>OZ037999.1:23194162-23269162 GCA_964035705.1 Porites rus | reverse complement strand
ACTGTTATTGGACGTATTTGGCGTAGCCTATCGATCCATCAAAGTCACAGACACACGGATGACGCTACGATCAAATGTCCAGCATGGCGCGTTGTTTTGAAACAGTTTGCGAAATTATTATTGCTAGTAAAGGGGTTGTTTACAGGTCAGAGAAAGGAGAAACAGAGACGAAAAGTGTCTTGACCACTTGAAAATACCCTAACTTTAAGAAATCTGCAAAACAGCTGTCCATGCAAACGCTTCGACGGACTCTCAGTTTCGGCTTTTCTACTACTTAGGTAAGGGTAAGTGGAAGTCTTTGAAACAGTTTAGGGTAAGCTTTATGTCTGAAAAGACGATAAAGAAGAAGAGGAAAAGAGGGAAAAAATGCCTTTATTGGCACAAATTCTCAAACAATCAAGTGCAACGGAGGTAAGTTTGTTGTTTTTCTTTCCTGCTTTTGTATAAAACAAATACTAGGTTCCATCAGGAGGTTCCATGCATGTTGCCGTGTGTCTCTTCAGTAGGTAAGAAAATCATTAACACACACGGGCGGGCCTCGTTTGCATCTTTTTTTGTTCTTATCACATCTGACATCATACTTGATCTATATCAAAATTAATAGTCAATAGTATGTTTTTTGGTGGCTAAGAATATTTTTTTTTGTGTATAAGAACGTTTCCCCGGCTTTAAAGAATTTGATTCAGAACTTTTATACACAACTTAAAAGACTTCAAAGACATATTCAGTTGGTTAAGGCTGCTTTTATTTCTTAGTTTTAAGTTATGTCGTTCCACACATTTAAGGTTAACTTTGTCAGGCGATTCACGAGATAAAATTTGAGTTGAAGCTAAATAAATAATAGTGCAGTAATTACAAGTAAAGGACAGGCGTTTCATAGCTTCCCATTACAAGTAATAATACATGACTCTAAAGATTCTATTTTATATTGAACTTATACTAATAAATCAAAAATTAGACTCATGACCTCAAACCAAATGGATTCCGCAAGACCGGATAAAAATGGATATAGAACTGATCTTCACATTTCACCCAAGTGTGGACCAAATGGGTTCACGATCAATCCATTGTCGGTTATTTTAAAAACGCAAAATCTGTTTTGGAACTTATGATGTTTACATTTGGATTTTAACCAAACTCTTCTCTTGTACAGACTATGGTCATTTAAATTCAAACAATCAGGGGTTAGTTTCTATGATGCATTTCTAAATCGTTTTAATTCTCTTACACTCTTTGGGGTATTTCGTTCAAAGCAAAAAGCTGCTATAGATTTATACGCTTAAATCGACCATAAGTCCTAAACCTACATGATCTAGAACTACTTTAACCGCGAGCAATCTACTTTTGTAAAGGACGACTCTTAAATTAGACTAAATTTTTTAACCAAACCAACTGACGTAATGTTATGAACTAGAAAGTTTTTTCCTCAGGCCGCAGCCTTAAGTTGGCAGGTCTATTCTAAACAGCCATTGAAATGGAAGAAACAACTCCCTGCATGCTGAGCCCGCTGTCGCTGCCTATTTCACCGGTTTTGGACTCTTGCTCTTGATAGTACGCTTTAGTCTCGTCCAACTGTTTTAGATCAAGGTATTCTACTTGCTCAGTCATGGTTCGTTCCAGCCTTTCAACCAGCCCCTGAAAACTTGGTCGTTCATCCGGGTTCTGTTTCCAGCACTCCATCATAAAGGCGTAGCTAACAGATAACAAAAACACATTTTTTTAACCCTCAGATGAACAACTAGTATTTATTTATTTTTTTAGGTTTTTGTTTAAAGCGCGTTTTTACAAAACTGGGTGACAATCCGTTCTATTTAGCAAACCTGATGCCCGTTTCTACCCTTCTTTTTTTTTGCCCAAACTGTGAATTAATTGAATTTTGGACAAGCGGGAATGAAATGAGAGAGGGTTACAAGGACCTTTTCTGATGAAATCTATTTTGTTAGGTTCTTGGTCAGGTGGGAAGATTATTCCGTCATAAACGGAAAAATATTTTGAATGATTAATATTTTTTGTTACTAGTTAATAATATTATGCCTGGAAATTCTAATGGCTTACAAGTTGTCCGAGCACAAGTCAGGTTTTTCCAATCGGCGCCCCGTTCTGAGGAGACTCATGACCTCAGCGTTGTTAAGCAGTGGATAAGGTGAACCTCCTGCAAGAAACATTGAAAAGGGTCTCGTCGATTATGATTCTACTTTTAACACTAACTCCGAGTTTCGAGTAATTTTTTTTAAGCAGCGATCTAAGGACTAAACTGATTATTAGATACTGATAGAGACTATTCTCCCGCTTTAATGGCCAATTACGGTGCTTGCCTTAGGCTTACAAAAGTTACAGAACTTTCATCTTGAAAAGTCAGTAAATTTAACTGAAAGTTTCTGAATAATGAAGGAACCTGTTCAGTTTTCTTACCAGCCCCTTTCAGGTAGAATTTCTTTAAAAAACTCGCCAGTCCTTCAGCAGTTGTAGTTTATTGGTCCAATACGCTTTTTTTTATCGTTTCACGATTGAACTCAACCATCCTGGCGTGGGTTGCAGGACAATTGATGAATTAAGATCGATGTGAAAACGCTGTACTGACCATTTTCTTGTTTGATTATACACTTGTTAAGCTAGACGGAGCCTAAGTAGCCTGAAGGTACAGAGCGGTTCTAGTTGTTGGGGAGAGCAAAGGAGGGTATAAAGCACGAGGAGAATGGGGTAAAAACGCACCGCTCGGTCTTCAACCCCCTCCCTCCCTTTCTAAAGAAAAAGCTACGCAGGCGATAAAGTAAGTAGAAGTTGGAATTTTACCTAAAGTTGCAATTTCCCACATAACAATTCCATATGACCACCTAAGATAATAATGATAAAAAAAAGATAAACAAAAGAACATAAATAAGCCTAAAATGTTGCCTCATGCGCATAAAACGTGGAGCATGAAAAACGCTTCCTAAGATTAGTGAGTATTGCTGCTGTATATGGTTTAGGACAAATAGTTAAATGACAATAGTTTTATTTTGTTTAAATTTTGTCTAGAGGGAATGAAATCGAATGAACTATAACGGGTTGATCTTGACAAATTTTACAATAAGAGAAATGTTTTGTAACATTTTGGAAAGTAACCGTTACGGGGAAAAGCACTTTTAAGACGCCTAAATTATGTTTATATCATAAACACATAAAAACCCTCAAGCAGCTACCCACACTCAAATTAACGGAATTTTAAGATTTCCTGCACACGTTAAATCGGTGTTATACTCCAGTCGGCTGTATTGTATGTCAAAAATAGCACATACACGTCGCTTTTGGAGGTGAAGATCTGTTCATAAATCGCCTCTGGTGCCATCCACTTGATGGGCAGTTTCCTCTGCTTCTTAACTTCATACAGCTCATGATACATTTCTCGCATCAAACCAAAGTCTCCAATCTTGAGTTTTTTACCGTGCCCAACAAGAATGTTTCTTGCAGCAAGATCCCTGTGAACTAAGCCCTTCTCAGAGAGGTAGCTCTGAAAAGTGAAAAGCCAGTGAAGTGAATGAGATAAGAAATTAACATATAAGTTTGCTAGTAATTAAGTATAATAATAAAGGTTTTGAAGAATTGGCTCTAAAAAGGGAAAAAGAAAACAAAAGAAAAAGAAGATGGAAATACCCATTTTTATATCCATGTAAACATCGCACAAACAAACGGATAATGAAATGTAATTTTATCTGGTGCCGAAATCTGTCCATTTTCTGTATATAACGTGTACTTATTCTTGTTAAGTTCATCTTTAAATTAAAACTACACACCATTTGTAAAATCAGAACTTCTACAGGCGGCTACACTGTAACCGGTCATGGTTTCCAAGAGACACACCAAAAAAATCTAAATAAGCCTACCATTCCTCGTGCTATCTGCCATGCAAAGGACATCGCGTCAGTTGGATGAAACGTCTCACAATCTTTATCACACTCTTTGTCGTCTGTCTTTGGTGCAGCATTCTCTTCCTGGATCGACGACCAAAACACTGTCATTGGGATTTTGCATTGATCGTCATCGTCAAATTCACCTTGTTCCCCTTGCTCTTTCTTGCCGTCTGGAGTACTCGAACGTCCCCCACTTGCTTCGGAGTTATTTGGTCTGTCTTCAACTCGCTCTGTATCCTAAATAAGTCACGTGATAAATTTGAAGATACCGTAAATCCTCTATTGAGTCCTCCACCCCCACCCCGCCAAGTATACAGGGAGCAAAATAATTACCCCCACCTCTCCCCCGCCTTCCTATTAGCTCTCTCTTCCGTCTCCGTTATTATTCTCCACAACGAAATTATTAAAATAAATGATAAAATGAATAGCCACTTCACGTGAACCGATCCGGTATGGTGTATTCAAGTGTTGAAAGTTCCGATTTGCTCTTGATCTTCGGCTGGTGATAAGATGATATAGGGAAAATTAATTTGGTGAGGATATTTATAAGCGACACACTACCCTTAACATGCATCTTGCAGATTTCATTAGTTAGTAGCTACCAAACACTTCCCAGTTCGGGTTTCTTAGCACTGAAAAATGATAATTTTGTATGCTGCACTGCTAAATCAAAATCATTAATTCAAGCTCATTTTGTAAGTGCGTTGAACATTTTACGGATTCTTTGAGGAGGAGGGAAGCTACTACAAACCAAACTGAGTGCCCCACAGTCTATGTCATCGCGAGTTTTACTTTTTAATTTTGTCAATGCCTAAACTAAAATTAAACCCACTTTTTTATCGCTCATGATTCAATTTCTCATACTTAAAGACCTCTTATCAATACATCAAGCGACTCTCTTAAAGGAAAGGAAAACAGCATGAACATAATTAGTTTATATAAACTTTTGACAACCCAAGAATTGCATTAGGAAAAATTCGGACCAAACTCTTTCAAGTTGCAACCATTTCTTATCTGGTCATAGAAAAACAAAGGCATACACTTAAAGTTCAGATAGATAGTTCGGTATTAGCGAGATGGGTCTTTGGTAGGAGCATTTGTCTCCCATCATTATGGCCCGGCGTCGAATTCCAGGGGCGACGACATACGTGAATTCAGTTTGTTGTTGGTTCTCAGCCTTGCTCCAAAAGGTTTTTCTCCGGATACTCCGGTTTTCCCCTCTGCTAAAAAACCATCATTTCTAAATCCTTAATTCGATCCTGATCCGGAATGGTAAACGAATTCGAACCACTCTGTGAATGTGTTACCCCCAAATCATTGTATACTCATCATAAGTTAATTTGCAAACCTCACGGTTCATTAAGCACCTTTTTGAACCCTATTCAGACGGGGTTTTTTCTTCGCTTTCTGTGACCGGGACGAGGGAGCTTCGAAGTCCCCCTAGTCTTTCAAAAAAAGTCGTTCGTCTGATTAAATATGGCGCACGAAGGATTTTCATACTTGATTTGCGCCAGTTTTAGCGAGCCAAAGACGAGTCGCTGCGCTTAGACAAATCAGAGAAGGGGATAAAGTGGTCACTCACAAGTAATTTAAAGCGCATTGAAACGTGAACTGCGGTTGAAATTCCATCGTAGGGGCGATTGCAAAAGCGATATAAGTATAGGTAATAGTATGATTTGTAGTGATGTTTGGCATAAATACCACGAGTGATATTTCAAAGTTGTTATACGTAATTTCACGAGCCGTTAGGCGAGTGAAATTTTAGACAATTTTGAAATATCACGAGTGGTATTTATGCCAAATATTACGTACAAATCATGCTATTATTTGCTTATACTACTACCCGCTAAAGGTTTGTAATTTTCACATGTAGGTGTTTCAAATTAAGCTGAAATACCACTGCTCTAAGCCAATCAAATTGCAGAAATTTCTCATGTAGTAGTATAATATAATAAAAGATGCTCTCGAGGCCATGGGATATTATGAATATGCGTGACTATCAGAGGAAAGTAATCGAAGCATATCTGTCGGGTAGAGATGTTTTTGTCTCTGCTCTAACTGAAGCTGGGTAAAGTCTAACTGTTGAGCTGGCTCCATACGCTTCCCGATACGCTTTCAATCGTTTATTTTGACTATATGGCGGGGATTGCAATGTGATTCTTCTACTAACCGATATCACTATCCCTCGCAGATAAAAACTCTAATTTCATTCACGCGAGACAAATCAACCTCTCACAACTTAGTCGCTCGCTCCGCGGCCAATATTTCTCGCTCCGCTTGCTTAGAAACTCTCGTGAGGTCAACTTGTGGCAAGTCTAAAGCCCCGTCCCTTCCCCCGCTTCCTCCTCCTCCTCCTCCCCTCCCACCCTTCTATAACTTCAAAACTGCGCATGACACGGGCACCAAAATAGCACAGAATAATGTACTCATTTTTTCCAACATCTCAGAGCCATAATTTTGATGGACATATTGACGGAATTTGATGTCATTATGACGTCATATTGTAGAATTTTTTAGCAGAATGCAAATTGCATCAATTTTTCCCCTCAAAAGGAAAAATACCTGAATAGAGAATAAAATTAACTGTAATACTGTTACTCAATAAGTAAAAATGAAAATAAATCCTTTTCTGCAGGAAAAAAGCTTACTGCAAAAAAATGGCTGTCAAAACTTGCCATGGTAGCGTAAATATTGATGAACACGTCATCACAACGACTTTAAAATATTCCCAGATAATTTTAAGGAGAAATCAACATACATGTAGCGGTTTGGAAGTTACTCATTTTTTTGGCGAGCTCTCCCCCGGTCTGAATAGGGTTAACACAACAGCTTGAGTAATGATATTCACTAATATAAACGTCATGATTTTTTTCGAAATTGTATTCGCTTGAGATAATATATGACGTTTTCACATCATGGCAATCAGTTTTTGATGTCCTTTCTAACGTTATCAAAAGCGTCTTAATAGGAATCATATTTTGCATACTGCATGCTCAGTAACTTTCATGACCTTAACTCTAGCTCAGAGAAAAAGTGTAGTGCCAAATAGAAAAAAGTGACAGGCGGATGGTTTGAATAGGGTTAGGCTTACTGGATCCTTTAAAGATGGAAAAACCTTGAAATGTACCTGATTTGATGCCGAAGATACCAGAATGGGGATTTTGCATTCCTCTTCACGATAAAAACCACCGCCGGTCTGCTCCATCACATCAAAAGCAGAACACGGTTTCACTGTCGGTACTCCCAAGGTAACTGTTTTCTTTTCAGTTGACACGTCATCCTGAATGGTTCAGTCATAAAGTATCACTTATGATAGAAAGGTGGTTGTTTAAAAACAAGTAAAGGTTGTTTTTTTCGTTTTTGGTGTTACGCATATAAAGTGAACTTCCTAGTCATTTTCTTCTAAAACATGACCTTTAAACATAAAAGTTCCCATAAACTTCTTATATATGGATTGATATCAATCAAAAAACCAGACAATCTCACAATTTTCATAAGGGGCTAGCAGCTAGTCGATAGGTGTGTTCGGAATATTTTCTATAGTTTTTAAAAATAGATTGTTTTCTTTGTAAGGTTCAAAAAGTTGTATATCTTTGAGTCAATAAGCATTTTCATGTTCTATTTGCAATTATAATTCTTGTAACACACTTATCCTTCACTTATTGGAGCTAGCCAAAAAGAGAAAAGAAAATTTTAAATATTTAAAAATATTAGCTTTATTTTAAAATAGGAAGTTCGTAGAAAGAATTTTAAGCTATATTTCAAGTAGTTGCTACGTACCTGATCGCCAATCACGTTCGTGTTCCACGTTGGTGTCCCAGCATACAGCTCTGTGTCTTTAGCAGCCCCTGGTGTGGCTTTTAGCATAGAACTGCTAATCTAATCAACCCGACATAAAAATATGATTAAAGCAAGAAATCGTGGATCCTGATTTGATTTGGGTTACTATATATGTATAAACGAAATATCTGGCCCTAAGGTAAATAATAAACCTTGCAAAAAGCCAGAAAAGAAGGCGGGCAACTTTTATTTTCTGAAACTTTTTCTCCGTCAAGTTCTGTATTTATTTTCCTTTCACTCTCTTTCTTTTCTTTTCTTTCTTTTTTTTTTTTTCTTTTTTGTTCTTTTTAATGGAATGCAAATATCTTTTTTTTCCTTCTTCTTCTAAAGTTCTTCATCTCCTTTTTTTTTTCCTTTCTTTATTGACCCTTGTCTGGTGTTTGCACATATCTAAAAGGGAGGGGCAGAGCCAAACTCCTTTCACCAGTTGTTTTAAGTTACTATCGGATACCAAATGAATAAAAATAAAATTATCAAAAATAAATAATATACACACAAATCTACATACGTTTACCTTACATAGAAGGAATGAAATGAATAGACCTGTGGTCATTCTACCACACACGTAATTATTCCAATAGCATGCAGCAAGATAGTCTTTTGCAACGCGCTAACACTCTGGATCTTCTTGTAGCAGTTTTCCCGAGGAAGGTGGTAAGTTTCTCTCTCAGTCCTTTGCTGTATCCTTCAAGGACATCCATAATAACATTTTTTTGGTTAATCCTGAAATCAGGATGTCTCTTCCTAAGTTCGATTCTCCCGGTTGTGTGCTTCATGGTTTTACGCGCCCTTCCGTATCTGTCCTATTTCTCCAACTTGGGCGCTTCATCTCAGTTACAGTATGTAGATCTTTTCTTGTTTCCGGGCGAGCTACAGTCGCTATAGAACAATCCCACGTTATTTCTGCATCTTTATTGCCATAGAAACTGCAAGCCTTTTGCCTCAGTGGAAGTGGCTTGACACTCAATTGATTGGCTGTGACTAACTCATTTAAAACTCCTTTTCATTATGTCAGTAAGGTATGGTCTTTCTGCTAGCTCTGGGCAGCCAGATGGAATATGTTTCACTGTCTCGTTGAACTCGTGACATTCCTGCATTTTTTCTCTGTCGCGTAGCGTATCTTTGCCTCCCGCACTCTTGTTCTAGTGAGTTGCTGATAAAATTATATTTCGGTCAGTGCGCAGATCGTGTAGAGTGGGGACGATTTCCATTTGTTGCTCCAATTAAAGCACTCTGATAGTTCAACGTTTTCATCACAGAGTGGAGACTAGCCTGCGAGCAAGCTCTCCATTTGGGGGATATCGTGAAAAGTAGACGAGCGAGAGGCACGCGAGAGGAGATGCTAAAGCCGGAGGCAGGGGAGAGAAAGGCCCCTCGGCCCCTCGCGCCTCTTGGGCGCTCGCTCGCGCGTTCTCGGCCAAATAAGAGAGCTTGCTCACATGTTAAGTGGAGACACAACGTTAGCCTGCCAGACGCTTTTTTTGATCTCAACTTTTCTCTTACATCATCCAAGATCCTTTTGGCCAGCAACATTTTTGCACTGTGAGGTCTGAGGCAGTGTAAGTTCTCCCTTCTGTTGTTTCAAATGAAAGTTTGGGATCATCGGTTGACACTAAGTTCATATCTAAGCACTGATATTCAGCCTTCTACCTCTTTATCTTCTTGGAATTGCACAACGGCCTGCAATTTCGGATCTTTAGATGTGGTGTTTCTCAAAGCTGGCTTGTTCTTGTTTTTTTTTGTGGATCGATGTTTGTCACTTCCTTGAGCCCGAGGCCACCAACTGAACGGGATGCGTAGAGCAAGATGTTAAGGTGTAAAGCACTGGCGTAAAGAACGTGAGTACCGGCAAGACAAATATATTGATGGCGTTTTATGTGACACTTGTCATGATTAATTTTGATGCTTTGATACTGTTACGTTGAATGTTAGCAGTAAATAAGGTTGTTCTAAAGTGTATTACAACTCTTTGATTGAATTGAGGTTTTCATCTCCATGCATCGGTCTTTCTTTATGTACATGCGATTAAAACATTTCATACACCACACTGGTTTGGGTTTGAAATCGTTTTCAAACACGTGTGGTTTTCAACTCGTTGTTCATTCGGATTCTCAATTCATCCACCTGACCAGAATGAGGTGTTCTAATTGGGCGACAACATGATGAATATTTCAGAATGAGTTTGGGAATTGCTGTTTGAGTTTTTTATTAAATTCTGTTTGGTTTTCAGTAAAAAGAGTCTTACATTTCGCGCTGATTTGTTTCCGCCTTTTCACGCGTCATTTCGCGTCGAGCCTCGTGTTCTCCCGAAGGTTTTGATAAAAGCTGTCTCCCTGCAAAATTTTCCTTTCCACATTTCACATTCCTTGGCCTTTGCTTTCGTTCCCAAGGGGTTCTTTGATAGTCATCATTCACATGTCGCCAAGCAACGGCAACTAAATAGGTGATATAATTTAATTTCCATAGCTTTTCTTCAGGTTCCATTTCGGTACAGCCTACCTTTTTAGAAATTAGCATGTCTGGTACTTAATTTAAGATCTTTTGTTCTTTAGTTGCTGAAACGTTCCTCGCTTTTTTGACCACTGGCGTTTGTTGAGGTCCCATCTATCATCATAGATATCATTGTACACTTCCACCGCCTTGCTGAACAGGATTAAATGAATTTCTGATAATCCATCGTATTCTTCCGTCGTTGATAGCCCTGTTGTTCTAGGCATCGTTCTGCTTTGCTTTCCTGTGGGTTGGGACTCTTGATTTGTAAAGTTTCTTTCGCCCTCAATAGCAGTGGATTCATTTGCATTCCCTCTCCCAGATTCACTTTCTTGAATAGGACTGGTATTTTCTGCAACTTCAGACAGCATATGTGGTCCCTTATGTCCTCTCTCAGAGTTTTAGAACCTCTTTCTGCGTTTGCAACTCTATCGAACGAATTCTCGACAAAAACTTGCGTCTGCAGGTGTTCATAGCCCACTTCGTTCCATTTCCGAAACATAACATTCGGCAGCCCTCGTATCTGTTTGTTCCATTTCATCTCTTACAACGTCCGAACTATTCATGTTAATTTTTCTTTCTTTCTTTCTTTCTTTTTCCTTTCAACTTCAGGTTCCGTTTCATTTTCAAGAAGATCATCCCGCCTAATACTCATTGTTCTCAGGACATTTACTTCCGGTTTCACAAAGTGGGTAGACCTGCAAGGTCGTATTACGCGCAATCATGCATAGACGTGCTTCAACCACTAGTTGACGAGAATGAACGACGATGCTTAGTAATATGACATTAAGATGGTAAACCTGGCGTGAGCTGCGAGGTGCTCCTATTCAAACGACAAGCCACTCTGCAAAGTTCTAATCACGTGATTTTCCCACTCATTGATCTCATGCTGCTATTCACTCTATCACGCATGCGAATATTACTAAATTGGTAGATACATTTTTTTTTAATTTCGATACGTATGCTCATGCACGTGATTCCCACCAGCCAGTGACAATCGGATTTATAACAAGAGAAACCGCGGGCGTATAAGAAAATGAATTATAATGTAATCTATATAAATAAAATCCAGGAAAACTTATTGCTTCGAGGAAACAAGAGCTATAATAACGTAAATGCACTTACAAAATGGCATAGTATTCGAGCATTTTCTTAGAGAATTGTCAATTGTTTCTTAGTCAACAGTCAGCAGTTGCAAGTTATAACTACTGCCGATCGTAAAGTGTATATTTTTCTTCCCTTAATTATTTCCCAAATCAAATACTAGCTTCTATCTTGCTGCGCGTCCTCGATTACACACCTCTGAAGACTAAAAAGTGTGGTAAGAACATCAAAAAGCAAACCATGAGCCTTCGCGAACTTTTCTTTTCCTTTCGTTATTTACCACATTTCCGTGTGTCCCTCTAACTAAACAGAGGCATACATTATCAGTTGGTAATTATTTTTAATACCTGACTTCTTTTATGTCGAAGCCAATGCAGCAAATCTCCATGAGCGATATACTCTACCATGAGTAGAATTGGTTTAGTTGTGGTCCAACATCCAAAGAAACTCAGAACATTTTGATGTTTTCCAACCTTCTTCATGAGCTCGATTTCGTCCATAAATTCCCTTCTCTCTTCTTCTTTGGCATTTTCTGGCAACAACAAGGATAGTTGGGTAAAGAAAGAAAAAAAAAAATAGCGATCACCATAACTTCGTCTTCCATAAATAAAGTGAGAATCTGTAAAGATATCTTTGTTGGGGCAAAGATATAACAGGTCGTGATCGTCCTCATTCACAATGTGAGCTTCAATGCCACATTATTTTTTATGCATCGTTAATTTATTATTATTAAGTGGCTTTTGGACAGGTGACCGCCCTTATTTCTGGAAACGACGCTGGTGGTAAATCAATGCTGAACGTGACATTGCAACAACAAGCGAAAAGTCTGAATTTTCAAACTTAAACTCACCAAAAAGTTCTTTGACCGCAATAATTTTCTGCTTTCTAGGCCTGCTAAGCCAGTCTTGCTCGTCTTCAAAGTACGTCATACCGTCTTTTAGTGTCGCTTTGTGCACTTTACCAAATGCTCCTTCACCCAACAATTCAAGAAATTCTGTTCTGATTGGAGGAATTTCACAACCGTCCAAAACCTGGATGTCCTTTGCAGTCCTATAATGTTTAAAAACAATAGCCTCTGAGCCTCTCCACAACGGCCACCTAAGGGACAGTAGAAAGTGGCCTTTGTAGACAGGTGGCCTTTGTAGAGAGGTTTAAACAAGAGTCAACGTATGGACTGTCCTCCAAACAAAGTAGGGACTTTTAGCACCGACAGTTTTCAGGACGGCTACGGTGAACTAAATCGCGCGGGACTGGGGATACAAGGCGCCCTCCGCACAAAAGCCCGCGAAAATAAAAATAGTTTAGCAACCAAAACAATCCCTGACTACGGCATGAACGAAGTCGGAGAGACTCGGACACAAAACTAGATATTTAGGGTAAAATGTCCCTAAAGAAGGTTCGAGAACATTTGCTCTATGCATTAGATGAAAGGTTAATTACAGAAGAAGAGTTTCTACTCCTGTATGATGTGAATAGGTCAACTAACTTGATTTCCTTACGAGCAGTACCCACTTTTTGATCTCGACGACATGCAAAACGACGAGTACTTGGCGGAGTTTCGGGTCCATAAAAACGACCTTCCTATTCTAGCAGAGGTTTTAGGAATCCCTGACCAATTTGTCTTGGAACAAAGAAGTGTTGTAGGAGGAATGGAGGCACTATGCATGCTGCTGAAGAGGCTAACATACCCGTGTCGATACAGTGATTTGTTGCACAGGTTCGGACAACGACCTGTATCGGTAATGTGCCTGGCTACAAACTGAGTTCTGGACTTCATTTACGAAGCCCATTGCCGAAGAATTACCGACTGGAATCTGGCCGTAATGAATCCACCTGCCCTGCAAACGTATGCTGATTGTATACATCAACATGGAGCACCTCTAGACAACTGTTTTGGTTTTATCGACGGGACAGTGCGTCCGATAGCCAGGCCAGGAACAAACCAACGTATCCTTTATAATGGGCACAAGCGGGTACACAGCTTAAAATTCCAGGCTGTAGCCATCCCAAATGGTCTTATCGCCCATTTATATGGTCCAGTTGGTAAGAATCGTATGTATGATCTCGTAAAAATAAAAAATATTTGCTAGGATTACTGTGAAATTTTGCCAGTGAAGTGTCCCATAGTTGAAGTAGATTAATGCATATAAAACATATCGAAAAAAAACAGGTCAGAAACAGAAAAAAGTTTTACAGTTTTACACTGAAGGAGGTTTACTATGTTTGCCATCCATATACAGGAATTAGCATTTCCCTGTCAGAATGCTTGACCATACCGAAGGCACTTTCCTTTTTTACCTTTCAGAGTGAAGAAAACAGTACGCTGGAATGCTCAGAGAATCAGGATTGCTCCCCATGTTGCAACACAATGCAATATCCCCTACCGGCCAACCACTGTGTGTGTATGGAGACCCTGCGTACCCTTTGAGGGTCCACTTGCAAGCGCCCTTTCGACAGGGTGTTGGGTTCACTCCCCAAATGGCTACTTACAATAAAAGCATGAGTGAAGTCAGGGTCTCGGTAGAATGGTTATTTTGGGACATAGCCAATTATTTTAAATTTCTGGACTTCAAAAAAAAAAATTAAAAATAGAGCTCAGTAGTGTTGGAAAATTATATGTGGTATCTGGTCTTTTAAGAAATGCACTTACTTGTCTTTATGGCAATCAAACCTCCCAGTTTTTTGGACTGGAGCCTCCACACATTCAGGATTACTTTGCATGAAGAGAACCATAAAACCTTAGCAATCAATACTAGCTTTCCAACTAAACAATGTAAAAGGGTAATAAAACCATCCAGCTACAGCCTGTAAGTTTAGACTGTATTCTTTGCCATGTCCATTATACAGATATCTTTGATTTTTTTCCAGTCAGCTCAAGGGCATTCTGTACCCTTGATTGAACCAAACCAGATATCTTGCGGTTCTTTTCTTTTCACTGTATACAGTCAACATAACTGTAGATCAGATGGGTTTACTACAAGATTCTTCTCGGGGTTTTTTTTTAATAGATGTACTTCACAAAGTTAAATCAAAAAGCAATGATAGCACTGTTTATAGATGTTGAGTGCTTCTAAAAACCATTCTTGAGCAGAATAGTCATTGCCTTTACTACTTGATGTAACTTACTGGGCTACCTGTAGACATCAACTGAAAATAAAATTGTAGTCATGCATAGAACTCTAGTTATCGAAGAAAATCTCTGCATTTAGGTGTGGGATTCTCATTAATAATTTATTTAAGGCAATCCACAAATACACCACTATCCGACGGCATTACCAGTCGAGAGAACAAACCCGTTTCCAAAGGGTGTTTAATGTCCACAAACTTGATAAAACTATACTCAAATAGATTACAACAGATTAATTAATCAAATCTACATGACCATAAAATGGACCCTGCCAAGCTAAAAAAGGGCAAGACAAAATGTCATATTTCACACTGAAGGATACTTTAAAGCAACGAGGAATGTTTCAATTCACGAAATCATAGCTACTGTGGCTTTTTAAGAAGACTTTGCATGACATTCATAAAATGTTGTTGTTGCTGCATTAGCAAAGCTGTCATGTTTTGACTCTGCTGTTGCTGTTGTTGCATTACTCTCAACATCTCCTGCATCTGGGTCTGGCCTTGCTCTGCCCGCTTTTCCTGTAGTGCCACCTCTGCCTTCTTCAGTTCCAGTTCTTGCTCTCGTACCTTTCTTTCTGCCTCGCTTTTTTCTCTAAGGTATTCTATAGTCTCATCTCCACCTCTGCGTCTTCGTTTAGTGCTCACTGCTTCACGCTCTGTCCCTTCCTGTCGTTTCTTAGTCTGGCTTACCCGTTCCGTAACTGTCTTTCTAATGCTTTCTGCCTTTTCTCTGTCTTTGTTATCTTTCTTAGTAGCTGCAGCATTCCTACTCTCTTCGCTATCTTTCTCTTTCTCAGTGATATCTTCTAATAACCGGTCCAATTCTGACATTTGTGTTGATGTTCCACTGCTTGCCTCATCCTTTCTGTTTTTTTCTTTATCCTTAGCTTGTAATAAAGGGGGGAATTTCATATATCCCATGATGCTTCGCGCCTAATTTCTGTCTTCCATCCGCCGTGAAAAGAGCGTTCGAGGGTTTCGAGGGAGATTTTCAACGACCTGAATTTCCAGATGCAGCTCATCCAAGGTAAGTTTCAATTTGTCCTGTTAATCTTTGGTATCTGATTGATAATGTAAAATGTTTCCATGGTCATTTCACGCATTATTGCTCCCGTTTACGACCCTGTTAAGCCATGCTGTTTTAACTCGCAAGTGAATATTTATTTAGATGACTTTCAATTATCGAAAACTGTCTTTATTCTAGCAAGGTTTTGCCCTAATAAATTATTTAAATCGGCGGACAAGGAGTGCTTGATACTAGTTGCACGCTCCGACCTCTTTCGACCTCGCGATTTTTATGCGTTTGATCGTTTTGAAATATCGCTTTTTCTGCCCTTTCTCCGCTAAGATCCGAGACAAAGGTTTCAATTTCTTTATGCTAAGTCCTGCGAAGATGGGACATTTTTTCGTGAATTCGCTCTTTTTTCGCTGATAAAAACACAAATCTTATCTCTTGAGGGTATGATGAATGTTTAAATTCAATGGGTTATGGTATTAAAGCTTTTTTATATCATTATTTTAGGTAAAATTGGTTTCTCATGGTGGCTTCCGGTTGCAACCGCGCGTGGCAAACTTGAAATATACAGGCCAGCAAATGTCATGGAATAGCATGCCGTAGGACCTCAACTGGCGTATAAAACCTTTAAAGACATTTTGATAATTCTTTTAGGATCCGTTGTAGCGAACAAGTGGTTTTTTTGTATATGTATTTTGCCATTTCTTAATAAAGCTTTTTTCTGTTTATGTTTAACAAATTATGATGCTCAGCGTAAATTATTAAACTGACAACACGAGCACCGCGATCATAAACAAGCAACGAAGAGAAATCTCACACCTAGAATATGTATTTATTTCTTGACAAGTACGTGGAAATCGCTTGTTAATCCATGAAGAGCTTTATCAACGTACGTTAAAACAGCACGAACTGAAGCAAAGACCTTCCTCGCTAGCATCTAAGAACATTTGCGTGGACTGCCTATCGTAAGGCTAGTTAACTCATCGTCGGCGGCCAAAACACTCTCTTTGACTTAACAAGTGACATATTTGGAATAGTAAAACTAAAATCATAGATAGATCGACACAGCAAAGGTACAGAGAGTTTTATCGGCAAAACAAGTCGCTTTCCACCGTTGTTCAACTGTCAGTCCCTGTTGAACTGATAGGATCACGTGCGTTCGGAAGCTTGATAATGTAGTATGAAGCGATGCATCATGGGATATATGAAATTCCCCCCTTGGCTTGTAATAGTGCAAACCTCTCCCTCACTGATCTCTGCTTTACGGCAAACTTTAATTCTGCAGAACCATTGAGCGACCTTGCTATCTTCGACCACATTTCACCTCTGTCAGGACTTCCTTTTTTAAATTGAAAAGGGTCCTCAAACGCAGTCTCTCTCAGCAACATCAAATCATGGTCTTGGGTCCACTCCATTGCAGCCCTACAGTAAGACAAAATAATCAGAGACGAGTTTTTAACCTGACTAGCCCCTCAGCTATTCAGGGGCTCTAGATCATGGCTTAGAAATAACATACAAATCATTGAATCTTGGAAACGATGCTACAAATTTTATCAACAAACAGCGAAACAATTAGGAAGATTCAACCGTGATTCCACTGATTCCAGCTTAAATCAGATTTTTACAATGTTCGCTCAAATAAAAATTGTCAGTCAAGGACTGCAAGTGGTTACAGCTATAAGCTTAATTGTTCTTTCTGTTTCATTTCCTATCTTGCACTGAAAAACTTGTTCGAGACAGTAGCCACTTGCAGAGAAATTTAAAGGAGGATGTCCTTTAATGAATACAGCCCGTTATCACGTCTAGCGACTCATATGAGCACGTTTAAATGCTTCTCGCCTTTCATTGTGATGCCCAACTTGAAGTTGAACACCATCAAGAGTTATATATCAAGATTAAAGCAGCCATAGGCAAAAAAGGCATGTTTTGTCTAGTTATAAAAAAGATATTCGGTGACTGAAACATAACAATAGATAAAAACTTGAAAGAAAAACCCTCTTCCAGACGTTAAGAAACAATTTAGATAAAGAGTATTAGCGGTATATATCAAAATGAAAACGGAAAGGATAAGCAAAATCATGTACAAAAATAAACTCACTTGGGATGCTTTTCGACCGACATGTGTCTCCCACACCTGTGAAAAGAGCATAAATAAAGCAAAAATATCAAACCAATTCTAAAGAAAACTGGTCTAAATTTATGAAGAAAAGGAATAAGAAGTTATTTTTCAAATGAAAACAGTAAAAGTCAATTAAAAGGTTAATAAAATACTCACCTAAAACTCCCGTAGTCGCCAGTACGTCAAACTACTCGGTTTGCCGTACTAGGGAAGGCCGCTACGGCGGCAAGAAACCGAGGGTGACACTCGCGCGCACGAAAAAGAGTCTGACTCCATTTCCGGTTCCCGTAGCCGTCCTGAAAACCGTCGGTGCTAAAAGTCCCTAGTAGCTGTAGTAGAGAGGTGACCGTTGTCAAAACCACTTAAACATAGCATTGTTACAAAGCGAAGCTCGCTACCGTTTCCACCTGACCAAGATTTTTGATGAATTTTGGCACTTTTTGACACTTTACCAATGAGCCCCGACAACAAAGTGGGAGGAGACAGTCTAGACTGATATGTGGCGCGACGAGATTTCATGGAATATTTTTAGTTTGTTGGTTGGCGGGCGACATGAAATTTCGATTGAAAGTGGAGTATGGGAGAGAGAAATTTGTAAATTTTTACGTAGAAGCAGACGTTGTCGATGGAAAGGTACTAAGGTATTCATTCTCCTCGCTTGTAAGAGATATCCGACGTACCTGCGGTAGCTCGAATCTTGTATTTTGTTTCCTCAGTTGCGAACTTGAGACGTGTGTAGAAGGCACAAGTGTAATAATTGGACCCAAGTGTAATAAAGGTCCCATCTGTAATAACATTTGGACCCAAGCGTAATAAAAGTCCCATCCGTAATGACATTTTGAACCCAAGCGTAATAAAGGTGGTATCTGTAATAACATTTGGACCGTCTTCAGCTTGTCTTACTTTGCTTATAATTAGCGCGACATTTTGGAGCTCTTACTTTGAAATTCTCACCTGACAACATTACGACCCAAAAGATGGCCAGTTTGCAAAATATTGTCACGCGCCTCTGTGTCATTGTTCTCAGCTAGTCTTATGATGCTTATCATAAAGCGATATTTTGGAGCTCTTGAAAGATAGTGAGAGACACCTCCGAATAAAGATACCATAAGAATTTTAACGTTACAACTAGAAATAGCCAAAGACGGTTACGAAGTGCGGGCGATAACGATCGAAGGTTTTACTCCAGCGCTGTGCTTTGCTTACGTTTCACGTGACAGATGGTCAAAACACGCGTGATAAGATTACGAGTGATAGAAGGTCCAAACGCACGTGATCAAATTGTGTTCTGTGCATTCCATTCATTCTTAGTGGAAGTCCAAACGAAAGCTCACTACATGCATGCGATGCGTGCGTAATGACAACCTTGACATTAGGATTGCGGGCTCCTCTTGTCGCCCGCAACAACAAAAAACACTCTCGTAAGAACACAGTAAAGCAGTACTGAGCACATATTTTCTTTGGTTAATAGTTCTTAGTGACAATGGCCTTTTTTTTTTTAATGGCCAGTTCCGTTTATTTAATAGTAAATACTTTTCTAGCCAAACTACTACGTGTAAAATGCAGTTTGACAGTGACGTGAAAGCCATGGAGATTAAATTATATGGCAGAGGTTGGTTTCCGCAGGTCACGTGAATTTACACTCTTTACCTCTAATTGGCCATAATTTGTTGTTGGTATATTACCAGTTTGAGTATAAAGGTAACTTTTACAAATACGGCCTTTATTACAGTTGGGTCCAAATGTTATTACAGATAGGACCTTTATTACGCTTGGGCTCAAAATGTTATTACGGATGAGACTTTTATTACGCTTGGGTCCAAATGTTACACTTGTGCATTCTACAGACGTACGTAACAGAAAAATCGAACAAAATCTTAATTTCGTGGCAAGAGTTGAAAAATCGATTTCTTTCATTTTTGATCATAGATAGCTTTTAGGTATATAAGAAACCTAACATAGATTGTTCCCGCCGAAAGCCTTTTATTCGTGAGAAGGAATAGAAGATCGATATCGATGTCGGAGTCTCAGACTGCATTAACTTTTAACCTGAAATTCGCTAACATCTACTTGCCTTGCGTTCGCAAACGAAGCTGGATGGAGAAATTTGGACACTTTCCACGAACAGAAAAATTCTTTTCCTTCCACTAGAAGATACTTTCTGGACAAACGGGGAAGCTGGTCGTACTGAAATAATTTTAAAAACGAGGGATAGGTTTACAGGATAACAAAAATTTAAGTTTGTTACTCATTTTCGATGGCAATACTTAACATGTGGTATAACTCCAAATTCTCTTCTTGCTATTTAAATCACACATTTAGACATTCATTTAAAACATACCTGGGAATTGGCTTGGGTAAGTGAAGGAAATCTCTGTAAGACACCATCGAATTTCAGGAATTTTCATGGTAGGCTGGCGGTGATTGTCGTATTGTGTAAACACTTCCAATTTCGAAACGCACATAAATAGATATTTACAGCCTAAAGGCTCATTTTTCGTACGTCTTGTAGGTTTTCCCTTTGCAAAATTGCTTTTTTTCAATCAAAGAATGGGGTTAAAAGGTGAAACTGGGTCAATTTTAGCCAATTTGAAACACTGAACTTTACGTGCTGGCGACTCTGCGTGACAGTCTGTTCCGTGACTGCACGTGGCACAACGTACGTTTTGAAGAGACGGAGCTGTCAAAATGACAGTCACGAAATCAGGGTAGTAACGCAACGTAATTCTTGATCGAAGGAGTAAAATTTTCGGTGCCAGTATTTTGAAGAAGCAAAAAATCAAACGCACAAGTATTTACTTTGGTCACGCCTCTCTACATTTACCGGACTTCAATGTTTTCATTTGGAGGCTGCCTTCAGGAACCCTAGCCGATTCTCAGGTGTGTTCTTATAGATAAATGTCTAAATGCGTGAACCAGTAAAGCAGTTGCTCACTCAAATTGGCGCCAACAAAGGCGCGGCAATGACGCGCGTATGCCTTTCAGTTTAATTTATTTCTTTGTGCCAATTTCCGTATTTTACATTTCGCCAGAGAATATGATAGCCGGGAATTTCTAAAAACACACTTCGCCATGTTGCTCTGACTTGTTCAAGCGTCTGAGCCGAATGAAAACGTCACGAAAATCTTGATATATTAGTTTGAATCGCAATGCATTGTGGGAAGACGTTCACTCCTCCTCTGACATTCCGCACAATTATGTCATTCCGCAAGCCATGCCACTTGCCATTCCGCAAGCTCAATCCGCCTTTTACCCTCACCGAACTGTGAAGTATTAGACGAAAAATATCGCATCGCTGTTCAAGGAATTTTCAGTGTTAAGAGACTGGTTGTTTGCCTTCGCTTTTTGTAAAAAATAAACCAGGAAACCTGGTGTCCTCGCTCGTTGGCTGTTTGCTTTTGCTTTTAAAGGTTTATTAATATTTTAATATATTATTTAATATTTATCAGTATTTTAAATTCGAGCGCACCTAGGCAAAATAAAACTAGTAGAACATCGTGTCGCCGTCTTTTCGAAAACTTTTTACCTTCTACGCCAACAGAAATAACCTTCGAGATCTCCGTTAATCTCGCAAGAAGTTAAATGTGATTGTGCTGACTGTTTTATTTTTAGCTGAAAAAAATTAACAGATAAAAGCTATTTTTAAGTCAGCCAGTCTGCATTTTTCCCACGCGTGAAAAACTTGCACACTAGAAACACAAGCAACGGAGGTAATTTTGGTTGGCTGATTCGGCAAATGTCAATCAATCAAAAAAGTGGGCGGCAGATGTTTCGTTGAAGGTTTGTATCAGGCTCTCTTTTCGTTTCGCCATGCCTGCCAGAATGTAATTTTCAAAGCGAAATAAAAATAGAGCCTTATCTCAGGTTAACAACCGGGCGGAAATGCCTTGAAACGAACAAGGGTGTCACAAGCATATTTTTTATGAATATCAATAAACAAGAATCTATAGGAGATATTAGTTTTCCATCAATTATCGCGAATATTTACAGCCGTTTTCACTGTTTCGTGCATTCAGCTGGCGATTTCTCGCCTATCTTTCGACATGCTAGGAAAACAGGGCGGATCGATATCGACAAATCACAGCCCCCTAATGTGAACTTTTTTTATTTCATTCTAGTAGGCTGTGATTGGTGGATTTCGATCCGTTCTGTTTGTTAAGCTCAAAAAGTGGTGGTATGCACCATGCTCTCTTATTTGTTGCCTTCATATTTTGTCTTGATTGTCGTTAGTTTTATACAAGATAGCCGCACTTCCTGAAGTACCCTGCTGAGTTTTCTGCAGTGATATGAGAAATCGCTTTTCCGATTGCCACTTCCGTTTCGTTCATTGCTGGCACCTGGTTCAGTTGAAGAAATTGCTTGATCTGGTTGAAACAGAACTCGCATGTATTGAAGTGCGGTGAATACGGTGGTTGGTAAATCAATTCGATTCCGCATCTTTTAAACATATCTCGCAACAATGGCTCAATGTGGCGAGTATGGTGAAATCCACAATTGTCCATCACTACAACATCACCACGCTCTAAAGCAGCACTTCCTTCTGTCCGTTCTACTTGCAAGGCGTCGTCAAAAAAATTTAGGAGTTCCAAACCATTTGATGGGCCTTCAAGAATATTGAAGTAATCAACACCAACAACTGAGTGGAGCAAATTTAAAGTAAATGTAGCGTTAGAAGCGTAACGTTGAAATTCAATAGCTCGTTCATCGACCCTAGCGTTTCCATAGCGGCGATTACCAGTGGTCTTTACAACACTTGATTCATCAAAGAAATGAATCTTACTGGCTGGATATCTTGATATGGCTTGTAGATATTCGTTTTGCCGTTCCAATGCACCTGGTTTTTCTGCTTCAAATTGACATGTCGTCAGTTTCTTCTTACTAAACATGAGGTCTTGTCTGTGTCGCCGATTGATCTGTGACGTTCCTGGAAGGTCATTGGGATGAATCACTCCATCTAACAGTAACCTTTGTTGTATCTCAGAAGCGTAGGTGCTCGGTTTTATTCGTTTTTGCACTTCAATGTATTCAAGAACGTTCGCACCATTTCTAGGTTCAAGAAAATTAGTTCGTGGTGTACGAATCGACGAATTTATTACATTGTAACTTTTTTCACAAATGTATGGCTTGTCTTGACTTCTCTTGCAATAGCGCGTTGGCCTAAACCTTGGTGGTTCAAATCTAATATTCGCTCAGAAACAAGAGAAGGTAGTGCTCTCCCATTATCGTATAGGCCCCCATTCGCGTTGACACGCAATTGTATATTTGCTGTGGCTTGAGACATTATTCCTTTCTACTCACTAGTTTCTTGCAAATTTATTTTCTGGCTGCTTACGATCAAACCAGTTACATGCAGTTATATGTATTTCTCTCGGGCGCGATAAGTTCAAGGGGTCTGACAAACTCCGCCCCAGTCAAAAAAGTGTCAAAACAATGTCAAAAATCTTTTTCCGGTGGAAACGGTAGCGAGCTTCGCGCTGTAAATGTATTTCAGTATTTAAACGGTAGATAGAGGCATATGTTTATCCCCTAAAAATTTTTCATCTGTTTGGATTTCCTAGCTTAAATTCTAACGATCCGAAAATTATAGCGATCAAAACTTACCTTTTTGAAAATTTCAGCCGGAAAAAAGGCCCTAGGTTAAAAATCCGTTAAAAATGGGCAATTATACCACTTTTTAGATGTTCGAAAATCCTAGGAGAGGCAGGAAAGCAAGAACTTTTACAACAAATGTTCCGAAAATTCTAAATCTCAAATCGTCCTCCGAACAGATATTTTCCGAAAATTGACGTTGGGTGCCCCTGCGTTGTGTAGAGGTGGTCGTTAGTCGAGGTAGGAATGTATTTCAAGTTCTAGAACGCTCATTTAATCAAATGGAAAAATTTGGCCAGATTTTCTTACTCGTGGCGTTCCGACGCGTAGCTTTACCATAATGAGCTCTACTACAATTATGTAGAATACAAAAGATGGCTTCTAAAGGCCTAACACGTCAAAAGAGACTACACGGCTCAGGTGGACTCAAATATCCCGGTATGTTGGGTATATATTGCATCTTTTAAAATGAAGGAAAAGAGGAATTTTAAAACAGATTGTACCTACATACCTCTTAGTGGATTGGTTTCCTTTCTTTCTGTATTGATTTATGCACACTGCCAGCAGTACAGCTCCCACGATTGTAAGTAAACCGGCGAAGATATAGATGAGAATATACACCAGAGAAATACCTGTAATTTTAAATATAACAATTTTTCGCTTTCAGTATCTACATTGGCTGCTAGGAGATCGACTATTCTGATTCTTGATGTTTGAGTTTCAATTGTCTGGTTGAAGTTTAGTTTCCCCCAGAGCATCTCATCTTTCAATTTTTCTGACTTTTTTAAAATCAACAATTTATTTTTGGAACATCGCGATGCGTGTCTTAGTATTGGCCGCGAGAACTCCCGAGGATGCGGTCATGCTATAGCACTCGGGCCTGGCTCCGATGTGTAACGAGATAATAAATTATAGAGAATTTTGAATGAAAACGTTGTGATCATTACGGAGGACATTATAATCCAAATACAAACTGTAGACCCCTTCACGGTTGTGAGGGCATGCTGGGTAATCAAAACAAGATGGCGAGGAATTCAAAAGTTTGTATCGGAATTCAAAGTCAACTTATTCTTCCTGATGGAATATATTCATCACTTTCTCTTTGCAAACTTTAACTAATAAACTTTAACTTATACACTAAATGTGGAGTGCACAGAAGTCCTTTGCCGCTTTTTACAACGTCTTTCATACATGTTCTGTACTTTTTGTGTTGTGAGATTACAGAAAATGCATGGAAGAACTCAGGTTTTCTAAAATGCAACAAAGGACTGCTGTGCACTCCAGATTTAGTGTGTAGTTTCTTTAAACTCATTATTTACAATTTTTAAAGGGAAAGTGACAGATATATTCAACCTATGCAAAATAATTGGAGTAAAAGCAAGCGTTTACACAAGAAAAGCCAGTTTAATTCCCGCAAGATTGGTTGGAACACCTCCATGGCTGCCGTTTTGTTCTTTTGCAAGTTCAAGGTGGCCGCTTTGAAGTCATGTCAAAACGTTCTACACAATGACCACCATCTGCACATTGTATGCATATATACCTCTTCCATTATTCTTGATTGCATTCCCTTTCGTTGTGTACGTCTTAGTGTTAATGGGGCTCGGTCCCACGTCATTCCACGCCAAGACCTGGAACTCATATTCCGTAGAACAGTCTGTCTTGATCTTCTCGCGATTGGTATTTCCCTCTGTAATGTTCAATATGGTCCACTCATTTACACCTTGTCGTCTGTAGCGTATTGTATGAAATAGTACAGGGCAGTCACTTGATGATGGTTCCCGGAGCCATCGTACAAAGACAGCACAATCATTTTCATTTTCGCTCGATATAACGTCGAATACGGGCGTTTTAGGGACACCTATAAAACACGACATAACAATAAGAAGACGAGAACATGTATTATCCTATAGCTAATAAAACATCCCAAACTATATCTTATAGCCAAATTCATTGCACCGCGCTGCACGTTCTCCATACTTCAAAAAGGAATTTTGGGTTTTTCTGTTCCGTCAATCACCGTAGCGGACCTCTTAGAAAACACATGTTTACTTGTGATTAGTGCATTTCGATCCACTTTCAGTTGTTTGTTTCTGACTAGTTTTTTTCGAAGATTTTTCCGATCTTTCTTATTATCGCAAGAATAAAGCAATGTCTTTCCCCCGCCCTCTACAAAAAGTCGACTCATCATCGCGATGTCCTTCGCTGTTTTTGAGCAGTCTGGAGTCATTCTCAGTTTTGTTTTTGAGGGCCAAGCTGGGCGAGTGCGTTGCATCGTGATTTGCATTAACTCCACCCCCACTCAAATGATTGACGGAACGGAAAAAACCCATTCGAAAACGCTCAGCGCGATACAACGAATTTGGGGATAAAGCGTGTGGGTATAGAGCGTGTTGTTTTTGTTGTTGTTGTCAACTTTTGTTATTACATCATAATTTCAGGTTAAGGTATTTAATCTTATCAGTTAGTAATTTAAATTTTAATTTGTTTAATTTAATTTTTGGCCTCATTTTACCCGTAGGATATCTGAAAACTAGCCGTATGGCTGAGGATATTTACAACGTACATTTACAACTAAAGTGTAAATGTGTATGTTGTTGTTGTTGTTGTCGTCAAAGCAACTGGAGATCCAGGTGGCTCTTTGCTACGATTTTTAAACAAATCCTAAAGAAAGTAGAAGCTTCCTTGCTTCAACTCTAGTAAGCTACCAGCTGTAGTTACGACCATAACTGTTTGTACTATGACTAAAAGCTATACAGTTGAATCCCGATAACGCAAACCCTCGCTAACTCGAACCAAAATCGATTTCCCCTGGACTTCTTTCATACATTTACTGTAATTTTACCCTTTGGTAACTCTAACCTCCCGCTAACTCGAATTAATTTTTGTCTCCCCTCAGATCATTTCTATATTTTTACCCACGATAACTCGAAGCATGTTTTGAACGCTTGAAAAAGTCGAAAAAAAGAGTGACTAGCGTCCGAAACATTGAATTTTGAATTTCCCATTGACGTGTTGTAGGCATATAGTTTACAAGAGAAGGCTGACGTTGTTTGTCACAAGTCTAACGTATAACAGCTTTACTTCTCAAAACAGTAAATGCATGGTCTATTTAGGCTTACGTTCTGATTTATAATCTAGCAGTGTCTTTAATTTTCACCTACCATTTCTACAACTAAATGTGATTAAAATGTTCACTGTACGGTAAAAACTAATTTTTCCCTTACTTCCGGCTATTTGCTTCCAGCTCCCGAGTTTATTGGGAGTCGACTGTATAACGAAAAGCTGTTTAAGCGACCGCCTCTGGTCTTTTTCTTTGATGTTAAGTTTTTATATGCGACACTTGAATAAGAGCATGCGATCAAACTTTAGGTAATACATAACATAGTCCGGCTCTAATATCTCATTAAATTTGAATAAGACGTTGTAATGAAAAAAAGAATTTATGGGTAATTAATAACATATACCAACGTTCAAACGTTCTCGTA
This sequence comes from Porites rus, assembly GCA_964035705.1. Lineage (NCBI taxonomy): Eukaryota > Metazoa > Cnidaria > Anthozoa > Scleractinia > Poritidae > Porites > Porites rus. The sequence goes on along the minus strand of OZ037999.1, from coordinate 23,242,504 downwards.
AGCGACCGTCCCTAATAGGCTTATCACATGGTTGCTTTGATAAGAGATTTCAATTTGATTTGGGTAAACGAATCCAGCCGTAGGAGTGCGAGGACTTTTACGAATTACAAAGGCGATCGCTTACGAGAGTTTCGTCTGTAATTGAAATGGGGGAAAGAACCTCACAACCCACGAGATTAATTTAAACTTGGAGAGACAGTCATAGGATCGGGAGTCGGTTGGACGAATTGGGTCACACTTGACAAATTTTCGTCGCAAATCACCTGCTTGAATCGTAGATACTTTTGACACCTCAGAAGGCCAACCATATCCCATTTTGTCCTGCGCCATTACTCTTACATGGTGCTCGCTATTTGGCTTAAGATGGGTAAATAGACATGACTGAGTTGACTGAGAAACGTTTTTTGTTGTCCATGGTCCTTCGGAACTGGCCGCCTTTATCTGTGCAAGGTACCCTGTCACCATTCCTCCTTCGACGTCACGTGATGGTGGATTCCAAGTTAAGTTTATAAAGCTACAGCCTTTTTTAAAATCCAAATGCATGACGGATTGTGGAACATCTTTAAAAAGTGAAAGCAGTTTTAGTATAAATAACCAAAAATTAAATTAAACCTTGCATAAAAACAGCAGAGATCGTTTAGGTCAGCAAAATACAACTGCGCTCCAAGCTCAGAAAATTGTATCGTAAAATTAAATGAGAGAAATTGTGAAAGCATTAAAATCTTTAACCTGCATTTCGATTGAGATTTCCTGCTAAAAGTTTTATCAACCTTAGTTTTGGCTTCTCAAAAGTCTTAATAAGTCTGTGGTGCTTTAATTGCCCTAAACTTAAAAAAAGCTTTTTTTCCTGTTATTATCATGATTTACTCTTCGCAAGAAATTTTTCCTTATTAGATATTCATGCCTTACTTTCTTACTTTGACCCATGCTATGTGTTATATCACATAGAGTAAGGTTTTTTTTGTGTCATTGGCGGATATGAATTTGAAATTCAGGCGTTCTAAGAAACATCGCAAACTTTTGATCAAAGTAATAGTTTTCTTTCCAAAATACGCTAATAAGCTAAAACTCTATGTGGGATAAGAATTTGATTGCACGTCAGAAAAATAACGTATTCTAAACTACATATATAAATTTTGAAACAGGTAAGCTCTTCGGTCTTTGAAAACAACTTAACTTAATTTCAATGTCTACATTGACGTGGATAACAGAGAAAGAGCTACAATCGCAGACAAAACTACTTGAGAAAGTGTTACCCATCATGTCCACTTTCCTACGGGGGCAACAAAACTATTTCCAAAACGACGCCTTTGCGGAAAGAAATCTCCTTTCCCCAGTTCAATGTTGCTTCCTACAAACGCCCAGGGAACAGGCTTTCTTTTGAATACACAACAACATTGCTTTCAGGGGAAGGGGGAGAGGGAAGAAACGGTACAGCTACGATGTTTAGAAAAATATTCCCCAAGTATACAATTTTTTCAACAGTTTTGTCCAAGATTGTAGAGCGAGAGATAAAAACCAAAGGAGACCAATTTCGTTGGAAGAAAAACTAAAATTTTACTCCGGTGGTGAGAAAAAGGGGAAATGCTAGCTGCCACCAAGGTGAAAATAAGAGGCTGCGAAAAAAAAGTGAACAGAAACACATACAACACTTCCTCCATAAAACGTGCAACTAGGAAGTTTCTGGAAGTTTCAAGTTGTAGTCGTGCAAAACAACGGCAAAGAAATGTACAAAAAAAGCGTGCAAAGTTGTTTTTTGTAATTAGATAAAAAGTATGCCGCACATGCAAAGTTTTTTTCTTTTGCTAATTAGACCTACTGTTTTTTTTGGCTGTTTTCGTTGCCTTCGCCCCTTGGCGTAACATGATTTTATATTTGTATTTTTCCAAACCGCTGATGTCAATAGCCGGACTTTGTGTTCTGTCTTCGTTCCAAAACTTCACTCTACTGTCGCAGAATTTACTTCTCGTGCTTCACTTCTGACAGCATTTAATAATCTCCTTACTAACAACTAGGATGGTTGAGAATTCCAAACAGTTTTAATCTCTAGTACGGAACTACACAACATGGCCGAAGCTCACACACTAATGATTATGTACGCATGCGTACGGAAATTCCGCTGATCTTTACAAGATAGATGATCAATTAATGTGTCGTCCTAAATACTATCTAATGGAGGAAAATATGAGCAGCATCATTCTGTAAATACTTTCTTCCGTTAGACTGATACACTCAAACGTTCTATATGTACGGAGTGTTTTCACTTATGTGCCCAGCGTGTATGCAAAATAATTGGAGCAAAAGCAAGCGTTTACACAAGAAAAGTCAGTTTAATGCCCGCAAGATTGGTTGGAACACCTTCATGCATGGCTGCCGTTTTGTTCTTTTGGAAATTCAATATGGCCGCTGACCACCATCTGCACATTTATGCATATATACCTCTGTACGCCTTAGTAGGGCCCGATCCTACTTCATTCGTCGTCACAAGCTGGAACTCATATTCCGTAGAACATTCTGTCAAGATCCTCTGACTACTGGCATTTTTTCCTGTAATATTCAATCTAGTCCACTCATTTTCACCTTGTCGTCTGTAGCTTATGGTATGAAATAGTACAGGGCAGTCACTTGATGATGGTTCCCGGGGCCATTGTACAGAGACAGCACACTCATTTTCTTTTTCGCCCGATATAACGTCGAACTTGGGCGTGTTAGGGACACCTATTAAACACGACATAACAATAAGAAGACGAGAACATGTATTATCCTATAGCTAATAAAACATTCCAACCTATATCTTATAGCCAAATTCATTGTATCGCGCTGCACGTTTTGCAAACTTCGAAGTAATTTTGGGTTTTCCGGTTCCGTCAATCACCGTAGCGGACCTCTTAGGAGACACATGTTTACTTGTTATTAGTGCATTCCGATCCACTTCGTTTGTTTCTGTGTTTTAAGGTTCGTTCTTTGTGATCGCCCTGTTTCGGGCAATAATCGACTAGTTTTCTTCGAATATTTTTCTGATCTTTATTATTCTTGTCTCTTGCAAGAATAAAGCAATGTCTGCCTCCTGCCCTCTACAAACTGAAGTCAACTCATCATCGCGATTTCCTTCGCTGTTCTTGAGCAGTCTAGAGTCATTCTCAGTTTTGTCTTTGAGGGCCAAGCTGGGCGAGTGCGTTGCATCGTGATTTGCATTAACTCCGCCCCCACTCAAATGATTGACGGAAAATAAAACTCATTCAAAGTTTGCAAACGCGCAGCGCGATACAACGAATTTGGCTATAAAACGTGTGGGTATCTTGTTTTTGTTGTTTTTGTCAACTTTTGTTATTAAATCCTAATTTTAGGTTAAGGTATTTAATCTTGTCAGATCGTAATTCAAATTTTAATTTGTTTAAATTAATTTTTGGCCTCATTTTACCCGTAGGATATCTGAAACCAGACGTATGGCTGAGCATATTTAGAACGTAAATTAAGTGTAAATGTGTATGTTGTTGTTGTTGTCGTCGTCGTCAAAGCAACTGGAGATCCAGATAGCTCTTTACTACGATTTTTAAACAAATCCTTAAGCAAGTCGAAGCTTTCTTGCCTCCACTCGCGTCCGAAACATTGAATTTTGAATTTCCCATTGACATGTTGTAGGCATATAGTTTACAAGCGAAGGCTGACGTTGTTTGTCACAGATCTAACGTGAAACAGCTTTACTTCTCAAAACAGTAAACGCGTGGTCTGTTTAGGCTACGTCTTGTTACGTTTACGTTCTGATTTATATTCTAGAAGTATCTTTCAATTTTCACCTACCATTTCTACAATTAAATGTGATTAAAATGTTCACTGTGCAGTAAAAAAAATAGTTTTTCCCTTACTTCCGACTATTTACTCCGAGCTCTCGATAACTCGAACTCCAGATAACTTGAACTTTTTTGGATTTCCCTTAGGAGTTAGGAGTGCGAGGACTTTTACGAATTACAGAGGCGATCGCTTACGAGAGTTTCGTCTGTTATTGAGATGGGCGAAACAACCTCACAACCCACGAGATTAATTTAAAGTTGGAGAGACAGTAATAGGATCGGGAATCGGTTGGACGAATTGGGTCAAACTTAACAAATTTTCGTCGCAAATCACCTGCTTGGGGAATTATAGATACTTCAGAAGGCCAACCATTTCCCATTTTGTTCTGCGCCATTACTCTTACATGGTACTCGCTATTTGGTTTAAGATGGGTAAACAGGCATGACTGAGTTGACTGAGAAACGTTTTTTGTTGTCCATGGTCCTTCGGAACTGGCTGCCTTTATCTGTGCAAGGTACCCTGTCACCATTCCTCCTTCGGCGTCACGTGATGGTGGATTCCAAGTTAAGTTTATAAAGCTACAGCCTCTTTTAAAATCCAAACGCATAACGGGATATGGAACATCTATCAAGAAAGACAGTAGTTTTATACTAAATAAATAAAACCTTGCATGAAAAGAGCAGAGATCACTTAGACTAGCAAAGACTTTTAAGCAATACAACTGCGCTCCAAGCTGAGAGAACTGTCTGGTATAATTTTAAGATTTATACGGTGGGAGAAATTTTGAGAGTATTAAAATCTTTAACTAATTCGATTGAGGTCTCCTGCTAACCGTTTTACCGACCTTAGTTTTTGGCTTCTCAAAAGTCTTAATAAGGCTATGGTACTTTAATTTCCCCACCCCCAGAAAGCTTTTTTCCTGTTATCATCATGATTCACTCTCAGCAAGAAAATTTTGCTTATGAGATATTCATGCCTTACTTGCTTACTTGGACCCATGCTATATGTTTTATTACATAGAGTAAGGTTTTTTTAGTGTTATTGGCCAATATGAATTTGAAGTGAATCGTCTTGTAAGGAACATCGCAATCTTTTGTCAAAGGAATAATTTTCTTCCCAAAATACTCTGATAAGTTAAAAATCCATGTGGGATAAGAAGTTGATTGCGTGTGAGAAAAATAACGTATTCCAAAGTACATATATAAATTTCGAAGCAGGTAAGCTTGTCGATCTTTGAAACCATGGCGGCCGCACACGCTTAAACACAGAAGTCCAAGAAACAACACAATATGGCTCTCTATATTTATTTAATTATTTAACGAAAGAAAGTATGTTTACATTGTGCTGTTCTCACTTCCCATGCTCTGCTTGCTTTACTGCGTCCCAGGTAATTCCAAGCAAAGACAGTTACTTCATACTTCTTGCTGTGTTGGAATTCAAGCACTAAACTTGTTAAACTGGCGTTGGTGGTATTTATTATTTCCGTTATTTTCTCGGTGGCTGGTTGAACTACTTTGTAGCGCAATGAATACATGGTGATGTTGCAGTATCTCTCGTTTGGGCGTGTCCACTGCACTGTTACAATGGGTTTCATCCCAGGGATTTCTGTTTCATTGTTTATTATTTCGGAAACATCGGGCGGTCCTATGATAAACTAATGTTTTAATTATCTTCGTAAAACAAAACGATGTTTATCAGCGAAGAAAAATCAATTAATTGGTGTTAAAGGTAAAGCAGAGGTGTAACCATATAAATGAAAACGCTCAAAGGTTAAAATGACACAATTAGAAAATGAATGCTAATATTGTGAAAAGAAAGGAGGACGAATGAGGAAATAATAACGACAATCAATCTTTATTGAGGATGCCTACTTCACCGTAAAGTACTTTACAGAAGGGTCCTCCTACTAAAAATCATTAAGTGAATGAGACAAATCTATAACTAAATTAGACCTTACTATGAACTAATTATCAATTAATCAAATCACCCTAAAGTGCTTTACAGAACGGTCTTCCTACTAAAAAACTTTAAGTGAGTAAGACAAATCTATGACTAAATTAGAACTTACTATGAACTAACTATCAATTAATCAAATGTTTCATTGCGGGTGGCCTTTTTAAATTTGTCAAGTGACTTGAGCTCCCTCAATGACTTGTCTAGATTTTTCCATTTGTTCGAAGCCAAATTTGTGGAAGTCCAAAGACCCCAGTTTCTATTTGAAAGAGCCTTTCATACGTTATCCTTAGACCTGGTATTGTGATCATGATGTTCTCTATTTAGGCCAAGATAAAAAGAATGTGTAAACAAGTTATTCTGGCACTTAAACATAAAGATGCTCATAAAACAAGTCTTCATGAGAGCAATTTCCACCCACGTTTATCTCAAGCCTCAGTGGCTAATGTTTGAGGGGGTAAATCTAAAATTATACGCGTTGCTTTGTTTTGTGGAACTTGTAGTTTTTCCATTAAAGCCACGTTAGCCCTATATCTCCAAATAATATTAGTCGAATATAGGAAGGATGTAACTGTTAAAGAACATAAGCCTAGCCTCCAACGGTTAAGCATGATTTTATAAGTCTAAGAAGTCCCAATTTCTTATTTACCTTATTATTGATATAATCAATATGATCTCGCCAACTTAGATGGTTATTGATAACCACACCCAAGTACGAAAAGGAGCTAACCTCTTCAATACTCTTATCATCAGTAGCAATTGAGATTGATTTCAATTTTTTCAAGCGCTGGCTGCTACCTATGATAATAAATGTGTTTTTAGTAATATTCAGGGTAAGCTGATTAGATGTGAGCCACTTACCAACTTTATCTAGGTAGGTTAGAAAGGAATGGCTGTATGAATTGATAAACGTAGAGATAAATCTTAAAGGGAGATGTAAAAGAAGCTATAATAAGTAAGGGCCAAAACTTACTATGTGTTATACAACACTATTAAGATATATTACTTACCAATTAAATCCGTTGTTTCTGAAGCGTTTGCCCATTGGCCTGGCCCCTTCTTATTAAAAGCTCGGACTCGAATGCGATACTCTGTCTTATTCCACAGGTCTGTGAACAAACAGCTACGAGATGAAACGAAGGCCGTGCAGTTACGCCAGCCACCACTTCCCCCACCTAACGTACTTAACTGGACCTGATAGCCAGTTAGAGGACCGCCACCAGAGTCTAGAGATGGTGGATTCCAACTGACTTCAAATACTCCACACTGTCTTTTTTTGACTCCAGGCGGTTCCTGCTGAAGTGGAACGCCTATAATAAAATTAGTGTGTGCTATTTAGGCTGCCGATAAGGAAAGAGCACAACATTTCGAGTGCAAAATCTCACTTACAACCCCCTCAGGGGGTCTACAAAATTGCTTCTCTATGCCAATCTTAACCTGCGATCAGGCGGTCCTTCTTCCCTTTTGTTTGGGAGACGAGGGGAAAAGGACGCCTGATTAAATTACTTCACGCGTCGTCTGCCCGTAGTCCAGGAATCTGGACTTTTGTCTGATAGTTCGACAAACAAAAGATCCTTCGGAGCCCTGCACCGATTGGTTACGAGCAACATATTTGACTTCCAGTGCAATTAGGTAGGTCTTGTCACCTTCCCGTCTTCATGACAGAAACCCCAAGATAATCGCTTAAGGTTAAGTCCCAAAAAAGACAAATAAAATACTTTTTTAGTGAATCAAAGTCAACAATGTAGAGAGAAAAACCTTGACAGCCCATGAGGACGAGTTATTATTTGTCACCGGTAAGGATATCCGCGATTTCTTCTTTGCCGGGGCGGCGGGTACTGTACAGCCCCCGAAATGATCCCCATTTCTCTTCACGTCGACCCCGAAATGATCTCCAGTTAATCCTTGGAATGGAATGGTATTCCTTCACGGAATTATTACAAGTCCGTTGCAGCGTTTACGTTCTTGAATCGCATTTAACATTTCACTACAGTTTACGTGATTTTTTAGCGCTTTTGTCATCTAATGGCCTTTATGTCTACTCTTGTATCTTCAACATTATTTTATAATTTTAAAAAAGTGCTTAACACAATTTTTAAAATTCAATATCCAAGGCATGCAGTTTTAACATCATTTTTAGAATTTAACATCCATGCAGTTTTCTCTATAACCCGGGCTATAATTACCTAAGTAATAATAATAAAAATGTTATGTTTCTGGATGTTATCAGTTGCAGTTCATGGTGTTACTAAAAATATACTAGACTTTGTGCATTAAATAATACTTTCGTTTAATCAAGTTCAAAGTGTACTCCCAAATTAATGTCATTAAAGAATGTGGGAAAGTGAAGATTATTAGTGAAACGTAAGTAAATGTTGTGCATTTTAATCCATCCGTAATTCTAGGATATCATTCCGTTCCTAAATTTAATTGGGAATCATTTCGGAGTCGACGTGAAGAGAAATGGGGATCATTTCAGGGCTGGGAATCACTTCGGGGGCTAATGGGGATGTGCCGCTGGATGGGGTCGCATTTTCACGGCCAGATTAACTATAATGGGGTTACATTTTCATTGGAGCTACTAGAATAGGATCGCACACTTTCGGGATTTGGTGGATCAGAAATTTCAGGTGGGTAGGGATTTAAAAATGGGAGGATTTTTACTTCATTACGTTTAACCAATGTGTCGTTCATTTCAGGATGACCTAGTTAAAAAGTTTTATAAGGTAGATGCCTTAACAGAAAGTTAATAAGCTGGGATCGCGAAAAATACCTTTTCCCAAAAGTGACTAAGATGGGGTCTATATTTGGCCACAAAATAGACTATAATGGGGTAAGATTTCTGAGAGGCAAGCGGCACACACCCAGCAAAAATTAACCTAAGTAGCCCCCCAGGCTTCTTCGAAGCTTTCTTGCTCGGACCAGGTAGAATTTACTCCAAAAAGCGTTGACTTTGATTTCCGATCGAGTTTAACTTCGTGAATTGTGTAAAACAAGAAATATTTACGATTTTACGAACTGATGAAAGACCATGAAAGATTTGTTATTGAAGAATCAATTCCTAAATTTTTTAGCACTTGCAGTAAAATAAGGAATTCTGTTGTTCCACAATTGTTTTCAATGAATTATTAATTAATTTATTAGACTTGATGGTTTGAACAAAGGTACCGCATGGACTGTGCATGGCATCGATAAGGCATAGAATCGAAATAACAGCAGTGCTAAACTGGTCTTTAAAATCTGTGATATTTTTGCTAACGACTATCGTATCAACTTAGCATTCACCGCTTGCCTGGAAAGTAGACAAATACATTTCGATTTATAGCCGCCTTGGTTGAAAACCGCTTGAGTTTCCGGTAAAATCTGACACGACAATACAAATGTTGACAGATGCCTTAATTAGGGGGCGGCAGGCGACTCGTGGAGTAAATGGCTGTCTTTACACTAGGCTGTTAAGTAAGACTGAAGAGCTGCTAAAATGCGTGTGTGAAGGCCCAAGTAAAATCTCAAGTAACTTTACTTTGCATCTTATTAAAGTCGGAAAGATGAAACGATTCAAGAAAGTTTCAAGTGACTTGAAAATTATCGTTAATACCACCTTACCTACCTTGGTAGCTGACTTGTGGTTTCTTGACCTTAGAGAAAGGCGAAACACGTCAATCAATCTTAGTTATGTTGCGTGGGAAAATAGCCTTAAGTTAAGCTCAAGTAAAAAAGAATCGATCGTGTGTGAAGCTTTAATTTACTTGAAGTAATTAAAATTTTCTTGTCTTGAAATATTTCTTAGCTTACTTAGGCTCTAGTGTAAAGACTACCAATGTATCAGGCGTTCTTTTTTCGCCTTTCCCAGAAAAAAATAATAATAATAAAAAATGCCTGATCGTAGGTCAAGCCAATCTTGACCTGTCAGGTGTCGCCAACTTGGGAACTTTAAGTGTAAACTGACCTCAGTGTACTTTATTACATGAAATTTTCGCGACACACAAAACAATCGCGAAATTAAAGTGACGCGAACAGTAATTGTCGCGAACATAACATGACGCGAAAATTAAGTGAATTTATTGACACATTAGGGCCATTTATACGAGGAAAAATAAGACGCGTCTTACATAGGACGCGAACTTTCCGTATAAACGGCACATTTCGTCTAAAATAAGACGCGTCTTAGCTAAGCCGCGTCTTATTTTAGACGAAATGTGCCGTTTCTACGGAAAGTTCGCGTCTTATTTAAGATGCGTTAGCTAAGACGCGTCTTATTTTAGAACAGCTCTTAACACCTGTTCTTAGATAAGACGCGTCTTAGCTAAGACGAGAAAAACTTCGTATAAATGACCTTCACGTCTTATTTAAGACGCGAACGCATAGTACGCATGCGTTAATTTTTGGCGCGCCACGTTGGATTGCCGTTGCTACTAGCAACATTCACATGAAAACGAGTCAAGAACAGAAATGAGACGCGAACCATTTATACGAGCTGTTCTCGTCTTAGATAAGACATGCTCGTATAAATGGTATAGTTAGCGTCTTATTTAAGACGCGTCTTATGTAAGATGCGTCTTATTTTTCCTCGTATAAATGGCCCTATTATATTAATAATCAAGATTACCACTGAAACGTTTAAAAAATCACATTTTTTTAATATTCATTTTCCTCCGTGCAAAGTCTGTAGCAAGGAATTTTTAGTGTAAACGGATGTTTTGGTCAATTAACTCAAGAAAAATACTTTACGTTCATGTCCACGAGCATGAACTGCTCTTGGACATTGTGAGAACTGCTTTGTTGTTTAATACTGTTGACATTTAGTCCAGCTGTTACGTTTTCTTAATTTTGACGTTATTGTTCCTTTGATAAAGTCGATTTATTTTATCCAAGGACATGTTAAATAACATTGCCAATGAAACGTGAATTGTGGTGCTCCAAAACGCGAAATTAACGTGATTCAAAATATAAATTTTCCCAAAATCGCGAAATAAACATGTGGCGAAAATTTCATGTAATAAGGGACATTGACACTAAATAGCCCGGCCCAGGTAAATTAAGGAAATACTCTAAACTCTGAGCCTAAATTTCAGACATAACTTCGAGTCGTTTTTACTCCCTCAGTAACGTCTGAATCGATCGGCCGTTAATGCCGTCCAGTGACGTCACTACCCTTTGCCTTAATTCACGCAAAAAGTAAAACACGATTTTCAACTGGCAAACAAAGGAGAGTCAAAGAAATACCGTCAGGTAAAGGCGAACATGGTACAGAATTGCTTTACTATTAAATCGTAATTCATGTTGAACGTTCAAACTATCAACTGCATGCAGTACTCTGAAAGAATCTAGATCTGTTACAAGTTAGCAATCTAACACGATCGCGGTCACGCGATGAAATAAATATACACACGGAACACTTCAAAAACACAACAATTTGTTTAGAAGAAAAGAAGCTTAATGAAGATGAAAGAAAACAAGATAAAACGAAAGAAAAGCTAACAGAATCGTTACACTTGACGGTGGAAATGACAGAAAGTTCAAATTATAAATCTCATTAAAGCTTCGCATAAATAAATTCAATGCCGAAACCACAAAGCGGCTCTAAATGAAAAACGTACCGACTCTCCGCGTTGATTCTTCATGCGTAGTTAAATAGTTTCGAAGGCAAAGGCAAATTTTTCTATTTACGATAAAGATTATCAAAATTTTTTAACTCCACGCAAGCGATCCGCTAAATATTAAACGACAATCCCGCTAAAATTTCTAATAATTATGCAAATGTTTGGACAATCAACCAATCAAAATCACTACCCGGTTTCGGGTAGTGACGTCACTGGGCGACCTTAAAGCTGCTCGATTCAGACGTTACTGAGGGAGTAGGCGACTCGAAGTAATGTCTGAAATTCAGGCTTATAAACCCTAACAAAAGTGCATAATGGCGAGCCGGTACAAGAAAAAGTGAGAAACGTTGGTTGATCCTCAGTGGTCAAAATCTCCACAAACCGCCTTGGTTTGTGAAACACAGTAACGACCCTAATACCCTTTTCTGTTGTCACGGCCAGCACTTTGGCATCTTTTATGCTGCTTCCACGGTCATTCCATGCTAGAACCATAATTTTGTAGGTGCTACTGCAGTTCAGCTTAAGACGATATTTGGTTAAGTTTCGCTCCAAGAACGTTGTTTGCCACTTCATCAGCTGATTAGATTGCCTGTAGTGAACGGTGTATCGAGTTATCGGGCAAGAATTATATGACGGGGTCTTCCATGAAAGAGCTGCATAACAACCTTCAGGTTCGGCTGACACTTCCAATGATGTAGGTACACCTAAAAAGAAAAATATTCAAGATAGTGGTACACCTCTCGGGGAGTAACTACAGTAGAACCCCGGTGACTCGAACTCTGAAGGGAAACGAAAAACAGTTCGAGTTAGTGGGGAATCCGAGTTATCGGGGTAAATTTCAGTGAAATTCTGATCAAGGGAAAGGAAATTTAGTTCGAGTGAACGGGGAATTCGAGTTAACCGAGTTCGAGTTATCGAGGTCCTGCCTCGAAAATTAGTTATAATGCGGACAGATGAGAGATACTTATATAAGCAATAAAAATAAAATCACTTTTGTGGCTTACAGGTATAAAAGATCGATCTTCACCAACCAGTGATGAATAAAAATTTAAAGAAATTACTAATATCAACACTCACTGGGGGATATTCCAACACAACCGACGATTTAATTCGGTCTATGCAATCTGGCAGCTTACCATAAATCATCTGTTGGAAGGAACGTCCGACACAAGTTATATCCTTTATAACATGATGATTACAGTATGTTGCCCAGTATCCGGCCGGTACCAATATCCGGCCACTTAAAACAAAAACTCAGTTGCAGCTCTCTTTTTAGTTTTCGGTAAACGAAGTATTTCAAACGGGAGCTGAGCATTTCAGCACTAAAATGCAAGTTTTGGCGGGTTTACAGCTTGAGAAACAGTTGCAGAAGGCGCCGTTCTGTTCAGTGAGTAAACTTTTTATGGCTAATATTAACGCTGTTTACTGCGCTGTAAAACTAGTGCTATTCAAATAAGGGTTGGTAATATGTGATATTTTTAAAGAAACTGTTTTATATTTGAAGTGAAGATACTAAAAGAAGTAAGGTTGTCAGAACATTCATCAATTCGTCGTGAAATTCAATTTTTTTTGGAATAACGGAGGCCAGAAACATTCACTAAGTATTAATGTCAGGTGCCCAGTATCCGGACAGTTTTTTCTTTGCTGTGCTGAATCGATGAATTAGCTGCGAACATCATCCGGACAAGATTTATTTCATATCTGTAACTATAATTAAAGCTTAGGATATATAATATAACCTGTTTAATAAAATTCTACTCAGCTCCTTATGAAAATTTTCTTTACTCATTCAGAGGCAAACTGATTTTGTCTGCACGGCTTGTTTCGCGTGACATTTCCTTGTGAGTATTATCAATGTTTTGCATTTAAAAGGTGCGATAAATTCAAACTAAAATGTACTAGTCATGGAGGTATGTATAGTGCACATAATTTTGTAGAAATTATCACAACGTCAAAACAGTGAATGTTGTAACGCAGATTTTGACCGGTTTGTAGGATAGGTTTGTCTTGAAATTTCAGGGTGTTGCAGTGAATCAATCTTAATGAAAGTTTCAGACATTATTAAATACATTATGAAGATTATGTGAAGAAATTCTACAAAAAAATTCGTTCTAGGTGTTTCAGAGATACACAAAAAATCGCTAAAAGTCCAAATTTTGAGTGAAGTTGCACTTAGGTGGCGAAAAAACGGGTTAGTTTTTAAACGAAAATACACCAAATTTCCTAGCATCGAAATATGATATTAAGCAGCATTCTGACGCTACTTAAGAAAAATTTGAGTTATTTGTAACGTTTTTATTAATTAATCTATCACGGCTATTGAAAATTTAACGTTTTAAATATATTTTCGTTTTAGTCAAATTCAAACATACAGGATTTTTTACTTCTTACAGAGATTGTTTGCCAAACACCGAACTTTAAGTTCGTAGTGTTGGATTTTCGGAAGCTGGTCTAGATCGCGCAAAATTAGGTGTTTATCAATTTCAAAGTTTTTTGTTTATTGTTACCATAGAAATATCGATTTTACTAAAGCCTACATTTTGACAAATTTCAATCTATAGTCAATCATTGGTTAAAATTTTATAGCGATCAGACAAGGAAAAAAACACTTTAAAGGTGACTGAAAAATGTCGCTATGGCCTCCGAAAAACTGTATCGAAACACTTTAAACTGAAGTGGCTGGATACTGGGTATCATTCTGTACCGGAAGATTTGACGTTGAGCATTTTGTAACTTAGGACAAAAATAGCCTTATGTGGTTATGATAATGACAGTTAGTAACTTTAAAAGTCGGATTATTATTCATTCAAAATATTCTTCCCTTTTCGATTGGAACAAATCCCACAATCAATTCTTTATAACCAGCTAGCGTTGTCCAGACGTTTGCGAAATAAGGAAAATGACTACAATAGTGAAGGGTGATGGTCAGAAGAAAGGTCGGCAACCTGAGAAGCCCCTAGAAAGAGATTTTGTTGTTGTAGTAGAGCAAAATCGCGGAACATTTCACACGTATCGCGAAGAAGCAATAACCAAACATTTCATCTTTCAGTAAACTTGGTGTGTTTATTGTGAGACTTTCATTCGTTTAATTCTTTGCCGTTGTTTTTGTAGTTATTGCAAAAACCGCAAAGAGGAGCATTTGTAATCTATACGAATATCGGGATTTAGAGTCACGTTTACGAAATTGTATCAAGTGACCAAGTTTCCCCTTAACCTGTGCTTAACTGTTTATTACTTCTACCCCACAATTAGTAGCTTCAGGTTAGTTTTGTCTATAGCAATTGTTTTGGACTGTTTTTAGCTTTCCGTTTTCTATTTTTGAGTATTTCCCTTTGCCGTAAACGTCATTCTAAATCTATCTCATAGTCAGCGACATATAAAATGCGAACTTGTGCAATTATGCTGTAATTGTTGCAAAGCAGACACGATAAGTATGATAAACTGCGACTAAGAAAGCCACATAATAAGATAGCATATGACTTTTTTCTTACAATTTAATTAGTACCTGCTTTCGTTTCCTGTTGACGTTTTGTCCAATAACTATGGCCCAAGGAGGTTTTTGCTCTGATTTGTATTTCGTAAAGATTGCTACTTTGGACATCAAGCTTCTTGGAATGATCTTTGTTTGACAGGTAGAACCTTTTTTCGTCGGAATCATCCGCTAGTGATGATATGATGAGTTCATATCCAGTTACTCCACTTCCTTTTATCGGTTTCCACTCCACTTCTATCGTACGGCCGCAGTCAGCGGTCTTATTTTTTACAATTTCAGGACGTGGGAGAACGTTGGAGCTTGCTGAAAATAGATCATTTTAAAGGAGCTCAATGTCTCCTAAAGTGACTTCAAACAGTTTTACTGAAACGACAGTATTGACAGCAAACCGTACTAGGGCCGTAGGGGGAATAGATCAGATAAGTCTGGTTGGAATGCGTTTGAAATAAAAGTGAAGGAACGGAAGGGGTGATTTATTTAGCGGGGCAGTTATGGTTTTTTCATGGTGTTTTGCATGAGGCCAAGAGCAATAATGGCACAGAGAGGGAATCTTAGGGCGTTGGCCGGGATATGTGAATTTCACTAAGGTTATTTTTAGAGGTTGTAATTGAACGGAAGTCTAATTCCTGAGACGTCCGCTCATTTTAATTATCGATTGATTGAAACACCATCAAGTCCACGCGCGACTGCGCCAAAGGAGACAATGCAGAATATTGTAATGGAAACTGCTGAATATTCAACAGGCGTCTAGATTTCGGCATCAATATTTTAGAAGAGCCTGATGAGGGCATTTCAGTTCAAGAAATTGAAGTTAGCGTTCCTACACGCAAGCGTAGGACAAGCGATGATTTGTCCAAAGAGGACTCCAAATTCTGTTTCCCTCTGCGAGAAAGCCGTGAGAATAGTCCGCTTATGAAAAGAAACAGACCAAAGTCAAAGAATTAATTGACATGCTTAAAAAGCTGCTGCTTCTTCTAATAAGTTTTTTTCCTTCTGGCGACTAGATTATGCTCTGGAGAGTTCTAGGTTTTGATTTGACAAATGTGATTTTTGCCGCTTGTTTCACACTGAGAAGTCACGACACGCATATTTTCTGTGGGGTTTGTTTCTGGTCGGCAGGCAGGATTGGCCCTCTTATGCAAACTTAACGCTCTTCGTTGCGGCTAATTTTCTCCAAAGTGCCTCCTGGATCTGAATAACGAAAGCGATTTTCTTTTGTCCTTGAATGTGATGGTTTCCTGCAATATTTTGACACGCTGGGCCCACAACCTCGAATGTCAGATGAACTTGACACTTTTTGTTAGATACAATGTTCTGAGCGTCGAATATTTATTTGATTAGCCATTAGCTTTCGAGTGGTTTCCAAAATTTTCATGACTTATTGTTAGAGCTGTTCTGATACGAAGTTCTTACACATGGCACGACGTTTACTTTCTAGTCCTTTTTTTGTTAGCACCTTTGCTGCTAGCCTGCGAACAGCAGACGTATTTCCGGTCGTCGCTTCTTTCCCTCCAAAAAATAACGTCTGCGAACCCGAGCGGCAAAACGATTACCGTGACGTAAACTTTTTGTTTTGATGTTGGTCAATCAGATCAAAGGATAGAATACAGCTCGAGTGACTCCTCGCGACCTCGCGCGCTGCCGTGTCTTGGATTTTGGCGAGAGTTACCAAATACGCTTTGGAACGTGAATTTCACGACCATAACACGGTTTCCTGAGACGTTGAATGCTGACTTCTTTATGAAGTAACTACTTTTTAAGGTATGTACGTGATGTGGGCCTAATTGGTTTCGCTTTAAACAATACGGTGGCACGTGACATAAACAAAACCTGGACAAAATAATCGCTACTGCGAAAGGAAAGTAACATAGCTTAATGACATCGCGCTCAGACTAGTCTATTTCAATTTAACCAGCGATGACAAAAGGTGGTGAATCAATTATACAGACACATCCTTGACCGATTCAGATATCTCTGACAATCGCTCGTTAATAATTCAAGTATCGCCACAAAACAGTGATCTGAAATATTATAAACCTGGGCCAGACCCAGCGTGAAATAAGTAGTTACAGCAATAAATTGATCATAGTCACGATGATATTTCAGCTACGACACAACGACTCATCTGATAAAAAAAACTATGGAAATTAAAACTTGAAAGAACATTTACACGTATTTAGAGAAATATCAGAACAAATCGATCTGATCAAAGTTCTGTCTGAACCAGGAAGCAACCACGCATGGGAAATCAATTACTACATGTCCTAGCTTTCAAAGATAAAGGATATCTACTAAAAATATCTAAAGCGGCACACAACAAACTATCGAACCGTTCTCCGAGGAAAGCATACCTACTAGGAACCAGAAAGGAACAGAAGCAACAAACGGCATGATGTGTCTACTGTCATTAAGACATTTATCGTTTCGAATATGATCAAAACAAGTAGGTGTGATAAATCATTGACTCCGTAGGCCAATAGATAACAAATGTCCTCTAATCTTTTCTTCAATATGAATCCTCTTGATGCTTATTTCATCAATTCGTCCCACAATCCTGGCAAATTAACTTTCGTAAACGTGTCTTCTGAGGAAAAAGGGCGGCTATACACATAAGCTACGTCGTCCTTTCATGCTTTCAATTTCGACTTGAAAACATATCCACCGCGCACGATCTTGCGAGAAGTCTCGCGAGTTAGTTCCTTGATTTTAAGAGCTAAACCGTGATTGGCTAAAAAGGTTTTTGCCGCTCGGGTTCGCAGACGTTATTTTTCGGAGGGAGAGAGGCGACGACCGGAAATACGTCTGCTGTTCGCAGGCTACTTTGCTGCTTTCCTGTTTTGATTTCTGCTGTGATTTGCTTGCACTTTAGAGTTTTCGATTTTTGCGTGTCGACGTCGCTTCACTGAAATTGACGTTTGACTGCTTTGATTGTTTTGTGCGACGATTATTCCCACTCCTCTGTTTGCTTTTTGCTGCTGTTTTTTTCTTCCGGCCGACGTTCCTGTACCGAAATTGAAAATCTCACGATTAATATCGCTGTCCACGGACTTCAATTCCTCCTACAAAACTGATATATCATCTAGCAAGTCAGTCAACTCCAACGAAATCATGGAATCTAGCTCCCAATCGGGACAATCTTTCACGATAAAACCATTTTCTTTGTTGACAAAATCCCTTTCGTCGATGAAACGCACCTCCACCGTACGCCAATGTTTCTACACAGTGCTGCATTAAGTTTGCGGACTTCTCTGGAAACCAGTTTCCGATTAATTCAAGCGTTTAATTGGTCTAAAAATAACTTTGGTGAAATTCACATATTCCAAGGGCTAGACTCGGCGTTTCCGTCTCTGTCCCATTATGGCTCTTGATCAGGCCTTTTAAATCTTCTGCCTTCATCTTGAGTCAATTCAATAAACTCTTACCTGTGTAGTTTACAAATATGTGGCTTTTCCTTTTAGATCAGTTCTAAAACAACAGCTACACTTGTAGCATTTGTCAAGATTGAACCCAGGCCGGGATTTTTGGGCTTCCCGCTGTAACCAAATTAGTCCAGCTGTTATCGCCAAAAATATAGGGAGTTGTTCCCTTTTATGATAAAAGCATGAAACTTTATTTTGGAAGTGGAGCCAATCCAGATTCACCACTTGACACCAATACTGCGCAGGCCCCAAAATGGCCTACATGGAGGCGAGGCTGTCAGTGGAAATCCTTCAAAATACCTGTCTTTTTTAGTGTGTGACGTGATCCTTCCCTCAAAATAGGACGAAGCCGTTGTTGCGTGCCCTGTGCAGGAGCTCTGTTAATTGCATTTGCGCGTTTTAAGAGTTGAGAATGGGCTCCTTTTCACACAAGTTTAAATAATAACGCTCTTCCAACTATTTTCCAAGTTTCAAAGGCTATTTTTATTTTCATACAAATGTAAATCACCACAATAAAATGAGGCAAGTAGTATAGTAATTGGGGTTTTGATCCTATGATTCAGTTGCAAGAAACACAACCAGAAGTTCAACGATTCCTTGGGAATTTTCTTGGTGAAATGGGTGGATTTAAGTTTCGGAAGCCCTTGAAACTGAATTTAGTAGGCGCACAGTTGATGTTAAAAATAAGCACAAGCGGCAGTACTGTGATAGCAAACCACATATAGTTACCAACAGAAGTCCTATTCAAAAAAGCCTGCAGTTAGCACAAGAGGAAATATTGAAAAAGGCCTGAAATATAATGTCTGAAGGTAGTCACTAGGTTATTGTCCAAGTTCATAGGCACTATATTAACATAGCAAAGTATAATCCATTGGAAGGAAGTAGTTGGATAGATTTACCATCAGAGCTTAAAAATCCAAAATATGGCCTGGTAAATGTCAAAAATAAGGACAATGAGTGTTTCCGTTAGTGCCATATCCGACGTTTCAATCCACAAGAAAAGGGCCCACAACAGATAAAAAAAAGAGGACAGATTGTTAGTAGATAATTATGATTAGAGTGGTGTGGACTTTACTGACAAACATTATAGCAGAATTGAGACTCAAAACTACATAAATGTTAATATTTTCGGGTATGAGAACAAGCAATTTTACCCAATCTATGTAAATACTGGCAGCCATGAACCTATTGCTGATATCAGATGGACAGAAACAGCATTATGTCCTTATCAAAAGTTTTAATAGTTTGATGCATAACAAAACAAAACATAAAGATACAAAAGCATTTTTGCATGCATTGTCTGCAAGCATTTAGCTCTAAAGAAATATTAACTAAACATAAGGATAATTTCTTGAGTATAAATGGTACTCAGGGTATTCAGATGCCAAAAAAGGCAGCAAAATAGAGTTTAAAGATCATCACAGACAGATGCCCGTTCCATTTGTCATTTATGCGGAATTTAAGGCGATTACTGAAAAAGTGTCAGGATGTCAGCCAAATAAAGAAAAATCATACACAGACAAATATAAACACCATACAGCATGTAGCTCTGGGTATAGAGTTGCGTGCCGTTATGATGACAAATATCCAAAACCAGAACAGATATACAGAGGCGAGGAGCCAGTTAATAAGCTTTTACACCAGATTCTTGAACAAGTGGAATATTGCAAGACCACAATGTAGAAACATTTCAAAAAGCCATTGGTAATGTCTGATTATGAGGAGGAGATGTTTAAAGCCGCAGAGGTGTGCCACATTTGTGGTCAGCAATATACAGGCAAAGATATTAGGGTCAGAGATCATTGCCATGTAACAGGCAAATACCGTGGAAGTGCACATCAGGATTGTAATTTGAAGCTACGTTTAAACCCAATTAATGTCAAAATTCCGGTAATATTTCACGATCTGCGTTGGTTATGATGCTCATTTTATGATGCAGGAGATTTGTAAGATTGGAACGGAGAAAAATTTGAACATAAACTGCATCCCCAACAATATGGAGCGATACATGGCTTTCATGTTGGGTCAAAATCTGGTATTTATAAATTATTGACAGCTTTCAGTTTATGGCATCAAGTCTGGACAGACTGGCAGCAAATTTGCCATCGGACAAATTCAAATATACCAGCCAAGTATTCCAAGATGAGAAACGAACATTGGTGCAGAAAAAAAGGCGTATACCCATATGATTTTATGGACAGTGTTGAGAAGTTTAATTGCCAAGAGTTTCCAGCCAAAGATGAATTTTTTAACATACTGACAAATGAGGGGATGTCTGAAGAGCAATATAATCATGCACAGCAAGTCTGGAATACTTTTGGATTAAAAACAATGGGAGATTACCATGATCTGTGTTTGAGGAGTGACATTTTGCTCTTGGCGAATGTATTTTAGAACTTTCGTCAGACATGTCTACAGTACTACAAATTAGATCCAGCACATTGTTTTACAAGTCCAGGACTTAGTTGGAGTGCAATGCTTAAAATGACAGGAATTAAGCTGGAGTTACTGACAGATGTCGACATGTTTCAGCTCATAGAAAAAGGCATGTGTGGCCGGATTTCGTACACTGCAAACCAGCATTTGGAAGCCAACAACCTATATCTGAGAGGATATAATGCCAAGAAACCAAACAAGTACAAAATGTACCTTGCCAACAATCTGTGTGGGTGGGCCATGAGCCAATACCTGCCAACTGCTGGATTCAAGTAGCTGCCAGACAAGAAAATCAGTGGATTGGATTTGGCATCAATACCAGAAGACAGCAAAAAGGGGTTGATATTGGAAGTAGATCTGGAATACCCAGAGGAGCTTCATGATTTGCCCAATGACCATCCATGCGCACCAGAAAAAATGAAGGTAACCAAAGACATGCTGTCATCATACTGCAAGGAAATACGGGACAAATACAATGTATCTATTGGTCAGGTATCAAAACTGATTCCAACTATGGTAGGCAAAGAAAAGGACGTGCTACCCTAAAGAAATCTGCAACTATACATGTCACTTGGCCTCAAGCTGAAAAAGATACACAAAGCACTGGAATTCGACGAGAGCCCATGGCTGGCTCAGTACATAGATTACAACACAAAGAAGAGGATGGCAGCACAGAACAGTTTTGAGAAGGACTTTTTTAAGCTGATGAATAATTCAGTATTTGGTAAAACAATGTAAAATCTGCGCAAACGTGTGGATGTACATCTTGTGTCAGACAAAAAGAAGTTTTTAAAGATGGCTAACGTGTGTGAATAAAAGAGACTTTGGTAATGATTTGATAGAAGTATATAAGATAAAAGAATGTTTGGTGTTGAACCGGCCAGCTTATGTTGGAATGTGTATTTTGGACTTGAGCAAGACTTTGATGTATGACTTTCACTACAACTACATCAAGAAGAAATATGGGTCTAGAGCCAAGCTGGGATTTACAGACAGAGATTCGCTCCGTTATGAAATTACAACAAAGAATGCATACAAAGACTTTCGGGCAGACAAAGACAAGTTTGGCAACTCAGATTACCCCAAAGACAGCCCATTTCACGATCCAGCCAAGAAAGTAATCGGTAAATTCAAAGATGAGGCGGCCGGCATGCCAATCAGAGAATTTATCGGGTTGAAAAGTAAAATGTACAGTTACGTTAAAGACAACGGCAAGAATGAAAAGACATGTAGAGGAGTCAAAAAGGATGTCATAGAGAAGAGCATCACACATGAGAATTACAGAGATACTCTAAGGAATGGCAAACAGCTGATGCGCACAATAAATACAAGCTGTTTTGACGAGAAGAGATATATACTTGAGGATGGAATATCGAATTATGCGTATGGACATAAAAACATTTAAAAAGATATTCTGTATTATATATATAGATGAACTGTGGAAAAGTGCATATGTATTTATTGAATGAAGAGAATCTGGTGCAATGCCCATTTTTGCGATGAGCAATCGGAGGAAATACAAAGTATAGAAACAAGGTACTGTGGGGGCCCAAATATAATCATAGACGGTTTCAAGCAAGTATGTACTAATTGTGGTTCTGTCGACGGGTATAAATCAGCGAATGAGTTTGTGGATTTTTATGCGAATATACACAGGATAAGAAAGCATCTTGGCAGCTTAAGAATAAAATATACATTCATCCCACTTACAAAATCAAAGAAGACATTGAAGTAGTATGTTGATTGTTGGGCACAAATCTATAATCTCATCAAGGAGGATTTTGATTAGGGTTAGTAGGAGTGAACATGAACTGTTTCCCATATTGTTTTTCAAATTTCGTCACCAATGAACAAAAATCAGTAATGGTGTCATCAAGTATGTTCAACTATCTTGGGAAATCATTTTTATTAAATGAGCCCCCTCTTAGAGCAGTTCAAAGATCGAGCAACACTTTCTGGTAAGTTGTATAGGCAAACTTACTTATCTCAATTTTACGTTTATAATCTTTATTCTCAGAGAAAGTCTTTACTGCCAAACCAGCGCCAGATATACTTCCTAGAACGACTAGATTAAGAGTTAAACCACCCGCAACAGCTCCAATTTCTATCAAACCAGTCGAAGACATATTTATTAGGAAATTTAGTTTCTTAAAGTATTTATACGCCTTCTGGTAACACCAGTATCGTTAATGATAGTATTTATACAACTCTTTAATCTCTAATTTTATAGGATATATGACCCGTTTAATTTCTCTTGTATCATTATTTTGTGATATTGTTCGGAATCAAAGTCGTAGAAGTTTGGGGAATACATTACTTTATGGATCACTGGATCTTGTTACATTATTTTCAATGTATAGTTATTTGTGGCTACCAAATTTGAACGTTGTGTTAAACTGGAAGAATAATTAGACATTGACGCTTTGACTATTGGTGAAGGCCTACCTTGTTTAGTTAGCCAAAACACAACTCGTTTACCATTAAACCTATCTGGTACAGTGATAGAAGTTTCATCATAACCAATTTCTTCGTTGTATGTTCATTAATTAAATGGGGTTTTTCATAAGTTCCATTGTTTATATCCGTTTTTATAGACATTGATCTATTCAACCATAGTACCATAACAACACGTATTGTGAAGTTTATTCTACTGAATAATGATAAATCCAATGTTTAATTTACTAATCTCAATCCATCCTCCTGGACATGGGCAATAGTCCTTTGGGGAAATGTTTTGTTAGGATTTATTCCTGTGAATGTGATACCTGCTACTCCCGTTGTTAGTTTATAGTTACTAGCATCACTGAAATCATAAAATTCTTCAAATATTTCTCTATACACATTATTTTTTGTATAAGGGCCCAATTTTGCCTCCAGATCTCTGACTAATTTAACAGTTGCTGCACTATTACTACGGTTTTTATCCAAAGCAACATTAAGTATCTTCTTCCGGTTCATATTAAGATCCACATTATAAACAACTTTTGTGGGCTGAATATCAAATGCTGTGGGAGAACAAGTAATGTTTGAAAGAACAAACGGTTCTATTGGCTGATTACGAACACGCCACAATCGTCAAGTTTACATGAAAATATTCTTTCTGTAAAACTGAGAAAGAAAGTTTGCCTCTTTATTCGTTAACGAACAATGGAAAAACTAAACAGAAACAATGGTAAAAGAGTCTTAAAGTTCACCTAAAGTTAAACTACTAACATGTTCGTAAGAAGTCGTGGAGTATGGTTTGGATTTGCTGAAAAGATGTTTACGTTTTGCTCGGCGAAATCCAGAAAACATGTTTTTAGCGAAGACAACTGTCATCCTTCTTTAAACTTATATTCATTTACGAACATTGGCTGATCATTACGGCTTCCTGAGAAGACCTGGCAGCAGTTGTTTATGTGAGTTATAGATTTATGTCTTCTTGTGCAATTTGTGTTGTTATTGTGAGAGAAATTTTCCTGCTTCAGTCGGATTGTCCGGAGATAACAAAAGTGCATAGCAAATTTGAAAACAACAATAAAAACAGAAATTTTACCTTTAAATGTTGTTGATGACCAGTTGGTGTCTGTTCTGTTCCCAGTGAATGTCTTTCGGCCAAAATTTGCTGCAGCTGGTCTTCCGACAAATTTGCGAAACACGCATCTTGGGAGTTTTTTTTAATTCGGTTTTATTTTTGCTGCTTGTTGGACCAGGACCTAAAAGGTCAATGCCGATAGAAAAATCGGGCAGTTCTGCGCTGGTTTCTTCCATATTTCAAAGAGAAGGAAAACTGCACTGCAGCTTAAAAGACGACAACTTTGCAGCCAGGTAAAAAAAAATTGCTCACGTCATCTTATTTACGCACGGGCGTGCGTAAATAAAGATTTTGTTCATAGCGGCTCAATAGGACTTCTATAGGGCAAGCACACGCGCTATGTTATAATGTCCACTCTTACATGTAAACTGTAAGGAGGTGAATCTGCGGTTTTATTGAAATTAACTATGAAACGGATGTAATACATGTATTTCACTTGCCCCGAGGATGTGGCATATTTGTGACTAAAATTTCTACTTATGCTATGCCCAATAGTCAACCCATGTGATGTGGTTTTATCAATGGAAACAACACTCTTATTCCATAATTGGTAATCTGTGTTAAGGAACTCAATACAGAGAGTATAATCTTTAACTTTTGAAGAGTAAAGTATTGTCTCCCAAGTTTGTAATCAAAGTTCCCATCCGAATTTTTATTAATGGTTGTATATATCACTTTATGATTATATGTATGGGGGTTACCATCATGCCGCAGTAGATCAGCAGTCTTTACCATATTAAAACTGCTACCATACATATCAGTCCACTCTAGTTTATTCTTCATCAGATTGGCAAACTGGTCTGTTTTATGAGTGGGTTTAATATGAGATTGCTCTAAATACTGCTTATCACCAGCATCTGTATCAGCTACAGGATCCTCTACATTTATAACTCTATGGTTACCAACATATAAATTACCGGTCATGCTATTTCTACCTTTTTTTTTTGAAGATATTTGCAATTGGACCAGTCAACTGTAGCTATAGAATCCCCTGCCGAATAATTAGTCAGAACACCATACAAATATCTCCTATCAAAGTAAAAATTGCCAGTATCGTCTCTGCTGCCTATTGGAGTATATTTATTGAAAAATTCCACCTCAACAGGATCTCCATTTTGAACAGGCCATGGTAAATTTGTAATCTTTTTCTTATTCATATCCAAATTACCAATCATATTACCACCAGACAGTTTTTAAAAGTTAGTATCAACATAAGATTTTGGTGTTGGCTGTGCATTACCCGTGGGAGTTGGTAGATTGTATATTCTGTTTCCATTCATACTCAGATTACCAGTCATCGTGTCGCCAGATTTAGCAACCTTTTGATCGACATAAGACTTATTTGCCCCTTGGTCATTATTAACCGGGGTTTTGACGTTATAGATATAATTGTTTCCCATGTCCAAATGAGTTTGCTTTGGAAAAACAGATTCCTTACGGCTCACAAACACATCCCGGACATCTGCGTAAGACACTAGGGTATTTCTACTTGCATTCATTTCATTGAACGTCTGTTGTTTGCTGTTAATTACATATATTGTAAGTATTCTTAAGATCAATATTCTGGTCATTATCATGTTAATCAATCAGTGCTGTATCCAGTTGATGTTTTGTTATTGCATCACTGGAAGCAGTACCTTCAGCAACATTTACCAGTTTTTGTTTATTACTTTCTATATCATAGTTGTTATTTGCACCCAACTTGGGTCCACCTGCTTGAATTTGTTTGGCAATATTTTTAATGTATTCAGAAATGTCGAAATTCGAATACTTGTCAAGATTATTGAATATTCCCATTATATTAATAGATTAGATTACTTCATCAAAATTCTTTTTCACACTTTTATTCTCTTCGTCTAAAAATAGAAATTTATAAGGGCTAAGTTTGTTGAATAAAGATAGTTCCATCAAGTTTTCCTTGACAATAAGGCTTAAGTGATTCTTTGTTGTTGGTGGATACAGCATCATATGGCTACAGTTCTCCCTCAATTTTTGCGTGACATCATAATAACTCAAAGTCAAATAAATTGGACTGATTTTATGGTGACGCCCATCTGTGAAATGATTGGCTATTTTATTTTCACTCTTTTTGGCGCATTGACCAGATCATCGAATATCACCACTTTTCTATTATTGTCAGGATACTCTGAAGTATCTTTGATATCATCAGCTAATCCAATTTCCAATGCAGGATAACCAACCTTATCAGGTATTTTAGCCATTATTTTTGCAAGATCTTGTATTTTATCTTGGTGTTGATTTGGTGTGTATAAATATAGTTTATCATAATAATCAAGGGGTTTTCTTAACATATGCATGAAAGTATTCGTTTTGCCGCACTTACTCTATAAGCATCCTATAGTCTTCATCTAGAAAGTTGTTTAGTTTCCTATTTTGTTCACCATTATACAAATATGTTATATAAATAATTTTTGATCAGTGTTATTTTCACACATATTTATAACGATAAGCTGAATAATGTAACACACAATTAGAAAATATGCTGATATGAAATTTGATAAATATAAAATTGCCAGAGCAGTTACTGAAGTGAAAAATGAGATAAAAAATAAGGAAGGAGGGCGGGATATTGTGATGAGTGATTATTTCAAAACTCTGAGAGAGCCATTAATTGCACAACAATTTTGCACAACAGAAAGAAACAGCTAACAAAACAGGCTGAATTAATTGAATGAGTGAAGGACAACCAAGATAGAATTTTTCAGGCAATAGAATATAACCCCCTAGGGGAACTAACTTATGAGGGTCAAACATTACCCAGACTTGGTTGGGAAGGGAAAAAAACAAGTGAATATGGATTTATTGATACAGATGATGAAGAGGAGGAAGAGATTGATACAGACGATGAAGGGGATAAAGAGGATGATACAGATGATGAAAAACCGAGTACACGTAAAACCGCTCTCAATCTTGATAGAAGTATGAATGATGAATACAAAACTTTGTTAAAAGACCAAGGTCTTGATTTACCATCTGAGATTTTTAAAGCACAAAAAAATGTTGTTTATGCAATAGTAAAAGTGAAGGCAAAAATAAAACGTTCAGAAGATTATATTACAGACAATTCAACCAAAAAAGGGAACCATTGAAAAAATTGAGCAAAACAAAGAAAACGGCTTATGATCGCAATAAAACAGAATTACCATATTACAAAGACTATTTAATAAGATTGGAACATATTAAAGCAGCTCCAAAATACATGGGTGAAGGTATAAGGAGACACAAACAACCAAAACGCAATGCTTATAAAATAACCAATAATCAATATGGGGGCTTTCTCATTGATGCCCCTGCCTTAATGAATAGAATGAAATTAATTGCTTATCGAGATGGAAAACTAGTATATCAAGCAGATGCAGACAGATCACTTATTAACCTTCAAACAAAGAGACTCAACCCAAAAACAAAATACAGTATAAACGTGGTAAAGATATTCAATGATCTTAATATGCTATCTAATACGCCGCCACACAAATCATTAGGAAAATCGAGAATGGTTGGATCAAGTGTCATGTATTATGACTGATCGTATGAAAATAATAATCGGTTCAATGATTGCAGGAAACAATAGTCCAGTCTTGAAAATGATTTGTCACAGATAAATGATGAACTCTTAAGTATAGGAGCAATTAATAAATCATAACACGAAGAATTATATAACAAATATATTATATTATAATGAATGTTCATCAAGTGTTCGTGTTTAAATCAATAGATGCAAAAAAACAAAACCTGAGTAATTAACCAGGTAATTTCACTACAAGATTCACCCCAGAAGTAATTTTAGACGACAACGCAAAATACTACTTGGCATTAGATCATAGAAGCATGACTGCCAGTTGGCATAACATACGGTCAGAATATGATAACAACAAATTGAAGATTTCAAAAAACAAGGGTTCATCGTGGTAAACAATAACATTTCCAAATGAGGTTTATGACTATGGAGATATAAAAAGTTTCATTCACAATAGAATAGGTAAACTGGCTTAAAAAAAAACTTGACATATTGACATATTGTTTGATATAACAACTTACAAAGTTTTTATAGAACTTGATAAAAACTATTGGATTAATTTTAAAAATAGTGGAAACTTTGGAGATCTCCTGGCGTTTTTTAAAACAAAGATACTGGCAGCAAGTGCTTTTGGAACAAAATTTCCAAATATAAGCAATAATATCGACAATTTATACATCAGATGTTCTCTCTTGAGGGAATCCATAATTTCTGGACAACGATCAAATATACTGTATAGCTTCTCCACAAACACCAAAACAAGATCTTTACCATTTGAAATCCTACCAATGAATTATCTCTGGAATAGAACAAATACAAAGGTAATATCTGAGGTAACCTTTTACTTAACAGACGATGAAGACCGTGAAGTTGATCTGAATGATATAGATATATCTTTAAAAGTTGTGGTGAAATCAGTATGATATAACTTATAATATATGGATGAAGAACGAAGAGAAAGAAACCCTGATACAGGTGAATATATCATCCAAGGTGAAGGCATATTTGATGTTTTCAAACATGTGGGGAGCGAGCTAACAGGTAAAACAGCCAAGAAACTTGCCACCAAAGCCTTAGAAAAGGGGTCAGAAAAAATAGGCGAAGAAACAAGACAGTTGATTGGTGACAAGATTTATAACAAATATAATAATAAACCAACAGATGAAACTAATGGTGATAAAATCATCAATCTTATGCAACAACAAAGCCAAGATACTGATAAATATAAAGGTATCAAAGAAATTTACAATGATTTACTTTCATGATCATTTTTATCTAACCATATAATATAATGAACGCTAATTTTAGAAGCCCTGAATTTGTGAAGCGGTATGAATATTCAGATTTTGACCTGCAAACAGCTCTGAACGCTAATGTTGGTGCAAATAATTGGCAAAAAAGGATAATTATCTCTTTGTTGTAAATAATAGTTCAGAAGCTAACCCCATAGATTGGTATAATGGTTATTTGGAGGTCAATTTCAAGCTATTGGAACTAGATCAAGACCAGGATGGTGCTAGGATTTCGGCCGGCACAGATAATGTAAATACGTTTTCAATAACGACAAATGGACCCACTTTCATTAGAGAAATACAAGTCGAGTGCAATGGCATTACTGTTTATAATATTACAAAAGCCAATGAAAGTGCACATGTTTTATCACTTTTGAAATATACGAAAGAATACGCCAATACAGTCGCCAAAGACATTTCCTTTTATTTGGACACAAGCACAGGAACAGCCGAGCCGAGGTCCGCGCAAGCTTTGTATAGCCAAGGATACGGATTGCCTAAAATATTAATAGATGATGCTAATGAAAACAAAATATTCATCCCATTGAATATTTACAGCTATTTTGCCGCTTTTAAAAATAACCTACACCCAAACTTAAAAATGGCCATTTTGATTCAATTAGCCAACGACCACGATATTATGTTTCGCAACGCTGCCACACCCGATTCAAAAGTATTGATAACCAAATTCAGGTTATGGTGCCCAAAACTAATTTTCAGTGGAGCGGGAATTAAACAGTATCTTGAAAATTTTCTCAAATCAGAAACTTGGAAATATCTGAGAGAGCATCAGGAAATTTACCAAATTTTTTTTTAGAATAAGTACTGGCATACGAAGGCCTCGCCATGTATTTCTGTGGGTGGTCCCAAGAGCTTCATATAACAGCCAGGAACGTAACATTTTCATTTTTAAAACATTCAGTATAGGTGCAAATACCAGATATTTCAGCAAAGCACAACTGAAAGTAAACCATAGCATCTATTACCCTCAACTTAAACTATCAGCTAATGAAGAGAGTAGATTGTACAGAGCACTCATTAGCTATAATTCAGGTTACAATGACTTTCTGAGTGGATCATTTCAAGAACCCGATTGGAATCATCTATTTCGACCTAAGAAACCAAGAGGAAGATACCAAAAACTCTGTTGTATCGCTGACTTTCCGATATGAACTAAATGGAGCCAGTGCAACTACATTTTGAACGCCCTTGTTTTGCATGAAAAAGAAATAGAGTTGTATACCTCCAGTGGTAAACTACTTATTAAGGCTTAAATTATATAACATATAATATACAAGTAAATTATCATTCTTATGGTGTGTCACTTAGCAAAGGACAATTACAAAAACTATCAAGCGCTTACAACAATAATTCAGCTATAACAATCAGACTTGCTAATAATGAATTGTCTGGCCCAGATGAATTGATGTTGACGAAAACTCAGATTAATAAACTGAAAAAAGCAAAGATCCAAGGTGTGGGTTCAGATATTAAAATATCAAAAACACAACTACGAAAAGCAATAAAGCAAGGCGGATCTGTGTGGTCTAGCCTGAATTCACCTGGAACACGAGCATTTCCCTATGCTACTTCAGCCATTTCTAAAGCTGTCCCAGTATTAGCAACAGGTGCGATGAGCGCGTTAGGAAACCTGGGAATAGACAAGATTTTTGGGAAAGGTGTTCAATAGGAAGGATTTTTAATTCCACAGAATAAAATAGAACAATTGATCAAATACAGGCATTTACTAACCGTTGATCAGAAGAAACAGATTTTAGATTCCTTGCAAACAGGGGGTCAGTTGGTTATAAGGCCAACAAGGAAACAAATAGAAGGAGGTGCTTTAGGGGCAATACTTGCTTTTCATAGGTGTCACTCTAGCAATTGAATTAGCTTCGAAACTATTTGGAAAGGGATTGAGTACCAAATCCAGAGGTGGTCATGGATTGAGTACCCTTAGAAAACCCACTGGCGGTAAAGATCTTCAGGTATCTCAGAAACCAGGATATTTAATGCCTTATCAACCG
Organism: Porites rus; assembly: GCA_964035705.1. NCBI lineage: Eukaryota > Metazoa > Cnidaria > Anthozoa > Scleractinia > Poritidae > Porites > Porites rus. The sequence goes on along the minus strand of OZ037999.1, from coordinate 23,211,380 downwards.
CCTCCTTTTATAGGCACATGGGAGAATCCTGTTGGAATGGGATTTAAAAAAAGACCTCAAATAGCAAGCGGCCTTCTACTAGGAAAAACAACCCATTCAACGAAATTTCGCTCTTAAGAGCAATACTGTAAAAACTTCCATTGAAAAATATACCACTATCCAACTTAGATCTTAAAAATTGGTGTAATTATCTGGACATTAAAATAATAGGGTATCTTTAGCAGAAATACGTATATGCCAAATAAACATAACCCATGTATTATTAATCTTGATGATTATCAAAATACAGGAACCCATTGGGTAGCATGTGCACCATCACATGAGAATGAAAAGATTTTATGGTGTTTTGATTCATTCGTTATGCCCTATCCTAAGGAATATGAGGTAAGAGCCAAAAAGGATAGTATGAAAGTGATTTACAATACAATTCCATATCAACATATCAAAAGTGTTTTATGCGGTTATTATTGCATTTCTTTCTTACAGAGATGGTCACTTGCAGAGGACTATTATGACATTCTGCAAAGGTTCAGTATCAATGATGCCAATAACAATGAGCGTTTTATAGAAAAATATTTTGAAAATTAATATAATAATCCATATATATAGAATGTCCGAAAAATTCTGCGTATATTGTCAAGAAGTTACTCCGCATTATGTAAATAAATATGGATGTTTTGAGTGCTGCAACTGTGAGTCTCTAAGCAGTAGTGAAAGTGAATATGAGTCGAATAGCTCAAGTGGAGACCCCAATTATGTGCCTGGTAGTGAATCAGACAGTGATTAAACGATATTAATTACCTCCATTCAGTGATTTGAACGCATGTACCCGAAAAATGTAAGAAAAACCTACCCTAACGAATCGTTAGGTCAAGTCCCAGACGACTTTTATTACCTCCATTTTTATATAAATATTGTATATATAAGAATGACAAACTCTTATTGTGTGAAACAAAAAAAAAAAACAAAAAAACAGATAGAATGCGTGCCTGGTTCTGAAAAATTGTTACAGCCAAAAATGGTAGAAAGATGATGAAATGTAAATGTGCTGAATGTGGAATAACAAAAACAAAATATATCAAAGGGCAAGCAGGGTGTAGTTATTCAACGGATTCAATGATGAAGGCCAGTAAAAAAATACATCAATTCATGAAATTAACCTCTTAAATGCAAATATAATATACAATGTATTAATATAAAATGACGACATCATATTGTGTAAAACAAAAAAAAAAAAAAACAGACAGAATGTGTGTCAGGTAGTGAAAGAATTGTTACAGCCAAAAATGGCCGATTAATGATGAAATGTAAATTTGCTGAATGTGAATAACAAAAACAAAATTTATCAAAAGGCAAGCTGGGGGCGGTGAGATTGCAGGAGAAGCAGTAGGTTTCTTAATAAAGAAAGGTCTTCCGCATCCATATATGGCTAAAAAGAGTGTAGAAATGGGTAGATATTATGGCTCCGAAGCTTTGAGAAACAAAAAGTTACAGAAGAAAGCCATAAATTATGGACTGAAAAAGCTCACACCAGTAATAAAAAATGTTGGGTCTGAAGCTCTTGATCAATTGTCAACAAAGATTAGGCCAAATAAAAAGTACAAAACTGATAGAAAAGACTGGAAGGTGGATCTATACATTTATTAGCAATAGTAAATAATATTTTAACAGACCCCCAAAAATACAAAAAATATCAACTGGAGCTTGCCAAATATGCTTGGGAACAAGCACAAATATTTGGATATGGGTGAACATTGGAGCAATTTTTATCAACACTCGGTTTAGGACATATTTTTCAACAAGGATCTGGCACCCTAGATAAGGCCAAAGAGAAGCTTACATAAAGTGGTGTAGCAGGATCTCCATGGCAAGTGGATTTTACAACAGGATTCAAATTGTTAAAAAATCCAGAACTATGGAAAACGCCCAGCAAGCAGGAAATTGCTGATATGAAGCAACGTGTGGCAGCCTTAAAAATTCTCTATGGGGCTGCTAAAAACTTGGGCTTCAAAGGTTCTTACACAAGCTTTGCAAAAACTGTTGGAGCTGCTCATAAACCTACTTATACACCTAAAGGGTTTGATAGTGGAATAGATATTCAAAAACATTTATCAAACTTGGAGAATTTCATATGAGAACACCAACATTGAAAAAATATAATTATTGCGGCCCTGGGACAAAGTTAGAAGAACATTTAAATTCAAATGATCCTAAAAAGACAGATCCAATAAATAATCTTGATGCTATTTGCCAAAAACATGATACAGTAAAGCGCAAAATTTAAAAGACAAACATAAAGCAGATGATGAGATGCTTGATGAAATCTCAAAAATACCGTACAAAGATCGGCCATGGGGTACTACAGCTGTTCAGGCTATTATTAAGGCTAAAAGAAAACTTGGTTCCGGTTTAAACTAAAAAAGCCGTCGAGTGAAGAAAACTGGCAACAGCAATTAACAGATGAACTATATAAACCCATAAAGCGCAACTTTACTCGGGGGTGTGTTATTGGAAACGGTATCGACAAAATTTGGTGCTCTGATGTGGTTGAAATGCAACCATTGAGCAAATGAAACAAGGGTTACAGATATCTTCTCATGGTGTTAGATCTGTTCTCCAAATATGGTTTCATTGTCCCGTTAAAGGATAAAAAAGGAGAAGCTGTCACAGAAGCCTTCAAAACCATCTTCAAAGAAGGCCGTAAACCACAATATCTATGGACTGATAAAGGGAAAGAATATTATAACAAACACATGAAGGAACTGTTGGAAAAAGATAACATAACACTATACTCAACCGAGAATGAGGAAAAATCTAGTGATTGTGAAAGATGGAATAGAACAATTAAAACCAAGATGTGGAAGCAATTTACTGTCCTGGGTAATACCCGATATCTCAGTACTTATACTACCAAAAATACTAAAGCAGTATAATAACACCAAGCACAGTTCCATTAAAATGACACCTGAAAAAGCCAGTAAAAAGAGGAATGAAAGTACCGTGTATTTCAATCTATATGGCAATATGGAGCAATTGTCATCTAAACCCAAATTCAAGGTTGGCGATAAAGTCAGGATAAGTAAGTACAAAAGAATTTTTTTTACAAAGGCTATACACCTAATTGGACTGAAGAGATATTCCTGGTCAATAAAATCCAATCACTTACAGGTTAGAGGATCTCAACAACGAGTAAATACAGGGAGCTTTTATGAACCGGAATTACTTAAGGCAACACAAGATATATTCCGCATTGATAAATTCATTTGGAGAGATTACAAGAAGAAACAAGCTCTTGTGAAATGGTTGGGTTATAGCGACGACTTTAATTCCTGGATTCCACTGAGCAGTTTACAAGATTTATCTAACTAATAGTATAAATGGACGATCATATAAGAAAATTGAACACCAAAATCCGTAATAAGGAAACTGAACTCAATGAACTATTCACTAAAATCAAAAAATTGGAAGAAGAGATTGCCACATTACGTCATAAGAAATTAATCTCCAAAAAATTGGAAACAGTAGAGATGTCATTAACAGGTGTCCTAGGAGTGATCTTTGAAGTTGAGGAGGAGGAGGAGATAAAAGACTAAATAGTTTAAAGAGATATTAATATATACTATATTACGAGACAAATGATGTTGGAAAAAAATATGTGTTAACGATGAATTAAAAGTTGAGCTAGCTTCTTATATAGATACCAGGCAAAATATTTGGTTCTGAGGTAAAGATGTTGCCAAAATCCTCGGATATGTCAATACCGATAAAGCTATCGAACAACATGAGGACGAAAAATACAAGAAAAGCTACCCAACCAAAATGGGCGGTCAGGTCAGACACCAATTTTTTTATATCAGAACCTGGTTTTTACTCCCTTGTATTTGCTTCAAAATTAGAAGTCGATAAAAAATTCCAGGATTGGGTATTCACACAAGTGCTTCCATCCATCAGAAAATATGGTCAGTACAAACTATTCAACAACCCAAACAACAAAATGTTTAAGATTGAAAATGAGACAGATCTACACTGCAAGGTTGTACACCTAATCAGAAACTATTATCCAGATGCTCTTATTGTAGCAGGACTCGCGGAAAACCAAGATGTTCCATTCAAAAGAACTGACTCTTGGAAAAAGGGTTATACCAAAGGTCAGCCTGATCTGATGGTGCTTAACCACCACAAAGATTATAATGGCCTTTGTATTGAATTTAAATCTCCGACCAATAATTACTAAATTTCAGATGCTCAAAGAGAGATGAAAAACGGTACAAGGAAAATTGCTACCAATTCATCTTAAGTAATGACTATGATCACATCTGTAAAGAAGTACATAATTACATGGCTGGTACTCGTGTGCCGTGTAAATACTGTGGCATAGCGTTCCTAAATAGAGAAACACGAAAAACCCATTATCAGGTCATTCATAGAATAACCAAGTAAAATCCACGATTGTGGACCCGTTTTTGCACTTTGTATTTGGATAAAAATTATTATCAGATCTGAATATAAAACTTACTTGTTTCTGTTCACGTTTTTTCACTGCCGCTCATTTTCACCTTGGTGGCCGCCAGCATTTCTCATTTTCTCACCGCCGTTATAAAATTTCGCGTTTTTATTCCAACAAAATTGGTCTCCTTTGTAGTGTTTTATCTCTCGCTATAGCTCTTTCTGTGTTATCCACGTCAATGTAGACATTAAAATTAAGGGCCTGTTTACATGGAGGTGGGGGACCCCAGGTAGGTCAGGTAACCCGCCTGTCCATATAATCTCTCATATGGTCACCCCACAAGGTGTATGTTGCTTTGGTCATATGAGTAACTGCAGAATACCCTGCCCCTTCGAAGCTGTATCCCTGAAAGAGCTGAATACGTGGATACGCTATTATCCTTTTATACGCGTTTTTTACCAGTCAGTGGCTTTAAGAACGTCAAATAAACATACAATATGCTTTATACTCTGTTTTAACCCTATTCAGACTGGGCTTTTTTGGTCAATCTGTGACTGGGGGGGCTCCTCGGACCCCCCCTCTGTATCTCTGGAACCAATAATGCTAGGGTCATGAAATTTACACACAATGATCATCTCCGTACAAAGAAGCCCCACACCCAGTTTTGACTTGCCACGCCCAATGATGACGTCACAGTGACGTCATATTCCGATTTTTCAATGTTTCTTATTATTTTTCCACTTAGATACGTAAATTATCAATAATATTGGTAAAGTCATCTCTTTGTTATCCTTTCTTATGAACTAGTAACAAGGAAACACTTGTACAGCGAGAAAAAGCAATAGGAAGCAATAAAATTTAAAATTTGAAATGGTTGTCCGCCATCTTGGATCCACCATCTTGGACTTCCGTTTTTTGGTAAAATTATAATTTAAAGCAACTTTCTAAGGGGAAAAAGCTCAGAATGTATAAAAGAAGTATCAAACTAATGTTTATTACCCAAACAAATGACTTTGGAAGTGTTATTTGGAAAATAGAACAACATATTTGTCAAAGCAAAAAAGTGACAAATTTTACCCCACCTCTCCCCCCCAAATATTCGATGTTGAAACACTTTGATGTAATTCAAAAACTAGTCCCAAGCAAAGACCATTTTAACAACAAAAAGCACTATAGGTGTAAAAACGCGATCTTAAAACCAAAAAATCACCATTTTTTAAATTTTCCAAAACCTATGTGTCAGAAACTGGTTGCCATGGCAACATGATTAATCACATGGACATGATAATTATACCAAAATGTCCCTAGATAAATTTTAGGAAAAGTTAGAAAATTTGAACGTCATAGCTCTTTCGGTGTAGGAGTTATCACGATTTTGCCGGAGGGGGGGGGTTCGAAAAGCCCCCACCCCCCCAGTCTGAATAGGGTTAAGTGTATGTCGAAGTGTATACGCGGATACGCAGTGACTATTATTTAATGGATTTTTACTAAGTGGATACGCAGATACGCGGATCGAAGTGACAAAGTGGATACACAGATACGTAGTGACTGAGTATCTGCGTATCCACCTATTTTTAGGGGTTGCTTTAAAGTGGCAGGATATTCTGCAGTTAAGCCTAGAAAGGAGTATTTCTATCGGTTTGTGTTTTTAACAGCCGTTTTAGGAGTCTATAAGTGCTTTTTGCGGTAAATTTCGAGAGAAAATGGAAGCGATTAATCCGAGCGAATATTACCCTTAAGATATAAGCAAAAATCGAGGTAGCAAAACATATGTTTACACTTCGCAGACGAGTTTATACCGTATCAGCTTAGTTGGGCATCTTTTCAGTAAATAAGATGAAATGCGTTTAAGTTGGTCTTTTTACCGTTTAAACACCAGCCATTCTCCTGAAAAATATCCTTGAATTCGTTTTTAACAGGACTCGATCAGCTTCATACAGGGCGTGCTGGTAGAAGTTTCATGGGAAAGGCTTTAAATAAAGTATTATCGCACAGTCCGTATAGTACGTAGTACAGTGGAACCTCGATTACGCGAAGTGCCAAGAGACTCTGGAAATTTGTTCGTTATATCGAACACCTCGACTGAACGAATTTTACTACTGTGATTGCTGTGACGGTTAGTGTTCTTTTTTTTCGTCTGTTTGTTTGTTTTTGTTTTTTGCTGTAAATATCCACCTTTCAGCTTGCTGCGAGGGCGCTTCTTTTTTTTGTTTTTTTGTTGTTGTTTCATTCCGGGTGTGTTTACTGGTTATTTTCACTTAATCATTTAACCCCTCCCACTATAGGTAAAGTGATGCCGAAGGCTCCTAAAGTTAAGTAGGGTTTGAATATATGTTTTAATGGATTAGAGCTTGTTGGTTCAAATTTGATTGTGTATACAAAAGGAGGCTTCGCTTTCAGCCTCGGCTAATATATTAGAAGTCTGCAGAATACGTCATGCATATCGCACAATCCCAGCCGATTCTATGGTTCGTCTGTAAATGATGTTCAGCAATGTGATTGTTGACATCATCATTTTTGTCACTCCTCATTGTTTTTAGTAAGTAACGTACTAAGGTCTCTTCAGGTCTCAGCAATTTAAATGGCTTCGCTTTTAGACTGTTCACAGTCCCCCATTTTTCCGTCAGATCGTCGAGATATAGCGCGTCTTACCGTTAATGGCGGCCATCTCCACTTTCAAATGTAACCGAGGGGGCGGGCGTCGGGGATTAGATCTCTCTCGCCTCCTCTTAAACCGATCCCCGCCCCCTAAAAAGAATTGACACTCGTCGAAGACGGCCGCCGGTAACGCAAAGTCTTCGATCTCGAAGGGCTTAAGGAAAAATAGCGCACTGCGAACAGTCTACATGGCTTGGTAAAGGTGGTAGTAGTATTGGTGCTTCATGGGGTGACCGTATTTATTGGAGCTCCCTGCAGCCTCGGATAAATTAAGGTTAGTGAATATGTAACTCAAATTATCAAGGTATCATATTTCTCATCAAAGCTTACAAGGTAAGTTAGTGTTAAACACGTAACATACCATTTCCATAGAATGGGACGTCCTCTACGGCAATTTCCACGTTATTCTCAAGGAGCGCACACTTGTATGTTCCAAGATCTTCCCTGGTTAAATTTTCAACGTGAAGATGAACCGCACCACTCGTTTGCTGACAAGAATTAGGGCCTGAGAACGTGCTAAGTATTTTATACTTTCTATATACATCCGTTATTTCTCTTTCGTCTTTGAACATCCATTTCCACTTGTAAGAAGCCATTTGTTGAACGTTAAGCTGGTCTGCCTTGCAGCTGAGATTTACATTGTCGTTTGGTCCCATATCAAGAGGAAAGGCACTTAGTTTAGGTACGGTTGGTGGACCTGTTGTGCAAAACACAAAAGCTGGGGGTCTACACCTTATTTGGAAGGCGAAATAAACAAACAAACAAACAGACAGGGCCCAGTGAATCTAACGCCTGTTAGCGCTAAACCGGGGTTAAATTTTAACCTCGGTTTCTTTTCATCAAAAGCACTCTCTCGGATAATTTTCTCTATTCTTTATAGAGTATCCCCCGGCAATCAGCAAATTGTAGGCAAAGAGAATGGAACTGAATTTGCTTTTTAAGCTCTCATAGCTAAAATCCAATTTTGCACTAAGCCCGGGATTATCTTAACCCAGCTTCGAAAAACCCTGCCCAAGACGAAACAATAAATGATTTAAAGGTGAATTGTTCACCGCGAAATGAAAATATACGAAAGATTAAGTCTCAAGTGCTAGCCATTCAGCAAAGGGAAGCAAACAGTATGATTGTGCTCTAACGAAGGGCTAGCCTTCATCTGCGCTCGTTTGCAAATCTTTCTACGGCGACCATTTCACTGATTTCAACTTGTTTCTTTTTCGGCAATGTACGAAATTCAAAAAGTTCCGTAAAAAATAGTTTATAACGGACTATGGACCTAGGATTGGGTATGTTCATCTGATCAACGGCACGTAAAGATCTGCTTGAGGCAGAAATAGGCATAAATAAAAGGACAAACCAACCAACTCATTGTATAGTGACATTCGTGCATCCTGTATATTTGAATAGTGATAATAATATCGAATTGTTCACCGTATAAGATTATGTCTCGGATAATGAACACACGTTTGTATTGTTATTTCGCCGTTTAGCGTTTCGTAAGCTTTTCATTGTCGTCTCGCAAAAGCAAATGCCTAGGGTGTAAGACCCCCAAATCACAGCACACGTTTTTGATCTCGCGACAAACATTGTCCTGGGCAAGCCAAACAATTCGTCGGTCACGACGACTAAGATGTTCCGGAAACAACTGAAAGCTCTGACCCATCATCAACAGATCCGTCCACTTCAGTACTTTTGGAAGCAATCGCAGATCCGTAACCTGTAGACACAAATGGAGAACCTCCAAATGCAACATAATGACTTTTAAAAGAAACAGATTCAAGTACCATCAAAGCTATCGCCCCAGCCAACACCGCCTACTTCGCTCGATAAGTCACGCGAAGCAAAAACAAACTCCACGCCACCAGATAAACTGAACCAGGCTACGGTTAAGGGTGAGTACATGGACGTTTCTCACTTTTCCACCCTTAGCCCTTTTGTGGCAACTGTGGGGCAATCCGCCTGGGCTAAGATGCCCTCAGCTCAAGGCGATGTAAGCATTACTGATGAAATCAAAGCGCCCCGTAAGCGACATATTGATTCCTTTTACACGTGGCTGCAGGGGTGGAATGCTTACGAGAAACTCGACATGGCTTCCCATCCCCACTGGCAACTTGAACTGGCCTCTTATCGTGATCAAACACAACTTGCTAATCGTACATGGTACCCTGTTTACCTGTTTGACATTCAAGGCAGGATGGCATACGCCATGAAGATTGTTCACGCCTTACCCTGGGTGCCAGAGACTTTTCTGGCGCGGTTTCCGGTTTTGTTCGTGGCTTCGGCCTACGGCCGAAGATGTGTCAGCCTTCGGTCAACACCGAAAATTCCCACCGCACGGGAGAAAAACCTCTGGTACCCAGAATACGCATGCCTGGAAGACCTTGATACCACTTAATACACGACCTTCCTAGATGCCTCGGCACTACGCCTTAACCCCGGCCAATGCTCACGATGCAAGTCCTTTGACCATATGGTGAAGTACTGTGGATTTCCCGCACCAGAACAGATGGAAGAAATATGAAAATGGAAAAAAATTCCCCGTGGAAGTACCCGAAATTGTACGCCCCCTCCAACCAAGAAGGATGCAACCTCTTTCAGAGAAATGCAAAAGCGCGCATGTTTGCAAGTCTTGTCAGGGGGACCTCTCCGCGGCCAATTGTTTACTACCTATCGGAAGTTCGCTCTCTGTTTCCAACTGACGTTTGGTGTGACCCTTAACGTACCCACCAGGACTGTGATTTTGTAAACGAATTATTACACGACATTAATTGGTTTTAATCATGATCGTACCACTTGATTTCCTCAAATCACCGCTCCGCAACCGCTAACCCTGCGCCCGTCGCACAGGAACTGGAACGCGAACTGCCCCTGAACAGAAAGGTCGGGCCTTTCCTTGCACCTACGTTTTCGAATTTTGTTTGGTCTTTAATGAGTGCTATTCCGAAAAAGCACTCGCAGCCTCCCAAATGGCGTAGCATTGACGATCTTTCGTGGCTTGCTGTCCAGTCTGTTAACGACGCATTCTCCAAGGAATTATATACTTGCTCCTACGACTCAATCGGCCAGGCTATTTCTTACCTTAAATCGTTCGGTCCCAATGCTCTAATAAGAAAACTCGATCTTTCAGACGCCTTCCACCATATACTTGTCGACCCTTGTGACTGGAACATTTTGGGGTCCACTTGGCCCCTCGTTATGTCTGACGGCTCTACGCGTAATGGTTATTTCTAAACCTTCGACTTCCGTTTGGTCTCTGGAGTTCGCCGGTGCTATTTCTTCAATTTGTTATCGGGTTGCGATACACGATAGCACTCCATGGAACCCCTTAGGAACTACCCCCCATGTTTTAGGCCTGTGGCCCTCCCACCCCAAGCGCCGCTTGTTCTTGGAATCTTAATGTTATGCTTCGTACCTGTGCTGACCTCGGATTTACTACCAATCCCCTTTAAACAGTTTATCCTACAACGAACCTTGTGCTTCTTAGCATCGAACTCGACACTGTCTCCCAGGAAATTCGCATTGATCCTACTCGTCTCTCCGAAATCATCGATCTCCTTGACGCCTGGTCCACTAAACAACATTGTACTAAACGCCAACTACAGTCCCTTATTGGCAACCTTCACTCTATTTACACTGCGTGCCGCCCCGGGAGAACGTCCCTACGCCGAATGTTGAATGTCCTCCGCAGAGCTCACCACCTGATCCATCACCTTCGATTGAATTACGTCTTCTACAAGGACCCCTTGTGGTGGAGAGTTTTCCTTCCATCCTGGAATGGTCGTAGGTTTTCTATGACGACAAATAGAGAACTTCCTCACTCTTGGATCTTCACACCGACTCATGCCAGTCTGGCTTCGGTGCCTCTTACGCGGGCGACTGGCTCTACGGGTCCTTCGCGGACAAGACGTCCCACTCTCCCGTTCAATTACTTTCAAGGACCTCTTCGCCATTGCCGCTGCGGTCAACACTTGGGCAGCATCCCTTGCTTGTGGCAAAATTCTGTTCCATTGTGATAACTTATCCATAGTACATATTTTGTCTAGTGGTACTAGAAAATACACGCATATTATTACCCTTCTCTCTTTCCTGTTTTACATCTGCGCTAATCACAATATTGTGGCCATCCACATTGACGGCTTTGATAATCATTAGCCTGACGCTCTTTCTCGTTTTCAGATCGACAAGTTCCTGCCCCCCTGTCCCGTGGCTTCCAGTTCTCGAACGCCTGCGAGACCTCTACCCTTGGCCAGCTTCAAGTGAACACGCCTAACTACTTCGTTGGAGGACGCGCGAACTCCTCTCATTGTACATACAACAGTGCTTAGCGCCAATTTCTCCAGTTTGGCCTGAATTTTTCCTTGGTCCCCTTGCCAGCGTCCGAAGAAACCATTACCTCATTTGCTACTCATCTCACCCAAAGGATCAAACCATAACCAATGAATGTTTATCTCGCTGCCGTGCGCTCTCTGCATATATCACACGGTCTGTCTAATCCACTTCAACCTGGATTGCTATTAAAACAGACCTTGCGTGGTATCAAACGCAAACATTTTTTGGAACCGAAGCAAAAGATGCCGCTTTCATTCGACATTCTCTCCGATATTCAGGCTTTTTGTCATCCCCACGTGTGACGATGACACGGTGCGATGGGCCGCCATCAGCGCTGATCATTTTCTTATGCTCCGCGAGGGCGAATTTACAGTTCTTTCTCGCGACCTTTTCGATCCGCCTATTCACCTCACCTGCTCTGACGCACGTTTACATTCTTCTCTTCTGGCACGGAGTATCTTTCCCTCCGACTTATAAAATCTTAAACGGATCAGCGACGACAGGGTTTGACCCTTTATACTGCTCATTCTCGACGCTCCGTCTGTGCTGGTTGCGCTATGAAAAAGAACCTCGCTCTTCACCATCGCCGTGGTATCGTCGACAAGGCTACTACACTCTTGTTTCACCTTTCCGACCAATGCCCCGTCAGCAAAATATCCCTTGTCTCTTTCATCTCTCACTTACTACGCTTAGTCGGTATTGAACCCTCCCACTACAGTGGTCATAGTTTTCGAATCGGAGAAGCAACTTCCGCCTCCCTTGCTGGCTTAACCGACTGTGATATCAAACTCCTAGGCCGATGGAACAATTAACAATTATTCTTTGAAATCGAGGTGAATAGTGGCTATTCCCAAAGCCACTATTCACCCAGATTGAAAAGAAGAATTGTTTTAGTATACACACACGAAGTGATCTCAACAAAATCAGAGAGGAAACCATTTAAAAGTACGATTTGATTGACACATCAAATCACGCGTAAGTTTAAAAATAGATCTTTGCAGAATTTTCAAACATGGCAATTCACAAGTTTATCATTTCGCAAACAACAGCGTAATGGCTTAACTGGAACTGCTAAAAGTTTGAACTGTTTCCTTACCTGAGAAGAAAAGAAGAGCTTTGTTGTTTTCTGTTGACTCGCCAAGTTTATAGCCAAAAGAGTTTGTTGTGTCGTTCTTCGCATGAAGTGCTGACAAAAATGGTGGCTCGGTTGCTCCAAGTAAGACGTCGTCTTCCTATATTATTCTTTTTTCTGTTTAATTGAAACGTAGAATTTCTGCAAACATTTCCTTTTAAATGTGTTTGTCATAAATAAACTTCGATTTTTGAGCCAAAATTTCCTTGTTAGAAAACGCTGAGTTCACGAAACGGCTTCTTCTACGCGAATACACGGGAGTTGTAAACGATCCATCGAGCACAAAACTCAGCTACAGTAAATTGAAAAACGCCGTATTGAATCCTTCCAAGTCTTTTCTTGCCTTAAAAAAAGTCAGCCCTTGGATTTTGTCGACTTTTAAAAGATCGTTCTCTGAAAAAATGGGAAAAACACCGAGCTCACACATTATCCACCCGCTAGGAGGTGAATATTGTTGAATAGTCCGAGATAGCGAACCAATCAGATTGCTTAATCACCAAGATCACTGAGTGTGTATATACTAATGACTTTTATCAACGCTACACTCGTTCTTCCTTCAGTTGTTCCTCGATATACCCCGCAAGATTGCACAAACGCACACTATGAAGTTTCAGTACGCCACTCCTTACAAGTTCAATGAACCTGCTGCAGATCACTAATTAACTTTCCATTTGGGCTGGACTTTGTGCAGCTGTATTTTTCCCAGATGGAAGAGCATTAAGGTGGCTCCCTAGAGTATTTACTAATAACCCTAGCTATCTAACATACGTTACAGAACGAAATCTAGTTACTTTGCCTTTGCGATTTTGTTCGCGAGATTCACCGCTAAGGTTACCCATATAAGAAGGCTCCTTTATCAACTTTTATTTTCCAGATTAAGGCTGTTGCCATGGCAACATCGCATCCTTAGACAGGCAGTAATTTGGTCATTTTTGATCATTTTTTTCTTAATATTTCTTATTTCCCGCGGTGAAATTTCTTTAAACTTTGCCACTTTATATTAACAATATTGCTTAACAGTTTAAAGTGGAAAACACATGGGGTCGTTAAGACGGTATGCCAATATTTTGAAATTTGTAATTTTTCTTAATGGAAGAATTTAGCTCTTACAGATTTTAACAAAAAAGGACAGTACAAAGGTACTGCAACTGTTAAGAAATGAGGCGATTTTTAAAAAAAATTACCTAAGGTAACGCGAGAGATTCACGGTTAATTAACTACGTTGACGTCACAAAAATCCGAAAAACACGCGTGGTTCGGGGTCGTATGAGCAAAATACGCGCGCGAGCCATAACGCCCGCATGCGCAAAATGCACAAAGTTACTGAAAACATGTGGTTTCTTTGAAAAGTACGAAAGCCATTGTTTTGAAGCCGTTATTAGTATTATTACGGTGATATCTCGCCAGTTGATACCTAACAAAGGATGTTTTCTTCGAAGTACTTGACTATTGTGGCTAAAATTCGAACCGTGGTGGTCACTCGTGAGGATGGCGATCTTCGGAGATGAAGACGGTGGTTGTGTAAGGATCGCAATAAGCCCTTCATTTCCTAATCTGCTGTACACTATTTGCAGATCTTCAAATGTCAGCCCACTTCCTGATACTTTTACAACCTTGTTCTTCTTGCGGGATAATTTCGACGGCGAAGTTTTTCTTTAAAAGTCTTCTGTAAAAGATAGCGCCGATCTATAAATCGTACATCATCTACTCAGCTACACGTGCAAGACCGTAGGTCTCGACGGACAACGATTGCTTTCGTCAAGGGTCAATCTGTGAGTAAAAATTATTTCTCATTGTGCAAAAACATTTTCTAGTGCATCTTGCATGTGCATTGAAGGACGTTTGAAACAAGAAAAAATACAAGGATGTTGGTTCGTCGATGGAAAGGTTCCTTCGCTTAGGATGCAAGTTAAGTGGGAAACCTTTCTTCTGATAAGTTTTTTAAACAATATGGTAAAGTCGGCAAAACAAAAAAAAAATTCACCACTTCTTGAAAAAAGCCACTTTAGATTTACTTAAATCAAATCAAATGTAAGAGGAATAAAGTGACCGAGGAGCTCCGCCAGCGAAGACAATTTTCAGTGTTTGTTTGGGAATTGGCTCGACCTTTCAGATCTTTCCACTGACCGTGAACCAAAGGCCAGAAACAGCAACATTGCTTCCTTCGTTAGTGTACTTACTTCTTTGTTTTCTTAGTAAAGTTTTCACTCACCATTTACTTCGACTATTTAACGTTTGTCTTCTTTTAAAGCGAAATAATTGATGTCTTCGGAAAATTTCTGCCTTGTTTTTACATACAATTTACTCTTATGGAGATCGATATTGACAGGTAACCGGTGTAACATTGTCTGCTCTCATAAATCTTTGATCTACACAAATCAAACTTTGTTGTACAATGAGCTTCAACAGAAAGTTAATAAAGTTTTTTTGGGGGGATATTTCGAAACTGAGAGGCTATGTTTGTTTTAATTTTTGCCTGGACGTCTTGCGGATTTTAAAGCTCGCGCCATGCTAGTGCTCAGGCTGCGCACGGCCAATTTACTCCAGGGAGCCACCTTAAGCTGCCGGGATGTGGCCCAAACACGCGTGATTATTGTGCAAGAGATAAATTAAGTTATATTTAACTATAGTTAAATGGCATAAATAATATCGATTTATTCACCGTATAAGATTACGCCTCGGATTACGAACACACGTTTGTATTGCTATCTCGCCGTTTAGCGTTGTATTTGTTAGCGTTTTGCAGCTATTGGCCATGACTGTGAACCTGTTTTACAATCACATAACACGTTGCAATAACGCGCACTTCGCTTACAACGCCTGAATTATCTTTCGCTTGTTCCTTCGGGTCTGGACTAAGCTTCCCCGCCCACCCTCCCAAGGCAGCTGTATTTTCCCCAAATGGAAGAGCATTAAACTACCCGGATATGGCCCAGACATGATTTTTTATCACGTGATTAGTGTGTATGAGATAGATTAATGACCGTCTCCGCTTTTACAGAGACACGCCAGGTTGCTCACGAACTTAGAAAATTCGCATAGCTTGTAACATGGGCGAGCTAGTCGGTAACCGGTGGGCAAATGCTAAACAACATGAAGGACTGGCGGGTTTCGTTCGGGAGTCACGTTTATAGGATAGGTTTGAAAAAAATGGAAATCGGTTGGAATCTGGAATTTCCGTTTGGAAAAAAATTCCCTACCAGGAAAAGAGGATTAAATATCAGACGTTCCGTTTCTTTAAGAAATTTTTCGCTTGATAGATTTCTTGTATGCCCCCTTTTTTCCCTTTTTTGTTGTTGTCAATTAAAAGGTCATTCGATGTCAAGTTACGACCTTTTTAAAGCAAACGGAGATGGGTGCGAAAACAACCTTGTTAACAATAAATGCTTACATGAAACGCTGACGAGGATAGTGCGTCTGATGGTTGGGTGATAGTCGTTTCTAGCCTCACAAGTATACTTCCCAGTGTGATGCAAGTCCAATTCACGAAAATCAAGAGTGAGGTTTACTTGACTGTCTCTTTGACTTTTTGTCTCGTTGATAATCGTGTTGTTCTTCAGCCACCTGACTGTTAGTGGGAGCCGTCCTTCAACTAAGCAGTAAAAACTTTTCTTTTCACCAACGAAAAGAGATGGAATAGGTTCTGGTATTTTAATTGCCAGGTTAACTAGAACAGGAAGAAAACATATTACTTGCTATGTCAACTATTCCGGTCCCACACAAGCATTAGGGAGATTTAGCGACGACGACGGCGGCAGCGACGGCAACGGCGACGGCTAAGAGAACGTCAAAAAAGAAAAAGGTTTATCAAGCAAAACAACAATTTTGCACGTGTCTCACGCTTTAATTTTTGTACATTTCTTTGTGGTACCTCCACGACTACAACTTGAAAATGCCTAATTTCACGTTTTATTGAGGACGTAAACAAGCGACGAAGAATTTTTCTTTCTCTTTCTAAACTTGAGTGTGTTTCGCAAAAAAATAACTTCAGGGAAATTCGCCAACATTTGAAATAAACGCAAAACAGTTTGAAAAAATGAGAATTCATTTTAAAAATGACGATTTCGCTGCCATCTACGTCGTTAATGCTAAAGTCCACTATGGACGCAAATATGAACCTCGTTCCCAGGAATTTCCTTGAGAAAATGAGAGGGGCGGGAAAAGGCCCTGGCGTCGGCCGCTCGATTCTTGTTTCCTTTCCGCCTTAATCCCATTTTCTAAGGAAAAAAGCCCTGGGAACGAGTTTGCGCAAAATATGTTTTTAAAATTCTCATTATCAAAAGTAGGTTGCGTTTGATCGTCCGGGTAAACTTAGTCCTGAATAGGACTGTTGTTGACAGTGACTGACGTTTCGACACCCTGTGCGGTAGTCATCTTCAGAGTCAAAGTGAGTTGTATCACGTCAGTTGATGGTATTATACTCTGGTTATTGATCTGATTGGTCAATTACGTCGCGATGTTATTGGTCGTCTGTCAGTTAAGCCATGATGTTATTGGCTATGAAGACTCGTAATCAGTAATTAGCGCGTTTCAATCCGTCTGTTGTCACAGTTAAACAGCCGTCTATCGTTAGTCAAATTGTCAGTTCTCCAGTCGTTCTCTCGTGGTTAGTTTTGCTTGATCTCGTCAATAAGTCGTTTATACGGCGCTGGTAA
>OZ037999.1:23146662-23189162 GCA_964035705.1 Porites rus | reverse complement strand
ACATACAGAAAGTGGTGACGAAAAGTCTTTATTTCAATTTAGCTTATGTCTTCTTATTTAGCGCTAAAACTCGGATATATAAACAAAACACACACACATACACAAAGTGGAGCTGAAAACTCTTTATTTCAAGTTTGTTTGACTATTTGAAAACTGTTTTCTCCTTTCGATCTGAGGGAAACGGCAAACTATTTATTTAGTCAGTTAATTACTAATATAATTCTTAAAAGAAAATGATGAGACAATCAGAGTTCAAAATGAAGTACGACCCTGAATTGGGAAGATATACAAGAAAAAAACATTTATGGCGAAGGGGTGATGGATGTTTTCAAGTCGTTTGGAAAGACAATGAAAACAGCTGCTAATAAAGGCGGAAAAAGCATTGACAACAGCTGCTAAAAAAACAGGTGAACATGTTGGTAAAAAGGCTGGTGATAATATAGTGAAAATGTTATCAAAAAGTGGTGAGAGTAAAAATGTTCCTAAAAAAGTTACTTTTAATGAAACTGTTAAAACAATTCCAAAAAAAATAACTGACCAAGAGATAAATGAAAGAGTGAATCAAATTCTGAGCGGAGGAAAAATTCGCAAGAGAAAAATTATATAATTATTACAATAAATTGAAATCCTTTAGAAATCCAAAATATCTTGAAAGATATGAAGATGTTGGTTTTGACCTTGAACAGGCTCTCAATGTAGCACCGGACGGTGGTAATTCTCAAGACAGAAAAAACCTTAGGTTTGTTGCTGATAATACAGAAGAAGTTACTCCATTTGATTGGTATAATTCGAGATTGTCAATAGATTTTAAAGTTCAACTATTGGCTGGGGGTAATATTGATGCAGATGGTGATGAACTTGGAATTGTAAATGTTCCAATTCATTTATAGAAAGGTTGGCTATCTTGGCAAATGGAAGAGAAGTTTACAGTTGTAACTACGCTAATCATTGTGTGAATATCAAAAATTTGTTTGAATATAATCCCTCTTACACTGAAAGTGTTGGTACAAACGAATTTTGCTTTCTTGATACAACGAGAAATGCTGAAAAATAGATTTACTACTGGAAATGCAAGAAATACTGCAGGTGACGGACAACAAGCAGCACTTCTCATCGTTGTAAATAATTACAACAAAGGTTTTGCCACAAGAAAAGCACTATTGAGAGATTCAGTCACTGTAAACTGCGAAATTCCTCTTAACAGGTACTTATTTTTTTAAGCATTGGAGGATAAGCTGCTTTCCAATACAAAAATCGAGTTAAATATTGAAATTGAAAAAGATTCCAACTCAATCTGGAGAGCTGGGGGAAATAATTGTAGAGTAATTATTACAAGACTTCAACTTTTTGTTCCAAGGCTATCTTCAACTCAGAAGGGCAGAAGTTATACATGGAAAATTATCTTCAACCTTATAAATGGACTTATTTAAACGAGGTTGTGGAAAGGTCGGAGGCCTTAAGACAACAAACTGGAAATTTCAGAATAACAAATGCTATTTCAAAACCAAGACATGTTTTTGTCTTTATAATTAACACTCCAAATACTGAGTCCCAAACAGCAAATCTATTTTTGTACAACACCTTCAGCGTATCAACTGACCCAAGAACATTGTCAAGATGTAATCTTGAAGTTGGAAATGGAAATGAATATCCCAATATTCACTACAAACCATCCTCAGATTTATCAAGAGTTTACAGAGATGTAATGTCATACGTTTGCGCAAACAACGATTTCCAAGGTGGAACACTACTTAACCGAGCAAATTGAATTGAATGTTTATTCTCATTTGTTTATTTTGACCTAACAAAGCAGAAAATGGATATTAAAGACGGAGTTAGAAAACTACAATCACGGGCAAAAGTGGTTGGGAAGATGGAATAACTTAACAACATTATTGCCCCATTTCATACGCCTTATGTCTATATTCAAAAAAGACTATTTTTTCTTCTCCTGAATACCCCCCGCGCCCCCTATTCAATGTTGGGACATGTAACAACAATTACGCACAAAAACAATTTAGTTTTGTCCAACATTGATCCAGGGGGCGGGGGGGACAAGTACAAGAAAGGTAAAAATTGATAACCTTCCCAACATTTTTGACGATGATTGTAGCGTTTCATTACGAACTATCAGGAAATACAGCTGCGGATTACAATGTTTACGCTCTTGTTCTTCATGAAAGAGAAGCCGAATTAGAACAAAAAGATGGAAAACTTTTGCTACGAGCTTAAATTTAATATAACTCTTAAAATAAAAAAATAACTTATTTTGAATACAAAGTAAATTTTACAGATAAGCAAAAATCAAATTAGCTTATGCATTAAATACTAAATCTCCACAAACTCTGAGATTAAGACATTCAAATCTTCAAGGAAGTGATGAATTAATGCTTACAAAAAGACAAATTGCTAAAATACAAAACTCTATCGCAAATGGCACTGGAACTGATCGATATAAAAATATCAAAAACACAAATATCCAAGATAGTGAAACATGGTGGAAACTTGTTTACAACACTTGCATCTCTTAGAACAAGACTTCTTCCCTATGCTACTTCAGTAATTTCAAAAGCTGTTTCAGCACTTGGAAGTCTTGGAATTGATATTAAGTTATTTGGAAAGGGAAGAAGCATTCCAAAGAAATTTATACCAATGTTACCACCATTCAAAGAACAGTTTACAAAAGCACAGATTAATCAAATTAACAAAGCTTATCAGAGCGGTGGAAGATTGGTTATCAAACCGACAAGAAAACAGATAGAAGGAGGATTCCTGGGAACACTTACTTCAATTGAAATTCCAGTGGCAATTAGTTTGGTATCAAAAATGTTTGGTTCTGGTCTTCAAGTTGATAGACAAGCTTCAAGTAATACAAGAAATATTTACGTTCCTCGTCCAGTGAAAACAAGAGGTGAAGGACACTATCCGTATTTTTCACCACCTTTTTATGGAAGTTGGGAAATCCAGTTGGAGCAGGGGTAAAAAAAATCCTCAAAAAAGGGAAAACGGATTCTTCTAGAAAAAAATTCAATTCAATCAAATTCCAATTCTGAGCACAATTTTGTAAGCAAACCACTGTTCAACTTTGATTTGTTTGATTGGGTAAAAAAAACTTGGAATTAAAACCTTTAGCAGACATACAACAATCCTAAACAGAAAGCCTAAAATAAGTACAAGTATGTTTTCGACTATTGATAAGACTTTTCACAACCACCACTTCATTTCAACACACTGTTACTACATTCTCCCTTCATAACCAAATTAGCACCTCCACAACTACCTCACTGCAACTCCTAAAATCACTTTTACTTCCCTAAATAATTATTTTTTGTTCCTTCACGTTAAATTCTACGAGAAATAGTTTTCTACAACAATTATCTTACCAATTCACGTCCAATATAACTCTACGCCTTCCACTTCACGCATCTCAACTAACCCCTAAAATATACAACGCAACTGCACTACTCACACATCCCTATTAAATACACTTAAAAAAAAAAACTTCACACACGCCTAGTACATCGACGCCGAAATATTCGCTCCCACGGCGTCTTGTTTATGTTGCGATGTTGTACATGAACAATCCTCGGTGTGGAGATTGTGCATTTTCAGCAAGTTTTGTGAGGGAGTGTACTGATGTTAGTTTATAGTTACGTTGCTATGGAAAGTGTTGTTGTAGAGAAAACAAACGAAGTGGAACTGAGATCTCGCCGCGTGTAATTATTTATGACAGAAATTATAATCGAATTGGGTTACAACCATGCACCTAGCAGACTTCCGGTGAAGAAGTTAAAGACGTCTGTTACAAAAAAGGAGAAAAGTAAGCAGTATGGAAGGGTAACTGGAAAAAAGATCATTTCTTACTGTTCCTCCACATTCCAATTAATCCACACCAAGACGCCGAAGTCTACGCTCCCATAGCGTCCTGTTTACAAATCAAGTCGCCAGTTTCAAAATTTTAGGCGCCATGGCGACCAAAAGTGGTCACAACTTGGACGGTTGCTTTCCTACTTACCCATTTCTGCAACGGTCAGAATATACTGTTCATACTGCTAGAAAGTGTGGCACAAAACCTATGCGATATGTGACATGTGACGCTCCACTTTTGAGATCAGCGCGGCGCAGCTTCGTACCTTTACAGAAATCGCGCCGAAATCACCGTTCTTATGTGTGAACAGAAACGCTATCCAGTATTATTTTCGTGGCAGAGGAAAAGCTCTCCGGTATGGTGAGTTCATAGCCTAAAGCTCCCTTATTTAAGGGGGTTATATATGGGTCGTTTCGATATAAGTTTATTCAATCGAGGTGTAAATAGTTCCACGTACTTGGCGTAAAGAACGAAGATATTCACCCAAAATGCTTTTTCTTTGTTCCCTCACAAACTATACTTGAAGTGAACAAAAATTTTGTGCAATTTCACTGCTTGAGTTTGTATCCACGAAACGACTTTGTATCGAAACGATACATCATGACATTCTCACCAAGAACTGTAGCTATTGCTGTTGCCTCATCTCAACCTGATTTGTTTACGGTTTGTTTGTTTGTTTGTTTTTCCTGCGTACAAGCAATGTTTAGTATTCCTCATCTTATATACGAAAGTTGCAAGGTTAAGTTTTCCTTGTCTAACACGCCAGTATTAGTACAGGTAATAGCATGATTTGTAGTGATATTTGGCATAAATACCTCGAGTGATAGTTCAAAATTGTTATACGTAATTTCACGATGCATCTGGCGAGTGCAATTTGAGACAATTTTGAAATACCACGAGTGGTATTTACGCTAAATGTCACCTACCAATCATGCTATTATTTGTTTATACTACTACCCGCAAAAGGTTCGTAGTTTTCACGTGTAGGTATTTCAAATTAAGCAGAAATACAACTGCTCAAAGCCAATCAAATTACAGAAATTTCTCATGTAGTAGTATAAGAGTGGAAATTTTACTTTTTACGCAATATTACAAGTACTTACGTAGAACTTTGACATATGTAGACGACACGATCATTCCTTGTGGATTCTCTGCAACACATTGATAAATTCCAGTTTCATCTGGGTACCTCACATTCTTAAAAACCAACTCGTTGCCACTTAATGTTACCTGTACACTGTGAAATACAACATTTAATTGTATAAACACCAATAGAATGCCAGGTGAGATTTCGCGCGAAAACATGATATCTTCACATGTGAAAATAACAAGTAATAAACCGCGCCTCTCACAGCAAAAACTATATATTAAAGTGAAAGAAGTTGGTATTTCGTTGGTGTTTATGGCCGCTTGGAGATACGAACTTTCTCTTCTCGTGCTGAAAAATGTTTCACTTGTTCTCTGCGCTCACTCGCGAAATAATTCAACACTCGAAGAGAAATTTCGTATCTCCGCGCGGCCATGTAATATCCTCTATATCTCTTTATATTTGCGTTATGAACGTCATACAGGTAACTTTCAAATGCAACCTACAGTAAACTGAATCATAACCTTCCAGTGCAAACGTTTAGCTCATCTTGAATGTGTAGAGTATTAAATTACACTAGTAATAGTTGACACTACAGCTGCCCCCGCTCTGTATATTGTCGGTCAATAGCATTCTTGCTCGTTGTGAAATATACCGATTCATAAGAAAGATTTTCACACATATTCCATACAATAGGTGAGATAAATACAGGAAACGCAAGGTTCCATGCACAGTTTCAGGTCGATTTACACAGCTTTGATCAAAACATTCTCAGTTTCGAGAATAATTTATTCTAAACCATAAGAAAAGATTTAATTAGAAGTTGAATTTTTCGCTATTTCTCTTTCACTTTTTATATTCAGTTCATTTTATTTGCCTGAACGGAAGCCTTAGAAATTAAAAGGACGTTTGATCAATTCACACTCGCGCATTCTAGTCTTATTTTAAACTTTGAAGCGGAAGAACATCTGTGAACAGGGAATAAGTCAGCACAGAATTTGATTGTCGGCGAATTTCTGTAATCGTCCATCGTTCTGCTAGTGAGAAGCTACCCGTTGTTCACTCGTCTTGCTTGTTCGGAGCTGAGTCTTATTCCGGTCAAAGAGAGAGAAAGAGTGTCTGGCAAGGTCTCCAAGTGTTTATATATACACAGTTATACACACCTTATAACTTCTTCTGCGCTTAACGAGTCGTTAAAATTTTGGTCCACAACTCTCACTGAAACAACTGCTCCACAGAATGTCACTGATAACACGTAACGCAAAAGAGTGTCGAAGTATGACTGCACAATAAATGTCACAAAATCTACCTAAGCGGTCCCTTGGGGATGTTCTGTCTTTACGTCATCATAACCATTTCGTACTTGCGGGCGCAAACAATAGAAGCGTCATCATTACCTACCGATTCCTCGCGGTCCCTCTTCAACCAAATCGAGATTTTTCCTATATTGACTGTATGACTGTACTTTTCAACTGTAAGTACTTTCCTTAATGTACGCGCGAGTTACTAGAGTGCCTCCTCGGGATTTCGCCTTCTGGGCGAAATCCCTGCGGGGGCAATGATATTCTTATGCATTAAAATAATTCTCGAGAGCACTAAATTTTTCCCTGACTCTTAAAATGAAATCTAGAAAAAATCAAAAGTTAGCACTCACAACAACGTGTGATAATAAACAGGATGTGGCCTTTACATTTACCAATTCACAGAGCGTGTACTAAGAGAAACAATTATTACAAAACTTACGTTGATGTTGCGAGTTGTTTCCCATTCTTGTACCACTTAAAAGATGGCGAAGGGTCCGCAAATACATCCCATGTTAAGGTGACATTGCCATGAACATCAATTTCAACTTGTTGAGGAGGCCATACTGTAAACTCTGGAGCAACTGCAAAGAGAATCAATCAAATAGTCAGTTACATTGTATCATCACCAACTGTCTTTAAAATAATTATGCCCCAGTCAAAATAAAAATGTCTACAAGTTTCTGGTTTCATACAAAACATTGCAACCATTTTTCAAGGACTTTAAAGGGACTTTTTAAGGTCCACATTCAAGGATATACTTTCACAGACTGTAGAAAAATGCACATTCCCAGTCTATTCCAACACGACTCTAAGGCTTGAACTGTTTGCTTCACCAACTTCTCTACATTTTTCCAGTTCACAAAAACAAACAGCACTTTATGTAAATAACCTTTAAATTCTCTGAGTTACACGTACGATTTATAGTCTTTGTTAGACAACCAAAAATCATGAAAAAACACTTTCCAGGTCATTAAATTCAAATTTGAGAATAATTCAGTGACTTTTCAAGGATTGCCCAGAAATTTAAGGAAAAATGGAATTCAAGCACTTTTCAAGACTGTGACCTAGCTTGTGTTAAGTACAATATAACCCCGGTAACTCGAACTCTGAAGGGAAGCAAAATTTTGAGAAGGAAACCTAAATCCTTAGCCGAGGAGACTAGAAAGTCTAACTGTTTGCAGAAGTCTTTGCAAAGGCAGCACTTTCTTCTCCAGGGCAGGAACCTTGCGATCCCCACTGTACGGCATAATTGCATGCATCAATCACACCTGCTTGTCAGCAACGATCAGTGACCCGAATCGCTTGTTTGCTAAAGCAGTTAGTGGAGCGTATCGGCTATTTCTTAATTTTTGGAAAAGATCACCGGAAGCACTTAAGAATAACAGTACTGATGAGGATGTTCCTTCCAAAAAGAAAAAGATGACACATAAACGTAAACAGATGTATCAAACGTTTATTACATACTTTAATTCAATTTGTTAAGTTATAGGTTTTTATTGGCTATTTAGCTTCTCACTAAACTGGGACATGGTTGATAAAAAAAGAGATTTTTTATAACCCAGAATTGCTGTTGCCGTTTTTTGGGGAAAAGTAGTTTTGTAGTCCGGACGAGAAAATTGACATGTACAAGAAAGTTTCCTGCCCTGTTCTCAGTCATTTAAAGGCGCCCTGACTGTTGGTCCAGCCAGGGTTCGAACCGGTGACCTACCACTCAGACCAGCACTCACCCAACTACGCTAACCAGGGGGCGGTTTAGTGTGAGAGTAATATTAAAGACTTAATTCGATCATTAAAGATGGACCTAAGGTCATTTACATTCCACGTTCAGCTGTATATGATGAACCAAAGGTTTTCCACCACTTTGAGGATTCTCAGCCTCACAACGGTACGTGGTCTGATGCATCTTCTGTTTCACGGATATAATTTTAAGCAGTCTTCCTTGAAAAGCACTAGCAATCTCAAAATTATCTTGTCCATCTACAAGGTTCTGCCAGTTTCCACCCCTGCTTATTTTCCAAGTTATCGTTGGCACAGGTCTGTAAGTAACAAGATAATGACTAGATATCAAATCTTAATGAATGGGTGTAAGAAGAAGTTGGCTGTTTAAGGAATGTATTTGCATTGAGAGCCTTCCGGTTTAACCCCCCAAAAACTTGGTTCCCTATTTTTTCTGAACACAAACCCATCCAATATTCAGTACTGCCTCTTATATTGACTTATTAATGAAAAGAATTCAGTATCAGTTCATCTGAAATAATTTTAAGCGCTAACCTTCCCACTGCAAGACAATACAGAGTTTTATTTCTTCCCTCCACAGCCGTTTCTACGACAGCAGGTACGAGTCTCCATGCGGGCGCTCTTGGTGTCTGTGGATCTGTTTGACCTAACACAAAATACACAATTAACTCTGTAAAACATTTACCCTTGCTTATGCTAAACGTAGTTCTGACTCCTCTCTTTCCCTCCCTTTTCAGAGACTTTTTCAGTAGAAAATGGCATAAATTCAAATAATAATAATAATAATAATAATAATAATAATAATAATAATAATAATATACTTAAAGAACCTTCTTTTTTCCAAGTTAAGCCTAAAAAGGTTCCCGTAAACAATTCTTCCAGCAGCAAAAGCTTTTTTTCTTAATAAATTAAGAAACATTATGAGAACCTCAATTCTCGGTTTTCTCATGTCACCAAAATTCAAAATTTGACTCTGATGAGTGTTTAATTCCATGAGGTACATGTATTACAGCAGCTGAACACCTTCATTTATACAAATTTTTCGTTTGAAAGGGTTAAACTTTGTTTGGTGATTGATAGAGGATGCTTGAATTTCCAAGCTTTTGAGTGACATTGCACTTAGATATCTACCGGGAAAGCACTAATGCACACTGTGCCAGACGTGACTAATCAATGACGTCAATGATATTAATAAGTAATCATCAATAGGTAATCGATGGGTAATCAGTTGATTAGTCATTGATTATATCCAGTATTCAATGAGTAATCGATGAATAATTGATAGGCCACAAAATTTTCAGTCATCAATTAGACATTGCTTAGTTATCGGTATAATCTTGCGGGTGCTCAAACCATACCAAATCGCAAATAAAGAAACAAAGACTTCTTTCACATAAATGTCACGTCGGATACAAGCTTTATTTATTCATGTTATTCAACAACAGCAGCATCTGAAGGCCCTGAAGTATCTTCGGTACAGTGCACACATGCCAACTCTCCCAGATACGGCACCGATCTTCTGTTCTCCCGTACGGGTAACCCAGTCCCTCAGATAAAATCATCTTTTGATCTTTTCTGTGCTTTAGTTTGAGATGTAGCCCATTTTTTCCGCAAAATTTGAATTTTTCTTTTTCGTAGTACGGTTTATGGCACATTTTTGCACGTATTTAGTCACTGACAAAGACTATTTCGGCATCAAAACGATGATAGTGAATTTTGATAGTATGTACTTCATGTAAGATTTCATATAATATCCTAAGCCACTCCCATTGAGGGCTGGGTCAATTTGTTGGGGGGGGGGGGGGAGTCCATCGAAATTTGGGGGTGGGGGTAGTGAAAAAGATTAGGTCTCCAGATTAAGATCCCCAGAGGTTGGCATCTCTGCTGTCAGGAACTCGCTGGCGCTTATTGTTGAGCCAGACCTTGGCGATTGTTAATTCAAGGCTACTCGATCTTGAACCACTTTCAAGAACCCCTTTTAGTTTCTATAAATCTGGATAAATTGAAACAACCACCTTAGACGCAGAAATCTTTTACCTGGTAGGCACTCTGTACTAGCTGTTTCTAAACAAAGACAGACTCTTATAGCCAAGAGACTAAGACAGATAACTCGACCTTCTGAACATTTCGTTTTTGATATTTCAGGTACTGTTCGATTTAAGCAATAGAAAATGTTTTCCGTGTATGCATAGCCTGATATAAACACGAGAGGGGTTGGGAGAATTCAAGACAGTTATGCAAACCCGAGACGAAGTCGAGGGTTTATATAACTGTCGAGAATTCTAACAACCCCTCGATTGTTTATATCAGGATATGCAAACACAGCAAAAAAGTTTTCTATTGCTTTTATAAAATAACTTTCCCGAGAAGAAAAGCAAAACTCTCTTGCTTAGAGCACTGATTAAGAGACAAATTCTTACCAGTCGCGAAGTCTTGTACACGAAGCTTGTACGCGTAATCAGTCCTTGTTTTGCAAAAAAGCAGCTTTCCAAAATACGGGTTTTTCTCGCTTAAACTGTCAGCTCAAGCGAACAAAAATTGACACAGCATGTTTCTAAAGATTTTCCAAGTTTCAGCCGGCGAGGAAATGGGTAAATAATCTAAACTTTTCGAGGTTTCCAACTCAAAACCTTTTTCAAATTCGTGCTTGCGTGTTAGCGAGCGAAAAGCAAAGCATCGTGACGTCACAACCATGTCTACATACTCTCATGCAAACACGCCTCTCGGTCAATCAGAGCGCGCGTTCTATCTTTAGGTTAGTTATTTTATAAAAATAAATTTGACTTGCCGTTCTGTTTTCATCATGGCCTATATACGTTTGGTTTTCAACATACAAGTTCAGTTCCTATTTTGGCTATTATTATCGTCAACAACCATTAACGTAAATTTTTATCACTGGAAATAACTCAAGAAAAAAATTGCTAGAAATTTTATGAGATGTGTAATCTGAATAACGAATCGATGGATTATCATCAAAGAACGCATGAGTAATCGAACGCATCAATTACTTATCAATGCCATCAATGAGCAACTGATAGGCCACAAAATGTTTGGCCATCGATTAGTCATCGATTAGCCATTGATTATAGTGAATAATCAAAGACTTATCAGTTGATTTTCCAACGATTACTCATCAATTACTCATTAATGTAATTCATCATCGATTACAGTAGTTATGTCTGGACTGTACAACATAGGCTAAAAACATCATCAAATTTTTGAGATTTTCCTACTAAACATTCCTTGTCAGAAAATAAATATGACTTTCATGTGTTTGAGTTCCTCAAGCAATGAATTATTGCTTTTGTAGAAAAGTCCTATTAATTTTTGAGCCCCTCAAAGGGATACCAACATGGCATCTCCATGTAAAGCTTTAAACTTTGGACAAAAAATTTTTCTGTGTACAGAGTATGCTGCATCATGAAATATTGCACAGACCTGACTCTTGGCGAGGCTTTTTTCATACTTGTATTTATTATCTTTTATCTCCAAGATTCTAGACCTTCTGTACCGAATAGTTTCAATTTTCATTTTTTGACGGTGTGACAGTGAAAACAATACCAATACCAATATTATAAGATGAACACCAGGTCAGAGGGAAACTTCCAAAATGTTGCATGCAAATTGTAATGCAGATACTTAATGGGATGGGAGTTCTTCTTCCTAGTCCTTGAGATTTCCTTTCGTCGAAAACAAAGAATTTACCTGGATTTTTCTTCTTTAATTTCAAAAGACCAGAACTCTCAAATCTGTTTGCTCCAGTCATAAAACATCTGATTCCTTGGCTGTCATACTCTGCAAAATCATCAAAGTCTTGCTGGGTAACATACATGATTACCAGTTGTCCTGTCGGTGATATGGCTCGTCGATCATTTCTCTTGAACTGTATGTCCACATTATTGATTTTTCCCTGCCATGAGTAGCTGACACCATAACTGGGGGAGTGCTGTGGACAATCATAACTAAACTCTTCCCCAAGATCTACAGACACCACCTGGGTATTTTGGTTGCTGAATGTCCCTGCAACTGTACAAGGCAACAAGAAAATATAATAAACTAGTAATAACCAAAGGTTACGGAGTGCGGGAGACAATAATCGAAGGTCAAAACACTTTTGCTCCAGTGCTGTGCTTTGCGTAAGTTTCACGTAAAAGATGGTTAAAACACGTGTGATCAGATTACAAGTGGTAGAAGGTCCAAATGCATGATCAAATTACGTTCTGTGCATTTCAGTCATTCTTAGTGGAAATCCAAACGAATGCTGGCTACATAAACGTGACGCACACGTAATAACAACCTAGAGATTAGGATCGCGGGCGACAAGAGGAGCCCCCAGTTAATTAGGGTTGCACTTAGCAGAATAAAGCAGATTTGATTGAAGTCTGGATTTCACAGGTTTAGAGGACCAGCTGGCTCCTTTCAGTAGGTTTTTCTTAGAGCATGGCCCTGCGTTTTTTACTCTTGCGATTTGGAGACTTCGCTTAGGGTTATAATACAGGACTCCTGACTTTTTACTTGCCTTCAGCAGGGCTAAAAAAAGTCCAATCCAGTAGCTCGCAGGGGAAAAGGGATATTCTTGCTGGGCAAGTAAATTTTAAACCTGACTTCCCCAATAGGCAAGGTTTATACAAATCATCCTCTAACAAAATTATAAACTTTAGACAAACAAGAAGCGGCCCTGGGCAAGCAAAATGTGAGAGCTGCTTGCCCAAAGGATTAGCTGGAATTCAATTTCAATTTTTTTTCAAGCCCTGCATCAAAAGCACAGTCTTGGGCTTTATTGATTTTTTGTTCAGATCTGTTCAACTGCTTATGCCAATCATACTGAAATGGCTCCTTACCCGTAACAGCAACCTGTATCTTCCTGCTGAATTCCTCCATTCCAGTAACAGTGTCCCTGACAAAACACTGATAGTGTCCACTCTGTGCACCCTCAAGGTAACTTCCGTATAATGTTCCATCGGCACCAACGGTGAACTTATAATCATTTATGGCAATTGCCGTGCCATTGTGCTTCCAGGTCCATTGCAAGTTATTCCCACTAGCACCACATGGTAATTTCAAGGCATTTTGTCTACCAAACTTAACATCGTCGGGAGCAAGTAAATCCTTGGTTAGAAAGTTAAAAATTCTTGGCGGGTCTGCCACCTGTTGACCTGCAATTTAGACAAAGAGGTTGCAGTTAACTGTGATTTTTAAGCCGATTTGTAGGTCAAGCGACCCACAAGGAGCCGTGTGTGACCAAGGGATTAACACCTTGAACTCTTGATCTGGAGGTCCGGGTTTAAAGCCTTGCCCATCGAGTTGTTTTCTTAGACAAGGAACTTTACTGTCCCAAAAAAATGCAAAAAGTGACAAGTAAATGTGCGGCAAAGATGGTAAATGCCCCATTTGCATACCACAACATGGGGTTGTAAATAACGAAGCAAATTTGGCATTTACCATCTTTGCCCCATATTTACTCCCCAACTTTGTTACAGTTTTGCGACTTGTCTGCCGAGAGAAAATTTGTGAAGATCAATTTTTTCGTCCAGTGGAGGATCTTGCATATGCCACTGCGATATGTTAAAAAATGTTCAAAATCCCCGTCACGCATTGAGGAAAAAGTTTCTATAGAGTCATGTACACTTGATCTCTTTAATACTGACACCTGAGAGTAAGTTAGAACGCACAGGTCGTGTAACCCTTTCACTCATTCCACGTTAAGTGGGTAAAATGTGCCAAGGATTTTCGAAAAATCGAAGGTCAACAAATCAGACAAGTCAGTGGCTCAAGGAATGAAAAAGTTAAGTTGTTCTGCCATGGTGTACTTTGGTCTGACGTAACAAAACATTGAGAATTTAAAATTGCTGTGTTTTATTTTTGTTTTGTTTTTTCTTTAAAAAAGCCGTCAGACTAAACATTATTTTGCTAAATGTGAAGGAAAGAAAGTGTCGTTTACCTGTATTATAAATTGGAAAACATGTGATCTAGTAGAAAACGAGTGGATTTCAAATAAGTTTCGGTGACGGAAGTTACAGAAGGAAGGTCATTTCTCTTCCAACTACTCACTTTTGGGATTACAGACCGTCTTAAATAACAATGCATATGACTTATTCTATTGAATTGAATTAATGCTAAACAATTTTGGATGAAATTTTGGAATTTTTGGGTGGAACGAGGCTAAAAAGAACAAAATAAGCAAAATAAATTGAATTGAAAGAGAAAAAAATTAATAGATAAACGGTAACTTGTTAGAATTCTTACAAGAACTGTAACACATGAATATTGTAAAGTCCATTCACAGAAAAGAGGGTTGAGCTAGCAAACACAGGTTCAGATAATCCACTTCCTGTTTTGTGTAACCTCCGTTACTCAAAAAAAAAAATTACAATGATCTAAATGCCTGTCCCATTTTCATCTTATATTCCTAAATTGCCTAGAAATACTTCAAAGGAAAATAAACTTCTTTAAACTATGCAAAAAAAACTCCGCGAACCATAAACTCAGCTAAGATTCCCTTATCACACTTGAAAGAGAGGTATCTCACCAATGGAACACGTATGGGGGTTCCTTATTACGAAATCTTCACCAGATGAGGATCAAGGCTTGAGTTATTTGATGAGGCAATCGTGTGACAGCATTTCCCGAAATTTACCTAACGTTTATCCCATGTTTTAGAGACCGGACAAATTCTTGGTAACGGAAGTTACAGTACATATTTAAGAGAAATTAATAACTCGGAAAACCAAACATACTCCATAATAATCCTCACTAGCTCTTCCGTCACCACAAAAATCAGCACGACCCACTTTTCATTTTTACCTACTGTAATCTTAGCAACGGAAGTTACATCCTTAACTGTTCACCCTAAATCCTGCTATTATGAGATGCAATTTCTTTCCACAGGCTTTTGCTATTCATTTTATGTATTGCGTATCGAAAAGAGCAAACTTAGGTAATATTTACCCGATATAAATCATTCGCAATATCTATTTCTAGGCCATTTGTGATCTGCCCTCACATCGGTAACGGAAGTTTCATAAAAATGGCGGACACAAGTTCACTGCAGTTAAAAGCAACAAAACTGACCTGCAGTGAGAAATGATCAAGTAGGACTTTAGTTTAGGTCCTTCCCGAGACATTGGACTGATTAGTTTCCATAGTATAAGGCGACGAGCACAAATATACCGTAACCTTCTATACCCACCCTCTCTGCGGACATAGCAAAATTACATTTTTTGGACACTTTTGGCCTTGATTCCCTCAAAGTTACTGTCTACAGGAGCACAAATGGGTACTGTCGCTTTTTATTTGGGCATATGTTAAGTATTTTTCAGCGAAATGATTAAGGGAAAACACTTTGAGTCCCCAAAATTTGCCATGGACACCAAGAAATGGTAATTTATCCACTTAACGTGGAATGAGTGCTTTGAGAACTGCGGGCTAGACTGGCTTTTAGAAAGCTTTACATATGTAATAATCTTATGATTTTATACTTCGGTCTCTAGTCAATAACGATACACTTGTAAAGAGTTTTATATTTCAATTACTACAATAGTTGCTTATTTTAATCTGTATTGTACCCCATTTAGTGGTTCCTCTAATATTAGATTGACAAAGGTAAAGGTATTGATTGATTGATTGATTTTGTATCAGTTCTGTCGATGTAGTCATTTCCCAGAACCTTTTTCATATCGCCGACACTTAATATTTTTCAAAAGGAAAAAAAATATAAATAAATAAATAAAAATAGATTAATTTAAATTTAGGTTAATCCAAATTTTAATCAACTACACCGTGAAGAAGTCTCCATCGGGCAATAAGGGGCAAATTGGTTAGTTTGGACATAAGAAAAGAGGTCCAAGGAAGTTTTTGGCTCTGATTTTTGCCTTCCTGGAGACTTACAAATTGTCTTGTTATTGCCAGGATGTAATGTTTCCCGCACAAAGTGAACACAGATTTCCCAGAATGCACTGCGAGAAAGGTTAAAATAATGTTTAATATTTGACTATTACAGTGAGACTGTTCTGTTGTTGTTCTGTTCAGTTTTCTACGATGGACTTGCTGATCTTAGAATAAGCGAGCAACAACGGTGAGTAGCAGGCTTTGTGCCAGGGCAGGTTATGTTACAAAGGCCTGAAAGTTTGGTTGAAATCAAAGTTTGTGGTTAAGTACAGCGAAGGTTTATTTTTGGTCATGTGTCGAGGCGACTCTGGAAATTTATTGTGTCCAAAAAAGCGGCCGTCGTACTGCAGAGGCTGAATTGTCGTTTATTTTCAATTTATTGTTGGTCAAGCTAAATGCTGTTCGGATCACAGAAAAGTAACTATTGCTCTTTTCCTCAAAACATGTTCCTTCCTTTGCTCTTTTATTTTCATTTGTTTTGTTTTTTTTTTTCTTTTTGTCGTTTCGCTTTTTTTAGCCTAGAACTAGGATTAGTACGACTGTCTAATATACTTATTTTAAGATTTACTGTAGCTCTGCCATTGATTTTCCCATGTGTAATTATGATAATATTTTGTTCTAATTATCTAACTGAGGGAGCCCATTCCTTATAAGCCCGGTGGCTTCTCTTGGGCTTCCTCGCCATGAGAGTTTCAGTAATTAGATTTTATTTGATTTGTACAATTTTTGGCAAACAAAACAATAAACAATAAACAATAAATGTTCCCGCGCTAGCAACATCAAGCGCCTCTTATGCTTGAAACTAAATCTTCTCATTTTTTAATTCCCCGGAATATTCGGTACAAGTATTTTCTGCTTTACGCACCGGTACCGATTATGAAACCATTGCGGGATAAAACTGAACTAGTGTTGTCTAAAACCGAGTGTTAGGAAAGAGATTTAGAAGAGTTTTTCTTTTGTCCTTTTCTTTCAGATGAGGCAGTAGTTGTACTCGCCCGGAATATTTACACTCTACAATGTTTAATATTATCTGTGCTCTGCTGTGGTCAAACACGAAGAAAGCGAAGCGAGACGTCGTGTAAGAAAACGTTAATTTAAAACTATTTGCATGAGCTAGTGATTACTCTTCGAAAATCATTTGTATTGAAACTACAACTGTATTTCTAACCTCCTGACCCGTCTTTTGAAACTCAATCCTACAATCAGTACGGCGATGTAATTGATATGTAACGCAACGTACTGTGATTTGGTATCCTACCCAGAGTCCCTCAAACCTTACCCCTTAGCAAACCGTACTTTTTGTTTGTAAACTTTACCCTTATCTAACCCTAAGCCTTGGCTCAACTTTAGCTATCCACCGTAACCACCTTAAAGTAACACCCTTTCCTGACAAGGCTAACGCTTAACTCATGCGTTACGACTATTGAAATCAGTTGACACTGCACGTCTAACCCTAACCTATCTCTAACCCTAACCCTAACCTATCCCTAGGCCTAACCCTAACTCTTTCTCCTCCCTGCCCCCCACCCCCCCCCCCTGCTCTTCACTAACATGTGCTTTTCGAAGTTAGCCTCAAAAGGCTCTTATAAAATTTGTGTTTCTTGGAAATTAAGCTGATTAGGTTCTCAAACACTCAAGGCTCTTATTTTCTTGCAGATAAAAAAAAGATTTTTTGGAAGAATGTTGGTGGTATTTAATGTTTGTACAAAATATCCATGTTGTTATGTCTAAATCACTGCAATTTAGAATGATAAGAGATAAGAACTCCGCAGTATCTGTTTCAACATTTCTACATTCAGCAGGTTCTTTCAAATTCTTAGCTTAAAGAATTTTGGTTATTATCTGTGGCTCTTCGCTGTATTATCAACCTGACATGATAACAAGTGAGCGTAGTGTGCTTTTACGATCTTAATGCTTTCCTTCCGTCATCCTGTGCATCTCTCATTAAAGGGGCAAGACTTTTATTGTCTAAAAATTGTATCAACCCCGCGAAAACCTCTTCATTCTTGGCTGCATCAATTTCTGTATCTTCAGCCGCAACGATCGTATTCTTTAACTTTTGTAATCGCATGTATCCGAGAAATTTATTTTCCCATTGTTCATATTTTCGCTCGTCTCAATCGAAAAGAAGTCTCCCGTACCTTGTCCTGGGCCCATAACCTATTTCGTTCATGACGGAGGGAAGATTATGCGGATTTTCAGATAGAAGTGACAAAGATCAAACACGCCACGTTGTCAATTCAAGGAACAAGGCAACATCTGCGAAGTACGCAAGTATGTGCCTTCAAAGTCATTCAAAACTGGGAAGCGGATGCTTTACAATTTTATTCGAAGGTTCTTATATTTTGTTAGCAGTTATGGTAGAAGGAGATGAAAGTAGCCGGCTAAGGGAAGCTAACTAGCCGGCAGTTTTGGCCGGATACCTGCCCTTATTGACTACCCTGAAAGTAAACCTGAGGAAATAAGGAAAGGATATAATTATAAGCTCCTTGCAACAGCTCAACAACAATCAAAAAACTATAATTTTAAATAGCTGATATTGTGAATGAATACAGGCACAATTTTTTTTCGAAATTTCACGCTACGAATAACAGAAACAATACCGGCAACTTTGATCGTCAAGGTAACTAAATGAAATAATAGGCTAAGAGAGACAGGGCTGTCTTCTTGCTGTAAATGGTTACAAACGCGTCTCTAAGTAATGCTTAATAATTTCTGAAAAATATATAAAAATTCAACATAATAGTAATCTAGATAAGGTAGATGTCGAGAAGCTTATTATTATTTCGCGCATGACTGTCAATACATGAATGCAATCTGCAATCTTTATCAAAGCCATTATGTAGGCTTCCAATATTATAAATGCATAATTATTGTTTGAAATGCATTTATCAAAGCTCAACGTAAAGTAAAAAACGGAGCCTCATTTTCGCGTTCGTCGTGGAAAATGTTTCCTTGAAATAATTCTTTGTAAGCTATCAACCATGAGGGGTTGTTGTTTTGTTCTATCGCCGGTACATCAGCATTGGTCAACCTAACAGGCGACTCAATATCCGCCCGGACATGCAGATCATTTGTTTGCGCTTCAGCCCACTAGGCGAACCATATGGTCAATAGACCAACACGTCACATTGGGCAGATGATCCATGCGGGAACAAGGTGTCTGTGTCATGGATGGATCTACTTTCAAGAGTATCCAAATACAGCTATTTCCTTTTGCAAGAATCTGATCTATGGTGGTGGCCGTCGATTGTTCAATCGGCAAAATCTGGGCACGTAACAACGCTGAAAACTCATAAAAGAACATTGTGAAATGTCACTAAATCGTTCGTGACCTTGATGAATGCTTACAGCAACAAATAAGTTTGAATTTGGCATGATCCATTTGCCAAATATGGAAACACACTCGCCTTGACATCGAAGAAGCGAAGCGAGAGAAGTGAGCACGTGCTATGGACGGCAAAAGACGCATCCAGATCCAGGCACATATAAGTTATGATGACACCGCTGGACGTACGCTTGCTCAAAATCATCGTGACAAACAAAAATTGAGACTGGTCACACAAGGTAAGGCAGGGGACCCAAGAAACCACAGGCCCAATAAAGATTAGTGAAATGTTATGAAAGTAAAGAAGGCTTCAGCAGAAAATGTACCGTGAAAATTCATGAGATGATAGTAAACAACGCTTAGAAGAATTATTTAAGCTCACATCTTTTGACAGGTTCGTCGCAAACGGCTCGGGTGAAGTGATTTGGAACAATAGCGCGGCTGACGATTGTTTCGAACGGAGCCGTTCGAACGGATGACAATTTTTTCCAATGAATAGCCTGAGTCGTTCGAAGGAATGGCAATTTTTCTCGAACAGATAGTCTGAGTCGTTGGAACCGATACCAAATCTTTGGACAAGCCTTTCACAACTATCGGTAATATCGCGTAACACGAAATACGCGGGATTTGTGTTCGCGGCGCGCAATGCATCAAGGTTGGCAATGGGCCTTTAACACTTCGTATGCTGATTTCCTTTTAGTCCAAGCGATCTTTGGCAGCTTTTAGTCGCTCGTCAAACTGCATTCTTGAAACACTATCTGCTAACCATTTTTTCGAAGCGAGATTAATTGCCAAAAATGTCCCCAATAGATATTTGCTGATCCGTTGCCAGTAATAATAATTCTCGTCAAATAGCGTCGCCCATTGTGATCTACATACTTTTCCTCAAAGCTGGCTTAGCCTTGGTCAGCGGCGCTTCGAGGTAATCGTAACACTCGGTGTTTAAACGTTTATGACAGCAACAGGGCCTGGCATTGTCGGAGATTTCAAAGTTGTCTTATCAAGCAGTAGTATATAGGGATATGTTCGACAATGACATTTTTGAGTTCGTTAAGCTTGCATTTTCTGTGAGTAGTACAGGTATTTGTCGGAAGGGAACGCCAAAGCTCACTTGTTCAGTGTTTTTTCCATCTCGTTGGGTACGTTTTGACTCGTTTGTGATCCACCCAGCCAGTTAATGTCTGCGGTGTTTCAGTCTCCTTGCACTTTCCTCCTAGTATTTACCGCTTCTCTGGTTCGTCTCAAGTTCTGCCTGATCTTTTGAAGTCTTTGGACATTGCCAATGTTCGTGCCATCCAGTTTGGTCCTAATGGTGTCGTTGGGGTGACGTTCCGGGAACCCGCCCAGTGTGATGCTGCTCTTGCCAGTGGTGTCAGTTTCCGGGGTACCAAGCTCCGCGTATCTCCTGTGGATGCTCGTAATCGACTGGTCTACGTTCATGACCTTCCGTTTGAGGTCCCTGATGATCCAGTCACACTTTTTCTCCGTGGTTATGTCATTGTCCATTCGTTGACTCCCCAGGTTTACCCTGGTAAGCCAAATGTTCTTAACGGTACGCGAAAGGCTTAAAGTACTCTGATCGAGGATCTACCGTCAACGGTTCGCGTTGCTGGTTATGATGTTCGCCTCTGGCATCAAGGCCAGCCTCACGTCTGCCCGGTGTGTCGCTCTCCTGGTCATCGTGTTAAGGACTGTCCATTTAATGATGTGTGCCGTCGCTGCCGTCAACCTGGACATATGGCTCGCAAGTGTGTTGCTCGTCAACCGCCTGTTTCTGCCCCTACTGCCAATTCCGTTCCGTCTGTACCTGATTCTCTTCCTCCGTTCAACGCATGTTCTTGTTTCCAGTGCCGATCCTTCTATGTCTACTGAGGATGAGGAGAGAGACCCGGATTTCGTTGATCTTTGTGCCTCTGAGCCTGGCTCCTGCTCTGGTGACGACGACGACGCGGCTCAGTTTCAATCTTTTTATATGGCTACCCCAGATTATAGAATCATTCCATTTCTATTAGAAATATTAATATCTTCTCTAAAGAGTGTTAAAAACTCTTAAAATCGCTGTTCTTTCAGAAGTCAATCAATCAGTTAATTTACTTATGTCAATACGTGAGATGGGGTTGCCCCAATCATCCAAGCCAGAGGCTCATTTATGAAACGTATTATGACAATAAAAATACTAAGTTTCATATACTAATTAAAAAACACTTTTTATTAAGTGGTAAATAAATTCGCAAATAGATGTATTTTAGGATTTCGAGTAATATTGGCGATTTCAAGGTGTCATAATTTCGTTCACACTGTAATACGCAGATGAAAATGCTCTATTCATGATATTTGTGTAATATTAGCTTATATGTATAATAAATATCATTCCTTTTCGAAAGACTTGGGTTTTGTGTGTCTTACTGATTTGTACCATTTTCCCCCTCTGCTTTCTATGCCATTGTTTTATGCTATTATTCTTTACTCAGTATTATATGGGTTCTCTAGAGGGCAACAGGAACGATTTCTTCAAAGGGGCAGGGATAAGCGGCCAGCCACCAGCGACTTCGCTTATTTATTTAGCTTCCAATTGTTACTACGCGTATAGTATGGTGTCTTCTATTAAACTAAATCTGTAAATAAATGGATGAATAAGTAAATACAAAGATAAGTGTGAGACGCTTCTCTTACAGAATATTGCTTGTACGCTGAGATTCACTGCGAGAATAACTGACACCACAACAAAAGATACTCTCTTCATATCTGGAAAAGCAAAACATATAAATTAAACAATGTTACTTCGACTTCGTTTTAGATTGTTGACTGCGTTTGAGTATTCTTTCACAACGATTTTGTCATAGAACTGAGCTTCTTCAGGTTACAGCCTGTCAAGGAACGTTTTCTTTCTTACTTTGGAGATAACAGAAGAGGGACTGTTCAAAAGAACCCTTGCGCCCTTGCATTGAAACTTTCCGCAAGCGGCTCCTTGTTCCAGTTTGTGGGGTTAGCGTTGACGCTCAATATAACATGTGCATGTAATTGTATCGTTGTTCTCTTCACTCGGTTTAGAGTTGTATTAATATTATTACGATTATGATTATGATTATGATTATTATTATTACTATTACTATTACTATTATTATTATTATTACTATGATTATCATAATTATAATTGAAATGAAATGTTTTTAACTCGAATAATTTTTTTTAATTAAATGAATTTTTTCTAATCAAAACTAGGTGTTTTTTTAACGAAAGGAATTGTAAATAGTGTTTTGACGAAATAGCTTTTTTTAAGTGAATTAATTGTAAATAGGATTTTAATAGTTAGCATTGATATCAATAAAATATGTTCAAAAATAATTAGTATTAAATTATTATGAGGTGAAAACAGATTTCACCTCCGAGAAATCCGTCCTCAGGGTGGATTTCAGTTAAGAAATCCAAATCCGGGTTTCATGGATTTCCTTTTTATCGTTCGATTGGGAAATCCGAAAAAGGATTTGCAAAACTGTTCTCGTGAACAGCGGCCTTTTTTCTGCTAATTATGCGTGCGTGGGCAAGACAGCTGTTCATTAGGAGAGTTTTTCAAATCCTTTTTCGGATTTCCCAATCGAACGGTAAAAATGAAAATCCAAAATCAGATATCTCAGCGTTGAAAGCCGTTTTTGAATTTCGCGTTTGATTGCAAATCGGAAATCCGGATTTTAAAATTCAAATTCAGATTTCCCAATCGAACGCACCCTAAGTCGGTGATCTAGTGTTCAGGCACTGAGGTTAATTAACCGACGGACTCTTTAAAAGTTCGAGCCAAAGGGAAGTGAAATAAGTTCATGTTGGCGAAAGGTAAGAGTCAATAAAATTCGAGCAAACGAGCCGTCTTCCACTATCTCACCGAAAAGCAAACACTGCAGTTGCAATATTCGAGCTATTATGTCATTCTTAAGTAAAATGCATACGAAAGAAAAGGCTGAACACTGTTTTGGATAATCTAGTGATAACAAATTCACCTAAAGAAAATACATAGGAAAACTGCTTACCTTGTGTGCCGCCTATCAGTTTAAACGATGGCCGGTGGGTCTTCAGTTTTTTGCCAGCGCTTAAGTAAACGCGCTTTCTACATGGCATATTGAAAATGTGTCAAGCCAATTTGCTAAGTGGCTGAAAGCTATTAACAACACGTGATTCAAATATTTGTAAATTAAATTATTTATTATTCAGTTCTGTTTTGCTGGCAATTTATTTCATGAAATTTAACAGTTAATCTGCTCCAAATATCTAGAAAATAAAAACACTTTTCTGCTTCGTTTAAATGCGAATGAAATGGTAACTGACTTTAAAATAGGAAACTTTAGTCTCACAGGCCCCTCTTTGGTAAAATATACACATAGTGTATGCAGGACATGCAAAACGATAATAACATGTGTAAAACATATTTTATAACAGCAAAGTAAAACAGACTTAATTGTCCTTCCAATTCAGTACATCGGTGTGTCGTCATTTTCTCTATGGCGTCAATTGGCTACACTTTGAGAATTTAATTTCTTTTTCGTCAGCAAGGTTAAACCGATCACAAAATTCCTAATTTACACACGGAAAAGACAAAACCGACCAAAAGAATGACGCGTTGGGTCTGTCTTTGCGTCCCAATTTACTGTAGACTTTGAGACCCTACTGCAAGCGCAATAATGACCAATCAAACAAAAACAATGCGGGGAGTTTCAAATTCCCCATTTTTATAACTCGGACATGAAGTTAAATGTGTCCATGCATCTTCCGGCTGTCAGGTTTAAAGAGGCTACCTGTATGCCACGGTTGTCTTGATCGTTTCGTTAATAATGCCAATTACGCTTTCTTATGCGGAAATTATGGAAATTAACGTTCAGGAAGAAATTACTTGTAAACGACAAAACAAACAGCTTCCTCTCCAACAAATGTATTTCCCAAGCTATTATACAAAACGTTACACACACCAAAAGTGAACTTTGAAAACCTAGTAGGCTAATTAGTTTTCAAAAACACACAATATCTTACTTGAGCCCCGTACCCATAGATTATGGTCAACCTCTTTTCCTTTGGTTGTCACGTGATTGACCGTGCGTACGTACATACGTACGCGTCTACGGATTGTACGGGTGGGGTAGGGGACACTATCAAAAGGAAGGGAGGGGTGTCTCAGGCGTGTCTTGCCAAGTCCACATCTTTTACATTGGACATTCACAATATGGTCAACTGACAGCTGTCAAAACAGGATATACACTAACCAGTATCCCATGACCATATCTCGGGCTCATGTGTCAACTCATTGAGGTGACGTAATTTATTTGGAAGCTGTTCGCTGACCAGTTAATTATTTTACTAGATCGCGATCAATGTTCAGTCTCATACTTTCTAGCTAGTTTGGGATCGGAGCACAGGAAAACTGATACACGTCAATGTTGTGATCCATTGACAGCTGTGAAAACAAGGTATCCGCTGACTAGTAGCACTTGACTGTATCGCGGGCTCAGGTGTCGACCCATCGAGGTCAAGTGTTTTTTTGAAGTTATCCGCTGACAAGGTACTGGTTTTCAAATGATCGCAGGCTCAAGTTTAATTTTTTTTAAAATTCATATGAAATATGTTGTGTTTATGTGCCGCACAATTAAAATTTGATTTCAAACTGACCTCGGACGAGAAAATTCAGCCAGCTGCAACAGGCAGAGAAGACAGTTGCTTTTGACTTTTCTCGCCATGTTCACGCGTTGGTCACGCTCTACGTCCAATTTTTACGCTCTGATTGGTCAAAATTTGACAGGTAAGTTCATGCGGAAAATTTATGCAGCATCTTGAATCTTGTTTACTTTGACAGCTGAAGCTGACAGAGTTTTGTGTCAACTTGTGATGTTTTTAACTTTCTTTTTCCACTGGATGTACAAAATGAAATTCAGCTGCTATCAGGAGTCTTCTGTTTTTCATGGCTAGTTTGTTTATTGGGTTTTTGGTTGAGTCAAAGTCGGAAATCCGATTTCGGAAGGCATCGTTTTCGTTTTCATCTTGCTTAATGCGTAAGAGGGTGCAAAGTCTGAAGCGATACTGGCCTTGCTTGTAACCTTTCAGGAGCTGCATTTCGAGTGGCAAGCCTAAGTAATTATTGTATTTGATGTTTGTTTTTTATTCCTAATTTAATGAGGTCGAGCGTAGTTTACGCGGCTATTTTGTTTACGCACGTTTGTAAGATTTGAGACAATGATCTGACCGAGTATTAGGTTTGTTATAAGCTTACAGATGTTTAAAGAGCCTTTAGACATTTTCTCACCCTAAATAGAAAGAAAACGTTTCAAAGAATATTTAGTTATAATTCTGGCCGTAAAAGAAAGGTTTGAGCGATTTTCTTGCCTCGAGTTCGTCTTTGAAAAAAAGCAAACACCGGGAAGCCGGCTTAAAACATAAACTTCAGCTTTAAGCTCGAAGACTCAGGATTTTTAGAGACACTTTAATACTTGTCTTCCTGAATGAAAATTGTCGTCTCTGTATATGTTTCACAGAATTATATTTCTTTTATTGATTGTTAGTACTCTCTCTTGTAATTTTAATCGTTGTGCCGATTGTTTTCAGTCGTTCAGTAAACAACGCCTCGCGGAGTAATCAAAATGCCGCGCGTTAAACCGTTTTAAAATAAAAAATAAACATAATAAATTCTTTATTATGTTGGAGCGTAATTCTGTTAATGTCCATTCAAACACTCGCCACTGCTAGCACTGTAAAAGTCAGAACCGGATGGCCGTATAGATAATTTTGAAAAATTTTTCAACGGTTCACGGCATAAGCCAACGCGTACTTCGATCATCCTGAATAGCAATTTGTATCGCAATATTGTGAAATACTTCATTCTGTTGTCCGAGGTCTGTATGATAAAAAGAGTGCCTCATAGTACTGTTTCACCTCAGATGGGATGTATAAATGATATAAAAGGTTGGTTTACGCGCACCCAGATTTGTTGGCAAGATTTTGTAAAATAAACTTGTCGAACGCAAAAAAATTCGGCCGGAATTTTTTTTCCAGGCCTAATTTTAATTAGGCCTGGAAAGAAAATCTACCGTGATCAAGAGCCATTATGGCTCTTAATAAATGTGATCGAAGATAATTGCCAGTTTTTGGGTGTACTT
This sequence comes from Porites rus, assembly GCA_964035705.1. Taxonomy (NCBI): domain Eukaryota; kingdom Metazoa; phylum Cnidaria; class Anthozoa; order Scleractinia; family Poritidae; genus Porites; species Porites rus. The sequence continues at coordinate 23,162,821 of OZ037999.1, read as the reverse complement.
ATGAGGCTATCAACTCGATGTGAGATTTGGTTCACTCTTGGCCTGTTTGCAAATTATTTTTTGGAAAATCACTTAGCCTTTCCCTGAAAAGTGTCACAGGAATGTGCTCTAAAGTTAACTGAATTGTGGAATACAAGTTTATTGTTTGATTTAAATTATAAATTCATTAATGGGAGCCTCGCTTTTAGCCCTGGCTAAATCTATATATTACCTTCTTTAAATGTTTTGAGCGATTAGTTTTTGGTTTCCCAATTTGGTGGCGGTTCCTACTGTTTGAATATTGATAAAAGTCGTGACATATCTCCTTTAATGGCAAGGTATCCTTTAATGTAAATGGTTACAAACGCGTCTCTCAGTAATGCTTAATAATTTCTGAAAAATATATAAAAATTCAACATAATAGTTATCTAGATAAGGTAGATGTCGTGAGGCTTATTATTATTTCGCGCATGACTGTCAAACACATAAATGCCACCTGCAATCTTTATCAAAGCCATTATGTAGGCTTCCAATATTATAAATGCATAATTATTGTTTGAAATGCATTTATCAAAGCTCAACGTAAAGTAAAAAACGGAGCCTCATTTTCGCGTTCGTCGTGGAAAATGTTTCCTTGAAATAATTCTTTGTAAGCTATCAACCATGAGGGGTTGTTGTTTCGGTTGTTGTTTTGTTCTATCGCCGGTACATCAGCATTGGTCAACCTAATAGGCGACTCAATATCCGCCCGGACATGCAGATCATTTGTTTGCGCTTCAGCCCACTGGGCGAACCATGTGCTCAATAGACCAACACGTCACATTGGGCAGATGATCCATGCAGGGACAAGGTGTCTGTGTCATGGATGGATCTACTTTCAAGAGTATCCAAATACAGCTATTTCCTTTTGCAAGAATCTGATCTATGGTGGTGGCCGTCGATTGTTCAATCGGCAAAATCTGAGCACGTAACAACGCTGAAAACTCACAAAGGAACATTGTGAAATGTCACTAAATCGTTCGTGACCTTGATGAATGCTTACAGCAACAAATAAGTTTGAATTTGGCATGATCCATTTGCCAAATATGGAAACACACTCGCCTTGACATCGAAGAAGCGAAGCGAGAGAAGTGAGCACGTGCTATGGACGGCAAAAGACGCATCCAGATCCAGGCACATATAAGTTATGATGACACCGCTGGACGTACGCTTGCTCAAAATCATCGTGACAAACAAAAATTGAGACTGGTCACACAAGGTAAGGCAGGGGACCCAAGAAACCACAGGCCCAATAAAGATTAGTGAAATGTTATGAAAGTAAAGAAGGCTTCAGCAGAAAATGTACCGTGAAAATTCATGAGATGATAGTAAACAACGCTTAGAAGAATTATTTAAGCTCACATCTTTTGACAGGTTCGTCGCAAACGGCTCGGGTGAAGTGATTTGGAACAATAGCGCGGCTGACGATTGTTTCGAACGGAGCCGTTCGAACGGATGACAATTTTTTCCAATGAATAGCCTGAGTCGTTCGAAGGAATGACAATTTTTCTCGAACAGATAGTCTGAGTCGCTGGAACCGATACCAAATTTATGGACAAGCCTTTCACAACTATCCGTAATATCGTGTAACACGAAATACGCAGGATTTGTGTTCGCGGCGCGCAATGCATCAAGGCTGGCAATGGGCCTTTAACACTTCGTATGCTGATTTCCTTTTAGTCCCAGCGATCTTTGGCAGCTTTTAGTCGCTCGTCAAACTGCATTCTTGAAACACTATCTGCTAACCATTTTTTCGAAGCGGGATTAATAGCCAAAAAAGTCCCCAATAAATATTTGCTGATCCGTTGCCAGTAATAATAATTCTCGTCAAATAGCGTCGCCCATTATCGTCTACATACTTTTCCTCAAAGCTGGCTTAGCCTTGGTCAGCGGCGCTTCGAGGTAATCGTAACACTCGGTGTTTAAACGTTTATTGACAGCAACAGGGCCTGGCATTGTCGGAGATTTCAAAGTTGTCTTATCAAGCAGTAGTACATAGGGATATGTTCTCGGCGTTGCATAAGAATTGCCCCAGTTGAAAACAGTGTTTACGCCCAGTAACGACAATGACATTTTTGAGTTCGTTAGGCTTGCATTTTCTGTGAGTAGTGCTAGGTATTTGCCGGGAGGGAACGCCAAAGCTCACTTGTTCAGTGTTTTTTGCCCTCTCGTTGGGTACGTTTTGACTCGTTTGTGATCCACCCAGCCAGTTAATGTCTGCGGTGTTTCAGTCTCCTTGCACTTTCCTCCTAGTATTTACCGCTTGTCTGGTTCGTCTCAAGTTCTGCTGGACCTTTTGAAGTCTTTGGACATTGCCAATGTTCGTGCCATCCAGTTTGTTGCTAATGGTGTCGTTGGGGTGACGTTCCGGGAACCCGCCGTGTGCGATGCTGCTCCTGCCAATGGTGTCAGCTTCCGGGGTACCAAGCTCCGCGTATCTCCTGTGGATGCTCGTAATCGACTGGTCTACGTTCATGACCTTCCGTTTGAGGTCCCTGATGATCTAGTCACACTTTTTCTCCGTGGTTATGTCGTTGTCCATTCGTTGACTCCCCAGGTTTACCCTGGTAAGCCAAATGTTCTTAACGGTACGCGAAAGGCTTAAAGTACTCTGATCGAGGATCTACCGTCAATGCAACGGTTCGCGTTGCTGGTTATGATGTTCGCCTCTGGCATCAAGGCCAGCCTCACGTCTGCCCGGTGTGTCGCTCGCCTGGTCATCGTGTTAAGGACTGTCCCTTTAATGACGTGTGCCGTCGCTGCCGTCAACCTGGACATATGGCTCGCAAGTGTGTTGCTCGTCAACCGCCTGTTTCTGCCCCTACTGCCAATTCCGTTCCGTCTGTACCTGATTCTCTTCATCCGTTCAACGCATGTTCTTGTTTCCAGTGCAGATCCTTCTATGTCTACTGAGGATGAGGAGAGCGATCCGGATTTCGTTGATCTTTCTGCCTCTGAGCCAGGCTCCTGCTCTGGTGGCGACGACGACGCGGCTCAGTTGCAATCTTTTTACATGGCTACCCCAGATTATAGAATCATTCCATTTCTATTAGAAATATTAATATCTTCTCTAAAGAGTGTTAAAAACTCTTAAAATCGCTGTTCTTTCAGAAGTCAATCAATCAATCAATTTACTTGTGTCAATACGTGAGATGGGGTTGCCCCAATCATCCAAGCCAGAGGCTCATTTATGAAACGTATTATGACAATAAAAATACTAAGTTTCATATACTAATTAAAAAACACTTTTTATTAAGTGGTAAATAAATTCGCAAATAGATGTATTTTAGGATTTCGAGTAATATTGGCGATTTCAAGGTGTCATAATTTCGTTCACACTGTAATACGCAGATGAAAATGCTCTATTCATGATATTTGTGTAATATTAGCTTATATGTATAATAAATATCATTCCTTTTCGAAAGACTTGGGTTTTGTGTGTCTTACTGATTTGTACCATTTTCCCCCTCTGCTTTCTATGCCATTGTTTTATGCTATTATTCTTTACTCAGTATTATATGGGTTCTCTAGAGGGCAACAGGAACGATTTCTTCAAAGGGGCAGGGATAAGCGGCCAGCCACCAGCGACTTCGCTTATTTTTTTAGCTTCCAATTGTTACTACGCGTATAGTATGGTGTCTTCTATTAAACTAAATCTGTAAATAAATGGATGAATAAGTAAATACAAAGATAAGTGTGAGACGCTTCTCTTACAGAATATTGCTTGTACGCTGAGATTCACTGCGAGAATAACTGACACCACAACAAAAGATACTCTCTTCATATCTGGAAAAGCAAAACATATAAATTAAACAATGTTACTTCGACTTCGTTTTAGATTGTTGACTGCGTTTGAGTATTCTCTCACAACGGTTTTGTCATAGAACTGAGCTTCTTCAGGTTACAGCCTGTCAAGGAACGTTTTCTTTCTTACTTTGGAGATAACAGAAGAGGGACTGTTCAAAAGAACCCTTGCGCCCTTGCATTGAAACTTTCCGCAAGCGGCTCCTTGTACCAGTTTGTGGGATTAGCGTTGACGCTCAATATAACATGTGCATGTAATTGTATCGTTGTTCTCTTCACTCGGTTTAGAGTTGTATTAATATTATTACGATTATGATTATGATTATGATTATTACTATTACTATTATTATTATTATTATTTTTATGATTATGATTATTATGATTATAATTGAAATGAAATGTTTTTAACTCAAATAATTTTTTTTATTAAAGGAATTTTTTCTAATCAAAACTAGGTGTTTTTTTAACGAAAGGAATTGTAAATAGTGTTTTGACGAAACTGCTTTTTTTAAGTGAATTAATTGTAAATAGGATTTTAATAGTTAGCATTGATATCAATAAAATATGTTTAATAATAATTAGTATTATAATTGTTATGAGGTAAAAACAGATTTCACCTCCGAGAAATCCGTCCTCAGGGTGGATTTCAATTAAGAAATTCAAATCCGGGTTTCATGGATTTCCTTTTTATCGTTCGATTGGGAAATCCGAAAAAGGATTTGCAAAACTGTTCTCGTGAACAGCGGCCTTTTTTCTGCTAATTATGCGTGCGTGTGCAAGACAGTTGTTCTTTAGGAGGGTTTTTCAAATCCTTTTTCGGATTTCCCAATCGAACGGTAAAAATGAAAATCCAAAATCAGATATCTCAGCGTTGAAAGCCGTTTTTGAATTTCGCGTTTGATTGCAAATCGGAAATCCGGATTTTAAAATTCAAAGTCAGATTTCCCAATCGAACGCACCCTAAGTCGGTGATCTAGTGTTCAGGCACTGAGGTTAATTAACCGACGGACTCTTTAAAACGGAGTTCGAGTTCGAGCCAAAGGGAAGTGAAATAAGTTCATGTTGGCGAGGAGTAAGAGTCAATAAAATTCGAGCAAACGAGCCGTCTTCCACTATCTCACCGAAAAGCAAACACTGCAGTTGCAATATTCGAGCTATTATGTCATTCTTAAGTAAAATGCATACGAAAGAAAAGGCTGAATACTTTTTTGGATAATCTAGTAATAACAAATTCACCTAAAGAAAATACATAGGAAAACTGCTTACCTTGTGTGCCTATCAGTTTAAACGATGGCCGGTGGGTCTTCAGTTTTTTGCCAGCGCTTAAGTAAACGCGCTTTCTACATGGCATATTGAAAATGTCTCAAGCCAATTTGCTAAGTGGCTGAAAGCTATTAACAACACTTGATTCAAATATTTGTAAATTAAATTATTTATTATTCAGTTCTGTTTTGCTGGCAATTTATTTCATGAAATTTAACAGTTAATCTGCTCCAAATATCTAGAAAATAAAAACACTTTTCTGCTTCGTTTAAATGCGAATGAAATGGTAACTGACTTTAAAATAGGAAACTTTAGTCTCACAGGCCCCTCTTTGGTAAAATATACACATAGTGTATGCAGGACATGCAAAACGATAATAACATGTGTAAAACATATTTTATAACAGCAAAGTAAAACAGACTTAATTGTCCTTCCAATTCAGTACATCGGTGTGTCGTCATTTTCTCTATGGCGTCAATTGGCTACACTTTGAAAATTTAATTTCTTTCTCGTCAGCAAGGTTAAACCGATCACAAAATTCCTAATTTACACACGGAAAAGACAAAACCGACCAAAAGAATGACGCGTTGGGTCTGTCTTTGCGTCCCAATTTACTGTAGACTTTGAGACCCTACTGCAAGCGCAATAATGACCAATCAAACAAAAACAATGTGGGGAGTTTCAAATTCCCCATTTTTATAACTCGGACATGAAGTTAAATGTGTCCATGCATCTTCCGGCTGTCAGGTTTAAAGAGGCTACCTGTATGCCTCGATTGTCTTGATCGTTTCGTTAATAATGCCAATTACGCTTTCTTATGCGGAAATTATGGAAATTAACGTTCAGGAAGAAATTACTTGTAAACGACAAAACAAACAGCTTCCTCTCCAACAAATATATTTCCCAAGCTATTATACAAAACGTTACAGACACCAAAAGTGAACTTTGAAAACCTAGTAGGCTAATAAGTATTTAAAAACACATAGTCTTCCCGGTTTTGTCTATTCGTGCCCTTTTTTGTATTTGCTGTGTTATTAATACCTTCTTTAAATGTTTTGAGCGATTATTTTTTGGTTTCCCAATTTGGAGGCGGTTCCTACTGTTTAAATATTGATAAAAGTCGTGACATATCTCCTTTAATGGCAAGGTAATTGCTTTAAAAGGATGTTTAATTGTTGACTCCATTTGCTTAATGCACCCACTTACATGGTTATCACAAAAAAACCTCAAGCATAGAAAATGGCCGCTTGAGTCGAAGAGCGTCGGTAAGTCCAGTAAAAATCCTATGGACAATCCAAACCTATGAGAGAAGACAGTGACTTCTCACGTTTAACGATCTTTACGTACACGCCGAGGAAAAAAAAAAGGCAATTTTCCCTGTATTTATCCTAACGGCTGTCGTAATTAGTCTTTGATGTCATTCTTCAAAGATAAGAAACCTTTTAAAGTTAATTTAAGCCGAAAGCAAACATCTAATTATTTAGCGTATCTGTCAAATCAGTCGTTTTAAGGAACAATTAACCAATGGAGCAAAAGTAGATTTTTATCAGTACAGGTGTATGGGGCGCCGTTTGTAAAAATATTGTTTAGTGCAAAGTAATAGCAGAGGTGACCTTTAAGTAACAATGAATTGTCTATTGCAAGAATTTACATTGTGATGATTTTCCATTGTTAAATGATCTGTATTCTCTTCCTTACAAAAATTTCTTGCAACAGAACTTACCTGCTGAATCGTTGACGTCGGCGTTAAGTATCATATCGACGGCTGCACATGTGGCGGGACATGTTAGTTATGTTGGGTTGCCGGGGAATTCTGACAAAGGGGCATAAAATTAATTAGACGTAACCCGCGCATTCAAAGCAATCTCAAAAGACTGAAGTTCAAGGTAGATGCTTACCCGGGCAAGAACAGCACTCACTGTCTCGCTGACGGCTCGAGAAATGGCCTCGGAGAGGGAGCGCTTAAGGTCTTGATCAGCCATCACCGGACTCGACTCGGAAGGCTAAGAATTCCCGCCATTTCCATGGAATAAATGACAATTTTGACGAGCTGGTGAGTCATAAATTAATTGACCAGCGACGCAACAAAATCCATTTTCTACAAATAGTAAATTTACACTCGGCGAGATCAAACTTCATTATTTATAAATAATGAAATTACACAAAAAGGGGAAGTTCATTATTTAGCAGCTGGAAGGTTAACCTCATTATTTGTAAATAATGGATTTGCCACCACAAAGGTTAACTTCATTATTTACAAATAATAGATTTACACTCGGCGAGATGAAACTTTGTGATTTATAAATACTGAATTCACAATCCAGTTTAACTTAATTATTTATAAATAATGGATTTGCCCGCATAAAGGTGAACTTCAATATTTACAAATAATGAATTTACTCTGCAAGTGTAGTTCATTATTTATAAATAAAGAAACCTGTTTGATGAATATTTATATATAGTTTCTTTACAGATTGGTATTATATAGATATCAGGATTGACAAGAAATAACGATTTACATATCATTGAGTAAGTAGCTGTTCCTTATTTATAAATACATTTTCAACTGACCATTATTTACAAATAATGAAAAAAAGGCATGGATTTGCTCTAAATAATATTTTTACAAACGGCGCCCCATAAACACGTGCAAATAGATTTCCTTATATCACTGTTCTAAGATTCCAGAGTAGTTGAGTTCCTTTGGGATGTAAACCGAGTACGTTGTGATTGTGAGAGGAAAATTATATGTGTTAAATCCGAGCAACTGTGAGTGTTGCTTAACGGGCGTTTATCGCTAAAATCATTGGGTTGGCAACAATCGCAAGATTCCCATCATAAAGTGGCACCTCCGACGGGACGTGAGCAAGGAAATAGAAACAGATTTTAACAAAGGAATTTCTCATCTTAACTTTGGAATAACTACTCTCCGATCTTAACACGCAACTACAAGTTCTCGAATTTATAAAAGGGAAAAGTCAAGCAATCGTTGCTAAAGGTAACCAAGAGGGAGTCTAGGGGTGTAAAATAAACAAAAAGAGGTGCTTCGCTGAAGGAAAGCAAAGGGATAACCTCGTAGTAAAGGAGACCGAAGAAGCCATTTTACAGGAGTCAAGGAAGAAACAACTGGAGTTTGAGCAAACACAACTTGAAATGAAGCTGGCATATGAGAAGAGTAGAGAGGAGGCGAAAATGAGTCACGCAAAGACCACAGAACCATCTCCAAGTCAAATGAAAGCCGCGAAACTTCCCCAGCTGGTAATATTTAGGTTCAGAGGCGAATTGACGGACTGGCCCCATTTTTGGAGTCAATTTGAAGCCGAAATCGACCGAGCTGAAGTGCCTGGCGTGACAAAATATTCGTACCTAAAAGAGTTGGTTGATCCCAAGATAAGAAAAGAAATCGATGGCTTGCCGTTCTTATCTGAAGGCTATGAACGAGCAAAAAACATCCTTAAAAGGAAGTATGCAAGCCGAGCGAAGTGGTTAACGCGGATGTAGAGAATACCATGTCTTTGCCTACAATCAATGGTTCGCAGCCGAATAAAATACACAAGTTTTATGAGAAGCTTTTATTTAACGTGCACTCATTGGAAACAATTGGAAAACTTCAAAGAGGTAAATGGATACGTCCGGATGACCATCGACAAACGTCCAGGGATAAGAGGAGATCTTGTTCGGACGGATGACTCTTGGCAAGAATGGAACTTTCCCCAGTGAGTCGACGAGCTCAGGAAATGGACAGAAAGGAATCCAATCAAAACGAAGGTCAAATAAGAAGCCCTTACGTGACAAATCTTACCAGACACAACAGAAAGACGAGCGAGGTCGTGAGTGTGTTTATTGTGAAAAACCCGATCACAGGTCAGTTGATTGCAAGACAGTGACCACGCTAGACGAACGCAAACGGTTGCTAAGTAACAAACGCCTCTGTTTCAATTGCACCGGAAGCAAACACACGGCCGTAGATTGCAGAAGTCGTTCTTTGTGCCAGATTTGCCAGAAAAGGCATCACACTTCTATCTGCGATAGACTTGGAGACCAGTTAATGACAGCCACCTCTCTGGGAAATTCTACGGTGATATATCCAGTTGTTGTTGTTTAAGTACAAGGAGTAAAGTGTCGCGCACTACTGGACACTGGTGCTGGATGTTCATACGCTTCAGCGGCGTTGATTGATCATTTCAAAATTCGCCCTCACCAACGCGAGGTACGACAAATTGAGATGATGATGGGAGTGGTGACTAAGCCAGCGGAACTTTTCAATGTTAAGATATTTTCGTTAAAGGGAGATTTTTACTATTAACACAGAAGTAACGAAGGTTCATAAACGCGAGCTGCTATCTCTTGAGAACGCTCGCTACAAACAGTGCCTTGACAAATACGAACATCTAAAGGGAGTAGAAATGGACGATTAGACACTAAGGATATACTGCTAGTACACCTTATCCTAGGAGCAAGTGACTATGCTAGGATCAAGACTGAGAGAGCGCCACGCATTGGAGCCTTGAACGAACCTATAGCAGAGAAGACCAAGCTCGAGTGGACAATCATTTCTCCGGGAAAAGAAGTTGATCTGACCCCTATGTTTATGACGCAATCGTCAAGCCTCGATTACCAAACGTTGTGAAGACTAGACGTACTGGGGATCGCAGACAGTGCCAATGGTGACCATGACGAGGTATATTCAGAGTTCAAGGAGCAGCTAAAACAGGACGAAGAGGGGTGGTACGAGACCGGGCTTTCGTGGAAGGGAACCACCCATCCCTCCCAAGCAAACGAAGCGGGAAGTCTTCTTAGGTTAACCAGCCTCGTGAAGGAATTACGCACCCAAGGTATAACAGAGCGCTATGATCAAGTGATCCAAGACCAAATCAAAGCAGGAATTGAACGAGTTACGGGATCCGCCACCTGGCAACATCACTTCTACATCCCTCACAAGGGAGTGGTACACGACTCAGCAGAGACCACCAAGCTTAGAGCAGTTTACGATGCGTCAGCGAGGGCATATTCTGGTGCCCTGTCCTTGAATGAGTGCTAAAACTCCGGACCGCCCCTTCAAAACAAGTTGTTGCGTGTCTTAGTTCGTGCTCGTTTTCACCCGATCGCAGTCGCAGGGGACATAAAGCAAGCCTTCCTTCAAGTCTCAATCAGGGAGCAGGACCGTAATGCACTAAGATTTCATTGGCTGAAGGACCTCAACAGCAAATGAGTTGAAACGCTGAGGTTCACCAGAGCACTGTTCGGCATCACATCTTCGCCGTTCCTCCTAGGAGGAGTGATACAACATCTGTTAGATAGCTGTAGAGAATGGTACCTAGAGATTGTAGGAGAGATCGAGAAAAGTTTATACGTAGACGACCTTATCAGTAGAGCCCCTACAAGAATATTTGCAGAAGGGACCATCCCCAGAACATCCCCAGCAGAGAAGGAGCTTCCTTACTTGACTTACCATGGGATAAAGAAAACGACACAATTGCCGTGAGCTTTCTGCTGGAGAAGGCTGAACCTACAAAGCGTGGAATCCTTAGCAAGGTCGCAAGGACATATGACCCACTGGGACTGGCATCTCCCATCTCATTGGGGGTAAACTCCTTTACCGTGACGTGTGTGACGCCAAACGTAACTGGGATGACAAGCTACCAAATGAATTGATGCAGAACTGGGTACAGTGGCAAGAAAGACTACCAGAGCAGCTTACAGTGCCAAGATCCTTAGCAGTCCATCAAGAGGAAGTTCAGTCCATTAAGTTACACGCTTTCGGAGATGCTAGTAGGAAGGGTGTGCCCACTGCCGTGTATGCTGTAGTTGTACAAGAGTTGGGCGTTAACCAGGGACTTGCAGCTGCGCGAGCAAGGCTGGAAAAGAAAGGTTTAACGATTCCTCGTCTAGAGTTAGTGTCTGGGCATATGGCAGTTTATCTCCTAACAAACGTGACTGAAGCCTTGGAGGCATTTCCTTTAACCGCAAAGTACTGCTGGCTCGACATCACCGTAGCATTGTACTGGATCAAGTCTCCAGGCGAATAAAAACAGTTCGTTAGCAACAGAGTACAGATTCAGTTACACTCAGAAGTAATCTGGCGGGACGTAGGGACCACTGAGAATCCTGCAGATATTAGAAGCCGAGGCGGAGAAGTGTCAAATCATCCTTTATGGTGGAACAGGCCGCAGTGGTTTCACCAAACACCTGTCAAGAAACACTGGCAGAAGGTAAAGCGACACGAGATGTCTTTGTTGTGGCAATAGCAGAAACGGATGAGCTAGACATGCTCCTCGAAAAATTCAGTTATTGGAAAGTGATGAGAATCTGTGCGTGGATAATGCGATTTATCCGCAACGCTCGTTCAGCAAAAATGAGAAAACTGATCATGCCACTGACAACTGAAGAAACGAACGAGGCAAACGTATTTTGGGTGAAGAAAGAAGAAGAAGATCAATTGCAACTGAATCTACAACCAAACTCAGAGGGAGTGTTGGAGTGTCGAGGTCGAATCCAAGGACACTATCCAGTGTACCTACCTGACAGTCAGCGTTACACAGAGAAGTTTGTAACACAAGCTCATCTCACAACGCTCCATGGGCGAGTTGTCAGTACCATGGCCAAAGTGCGAGAACAGTATTGGGTACCGCATTTAAGAAGGTTGACGAAAAAAGTCGTGAAGAACTGCAACAGGTGTCGACGATTTCAAGCGCAAGCTTTCTCGTCCCCGCCCCTAGGAAACCTCCCAAAGGATAGGACAGAAGGGCAAACTCCTTTGCAAGTCGTTGGCGTTGATTACGCAGGCCCGTTGAAGCATCGAAAAGGAGCGAAAACAGAGCGAAAAGCGTATGTCTTCCTGTAGCCCGACTTGTGCCTTGTTCTTGGATTTGTTACCCAGTCTGGAAACTACAGAGTTCCTCGCAAGTTTCAAGCGTTTCTTTGTCCTAAGGAGAAGATCCCAAAAGGTGTATTCCAATAACCGGAAAACTTTCGTCGTTGCAGTCAAATGGATCAAGCAAGTAATGGGAGATGAGAAGTTCCAAAATTCCCTCGCCCACCAGGGGATCCAGTGGCAATTCAACTTGAGTCGTGCGCCTTGGTGGGGAGGACAATTTGAGAGAATTGTGGGACTGTTCAAAGGAGCCCTTCACAAGTCCATTAGAAACGGGATGCTGTCCTGGCCTGAACTTCAAGAAATATTGTTTGACATAGAAGTAGCTCTCAACAACAGACCACTGAGTTATGTTGACGACGAAATTCAGCTACCAATCCTTACCCGAAGTTCTTTCCTGTATGGCCAACTGAACATGTTACCAGAGCTAGAACCTCACCACATCCAAGAAACTGACCTCCGGAAGCGGGCTAAGTATTTGCGCAAGTGTAAGGATGCCCTGTGGTCGCGCTGGACAAGAGAATACCTGCATGGGCTCAGGGAGAGGCATCGCCTAAAGCACAAGGGAAATTCAAGTTACCCATCAAAGGGAGATGTGGTGATCATCAGATCAGACGAGAAGAACCTCGCTCAATGGAAACTGGGAGTCGTTGATGACTTAACCACTGGCCGTGATGGCGTAGTACGTGGGGCCAAGCTGCGATCCAGCAAGTCAAGCTTGGAACGCCTTTTACAGCACTTGTACCCCCTCGAGCTGAGCTGTGACAGCATAGTGGAGACGACCACATCAGGCCCAGTGGATACACAGGTTGTAAGGCCACAAAGAGACGCTGCAGCAGCTGCTAGACTTCGTATAGAGGTCATTGCAACAGATGATTGGTAAATGATTGACATTAAGTTGATTTTTCTTTCGTTTGACTAATTTGCAGTTAAGATGAACATTTACTCTCTCGAGACAAATGGGCGGAGGGTGTCGTAATAAGTTTTTGATGTCATTCTTCAAAGATAAGAAACCTTTTAAAGTTAATTTAAGCCGAAAGCAAACATCTAATTATTCAGCGTATCTGTCAAATCACTCGTTTTAAGGAACAATTAACCAATGAAGCAAAAGTAGATTTTTATCAGTACAGGTGCAAATAGATTTCTTTACATCATTTTTCTAAGATTCCAGAGTAGTTGAGTTTGGGATGTAAACCGAGTACGTTGTGATTGTGAGAGGAAAATTATATGTGTTAAATCTAAGCAACTGTGAGTGTTTTTTGACGGGAGTTTATCGGTAAAATCATTTGGTTAGCAGCAATCGCAAGATTCCCAACATGGCTACGCCACGTTAATGTTTCACGCGACTAGCACCATGCGGTTTTTCGCTAGTCCATTAGCAGTCTTGTATTACATTGCACGTGCTCTTTCTTAAATGAATGACAAAAATTTAGATAGCGAGTACATGGCTGCTAAGGAGAGGCGATCGCAATGGACTGGATTGAATGAATAAAGAAGAAAATGCGTCACAAAGACAGGGCCATTGTAGACAGCTCAGCACTGTATCTCGAGCAACTGATCTAAAGTAAAAACTAAAGACTTGTGAACATTATCAAACTTAAAGTGTAATTCATACAGTCAGCAAAAAAAAAAAAAACAGTTCGTTATCAAAAAAAAAAAATTAAGTGAATAAATAATTTATTATTAAGCTCTTTTATAATACAAGCAAAGAGTATGAAACTTACACGAACAATCGAATTATGACTGGAATTTTCCGGCTGCCAAACATAAACAATCGTAGTTTTATAATTTAAAATTTTCAAATAATACTTCTTTACTATTACTGGTTAAACTTATGAGATAATCCCCCACCCCCCCCTCCCCCCTTTCATAAAACACCGACCTTAACAATTATAACACCTTCACTTGTTTAATTTGTCTTTTTTTTTTCCTTTCTATTTGTTTTCCTTTTCTTTACAAACCATTTATAAACTTCAAAAAATACTCCCTTCGTTCGGTTAAGGCTACAATTGTAGCTTTGGATGTCTAAGTTTTTTTTTCTCAATTTTCCATCCGCTTGAGCGTGTTTAACTATCACGAATAAGGAATTTTCATCTGTCAGCTGGGTTGAAATATTAACATTCCTCTGCTAGGCAACGAAGAATGCAATGTTCTGCATACATAACATAAACAGATCATTTACAACAAACCTGCAAAAGGCAAGGCTCACAGCTAATCCGACACAAATTGACTGATAAATTCTCGCTGTTCAAGCCACAAAGTGCCTCGCTTTCCAACTTGCCCTGGTCTTTTGAACTCTCTTCATTGACTGACTGGGATGGAACCGGGGAGGGGAGAGAGGGGCGGTGGCTCAGGGATGCTGTCCAATAACTTCCGCTTCGCATACCTCGACTTGGCGCTTGAGGTGGTGTTGGTAACAGACAAAGATAAAGGCTCTGTGCAGCTTGGTTGCCCAAAATGAGCTAAGGAACTTTCTTCAGCATTGGCACTTGAGCAATTTTCCTGGAGGGAGATTCTGGGTAAGTAATTTTGGAGGTAGTTTGATATACCCTGATAAAAACTGGACTAGGGATATTTAATTTCCTCATTTTGATTCACTCGACGCAACAGAGTTATGAACTCGTCGAAGAGTGAGCTACAACTTTGAGGTGTTTACATTTATTCACGATCGTGAAGCCACTCGTCAGAATATAATTGCAGCCTACTTAGCCGACAAAGACCAGCTTGGGCCGTTTAACAGACAAAGATCATCTTCAAGTCACTAGCTTTACAGGCTGGAAATCCAGTCGTATATCTCAAGCTTCTGTTCTTGTACAGCCCAACCAGTATCGCGACATCAAACAACATGGCAGGCATAGCTCTATAGCATTCTGTACATGGAGACCACGGGAATCATTTTCCGCCACAGTTTTACTTCACCAAGTGAACATCCAGATTCACAACAACTTCGGTGATTTTTAACTAGTGTTTAAATCCTTTTTTTAAACAACATGGGCGGTCTCTTTAGTTGTCGAGCAGTGTAAATTCCTAGTATACTGATCTTTATACAGAAGGTATGATAACACAAATGTGGCCTTTTAACATGGCAGCGTGATTATGCTTTTACTAAAACGATTACTTTACTCGCGCTTATGAGCATAAAATGGTGATATTGTGCAGCGCACCCTTGTAGAATAATATTTGTATTTAACTAAGTTCCGAACGGTAACAGATTCTAAGCCGGTTACGAGCATAATGGTGAGCCTAACATGTTTTGTTGTAAAACGGTAAAACATAACGTCATTTGCAAGTTACACTTTTTTTCTCACGTTAATATTGCTAAGTTCTGATTGCACTTTTTTGTTCATCCCCATTTTTTTTTCCTGCTTCAACTGCTCGTTAAATGGCCTCCGCTAGGACATGTCGAGGAAAGTCAGTCCACCTAATTGGAAAAAAAAGGCCCTGTATCGTAATACAGGATTTAGAATCGACACCATTTAGGCATCGAGTCCGAAGTTCTGGCTATATTATCAACTTACTAGCACTTTAAGAGAGGCTGACTTCAATCGCCCCCACACATAATTATGCCAAAAGAACGGTAGTTTATAACCACTTAGTTTATTTTCACTCAAGAGAAGTTATTTAACCATATATTTTTTTTACGTCTATGGAATTTCGACAAAGCTTAAAGCTACGAAGTAAATAAAGCGAGAATCGTGATTGCAGTAAAGAAAAAATAAACTTTAACGATTACACTCTTTCTACTGCAGCTTTTAAAAGACAGCACCACATGAGGGAACTGTAAGTCAATACCTTAAGTCCTCCCCAGAACTTTATTGCCGCTAAATTCATCTCATCGTCGGATATATACACGGTCTGTACACTAAAACAAAACACAAAAACAAAACCAGTAAATAATTCAAGTGGAAGTGGTGTTCATGGTCGAGTAGTTCCATCATATTTACTCCTGTTTTTTTCTAGGTTTTTCTTTTTTGCCAAGTGCAAAACCTACAAGTTGTCATAGCATTAGTCCCCGTTGTTGTTGTTGTTGTTGTTCTTTTTTAATGACTCGACTCAGGAAATTATAGTAACCACGTCGGCTACAATGCAAGTGAGCGTATCTCTATGCCATTTTTTTAGTTCTCTGTAGGGTGACTTTCGTTGCTCTATCTTGCCCTAATTATAGCAGGATGACCAATTTTCCAAAGAACATGAATTAGC
>OZ037999.1:23129162-23139162 GCA_964035705.1 Porites rus | reverse complement strand
ATACCGTAACATTCTGACATATTCAGAACTGATATTTTTCAAAGCCTTCCTTAAGGAACTTTAATTTACACGGAAGGGGTCTATTACTGGAAGCTTTTCTTTGTTAAGATTTCAGTCGGTGGTTTCTATTTCAGAGGGGTTAGAGTTAGTTACTATTTTTTCAGTGTTTGGTTTTCGTTGTTGATTTAACCTTCATTTTATTTCTAGAGATTTCAGGTACCGAATAGTTAGTAAACAAATCGACCCGTATCCGGAAAGCAAGAAAGCGGGCCAGGAGGCCCCCAACAAATAGAAAAGCGGAAAGAGTATGGTTCTCATTGGTGGACAAGCAGTAAAAGTTAGAAAACATGACTACGGGTGACAGGATATTACACCGTCGCTATCCCCCCTCCCAAGCTGTCCGCGGGAACCCGCCCTTTTGAATTAAAAAAGGAGACGAAATATAACATATTTACCTTCAATCCATCCAGGATGGAAAAACCATTCCTGACTGATCCGGGATACTTTATTCACCTACTGGAAGTTAGGATTTGTTTTTGTACCTTTGTGCTTTTTGTTTTTGGTACTTCTTGTACTTCCACTTTGTATTTTAGTTCTTTGTGGAGATCCCCTCTCTCAAATACCCGCCACGTCTATTTTAAGCACCCCCCACCCCCACCCCTTCAAATGTGTTTGAAATAAATAAGACCATGGGGGGGGGGGGGGGGGCTTAATAGAGGATTTACGGTATTTTAGTGCCTGGAAATGGTTTATTCGAGGTTACATTGTGGTTAATAGATAAAGGGGCTTAATAATCACGCGATTATGACGTTAGGAATGATGTATTCTCAGTCATTGTTACTCGTGGTCATTCGTGGTCACTCGTGCTCACTTGATGCTGATGGGTACGCCGTTTCATTGAGTTTTAATCACTGCAGTTTAAGTAATCAAACTTTGAAATCGGAA
Organism: Porites rus; assembly: GCA_964035705.1. NCBI lineage: Eukaryota > Metazoa > Cnidaria > Anthozoa > Scleractinia > Poritidae > Porites > Porites rus. The sequence continues at coordinate 23,138,217 of OZ037999.1, read as the reverse complement.
AGTAGCGATGGAAATTACATAGAGTCCTCGAAAATCTTCTTTAGTGAGAAGTTGGATTTAAACGCGCTCACCACACAAAATTGGTGATAGCAGCTGAATGGGTTTGAGAAAACTTGTTAACGGCGAATGCAACAGTTCTCTTACTGATTCCTAGCCATAAGGTTACTATTTCTCGGTTAAATCGAATTAGCAGACAACTTCAGCCGGTCAAATTGGCAGCCGGCGAATGGGCAGTGAATTGGCAGACAACTTCAGAATATGTGACATAAGGCTGTACATTTTGGATGTCCATATATTCACCCTCTTTCTCAAAGGGTATATGCTCAAAATTTCCAATAAGATATCATTCTAAAATAAGCAATAATCAATATTATACTCACATTTAAAGGGAATCGAAGAGACTGGAGGAAACTACATATTTCACCACTTGCTCTGCCAGCTGAACCTATATTCATGTATAGTCGTCTTCTCAAAGCAACCAGTCGCTCACGGTCCATAGAAATTATTTTGATTCGTGATTAAAACAAGCTCTACATGTATAGACGACATGTACCAACTTTTATAGAAAAATAAAGCGCCTCAACTTTGCAGTATTCGCAGTATTTGAACAGGCGCCGAAATTTAAAACAACTGAACGACGCTTTGTTTATTTCAGTATTATTATATATTATTATTTGTTTATTTCAGCACGTGACCACAGCGGGTGATGGCAAGATCTTTCCGCGCGTAAAAAGCACGTGTAGCTGAATAAGTTTACGCGCTGTATATTTTCTTGAGCATAATAGTAAAAAAAAGATAGAGAAAGAGATGATCTCACAACGTTTATCGGTTATTTTGAGCAGGGCTTTATTTTTTCGGATAAAACTTTGCAGTGCCGCAGCAGAGGCCAGAAACGCATCCGGTTATTGTCAATAGCTTTTCGTCCCTTTTTCTTATTTTTCTTTTCCTTCTGGGATTATCGGACCCAAATTACCTGTCTTTCGGTCTTCAATTATGTTTATGACCTATTTGATTTGGTTTTTGATGGTCAACATTTAAATCAGCGGAAAAAACGACATGAATAAATTTTCTTAGTTACAAATTTCCTCCCAGTGGTTTCCGCGATGAATCAAATAGCTCGCAATACCTTTATTTAAGGTGTTTCGATACAGTTTTTCAGAGGCCATACCGATATTTTTCAATCGCCTTAAAAGTGTTTTATTCCTTGTCCGATCACCATAAAATTTTCACCAGTAATTGGCGTTGGATTGAAATTTGTAAAAATGTAGTTTTAAGTAAAATCGATATTACTATGACAACAATAAACAAACAAAATGGAAATTGATAAAAGCCGAATTTTGCGCAATCTAGACCCGCTACTAAAAATCCAACACTAGGATCTTACAGTTTGGTGATTAGCAAATAACCTCCGCGAGAAGTAAAAAATTCTGTATGTTTGAATTCAAATAAAACGTAAAAATATTTCAAACCTTGTATTTTCAATAGCCGAGAAAAATTATTTAATAAAAAAGTTCAAAATAACTTAAGTTAATCTTAAGTAGCGTCGGAATGTTGCTAAACATCATATTTCGATGCTAGGAAAGTTTGGTGTATTTTCTTTCTTGCGATCTTGAAAAACAACCTGCTTTCTCAATACCTGTCTAAGCGCAACTTTATTTTAAATCTTGACTTTTAGCGGTTTTTTGTATATCTCTGTAACTACTCGAACGAATTCTTTTAAAATCAAATCCCATAATCTTCATGATGTGTGTAATAATGTCTGAAACTTTCATTAAGATTGATTTACTTTATCATTTTGAAATTTCAAGACGAACCTAGCCTACGAGCCGGCCAAAAATATGCGTTACAAATTCACTGTTTTGACGTTATGGTAATGTTTGCTAATTAATGCGCACGGTACATACCTCCATTACCAGTACATTTCAGTGTGACAGAATATTTCGTAAAAAATTAAGCCGCATGTTTTTCTTCTTCGGTTGGTGTTTTCAAAATGCCTGCGGTAAGAAAGTATTTGCAAAGGAAAAGGCAACAGTTTGCCAGAAATATTGCTAGTCGTCATGATAAGTTTGTTGAAGAAAAAAACAGGAAGGTGACATCAGGAGAAACAAAAAGTTATCAAATGCTGGAATACAGAAGAAGGTGCTTACGAGCCCTCAGAGCTAAGCGTTGGAGGAAAGCCGGGCCAAGAAGCTCACAACACCCATCGAGCCAAGAGAGCATGGAACTTCGCTCTGCACGTTCTCAAACTTTACCAGAATTAATCTAAAATTATTAGGTGAAGGATTAAGGCAGTGCCAAAAGTGCCATGCTGGACCATTATCACTCGACGACATATGCAAGACACCCATGCGTATAGGACTTGGTGTGGTTTTGCATGTTAAGTGCAAGGATTGCAAAGAAGAGAACAAGATCAAGCCATACCATTCTCACAGAACTTGGAGACGAGGCCCTAAAACAGTCACATTGAATTCAAGGGCAGCATTGGCAATGATTCACACTGGTCAGGGGCACAGTCACCTGAAAGCCGATTTATCTATACTTGGGGTTGGCGCAATGACCAGTGCGACATTCAAAGCAAGGGAGCGTGAAGTTGGATCAGCCATTGAGAGTGTCTGTCAGGAAAGTTGCGCACGTTACAGGGCGAAGGAGAAGGCAGAATCTGACATGGTAGACAGCAATGGGGACGCACTTATATCAGTGGCATATGACGGGGCGTGGCAGAAGCGCGGAAAGGCACGAGATTCGATAACAGGGTTTGGGACAGTGATTGGAGAGTCCACCGGAAAAGTTCTTGACTATGGCGTCAGATCTACACGTTGCCGCAAATGTGAGATTGCTGGTGAATCAAACGCAGTGTCGCATAACTGCAGAAAAAATCACAGCGGCTCTTCAAAGTCTATGGAGCCTGAAATAGCGGTGGCATGCTTCAACAATGCTACAAATCATGGTCTTAAGTATTTTTCTTACACCGGCGACGAAGACGCAACAACGGAAAGTCATGTCAAATGTCGAGTTAATTACGAGACGGCGAAGAAAACGGACAAAAACCATGCAACCAGGACACTGGGAAGTCGGTTGTACAGTGCACAAAAGACTGTCAAGGGTCTCACTTCCATAATTATTAATTATTTTCTAAAGTTGTTTGCATATTGCATTTCAACTAAACAAGGAGAACCAAAGAAGATAAAGCAAGGGCTAAACTCCTTGGTGTGCCACGCATTTGGCGATCATTGCAAATGTGACGTAAGCTGGTGTGGCGCTCTCAAAGATCCGTCCAACTACAAGTTTAAAGATTTGCCAGGGGGGAAGCCGTTGTCAGATGAAAACCTTCGAGCTGCAATAGAAAGTGCGGTAAAACCATTTCAAACAGACGAATGGTGTGAAAAGCTTGCGAATTGTGGCTCAAGCCAGGCAAATGAATGTATTAATGGAATCGTAGGAACTAAGGCTCCCAAAATAAGACACTACGGAAGTTCAGAGAGCCTAAATTTCCGTGTGGCGTCAGGGGTGTGTCAGTTCAATGAGGGCTATGGATATCTGACCCAGACCACGAAAGCCCTTGGATTAGAAGAGTCAAAGGTAACCTCAGTGTTTGTATCAAGGCAATCGAAAAAGCGAAAGAGGGAACAAGAACGTAAAAAGGAACCCGGGGTGAATAGAAGGAGGAAGGAACTGAAGAAGATGAAAATTAGAAAGAAGGAACGACTAGAAGGAAACGAGGGAAGCACGTATGGAACTGGTATTGGAGTAACTGAAGAGGGAAAGACTGTAACGAAAGGGATTATCGATGGGTTACAGAAAAGTATGTCGCAACAGGAGATAGACGAGATATGCAGTAACCTTGATATTGAATCCTCGTCAAGAGAATCTAAGACAGTTGAAAAAGACGGCGTGTTCTCCTATTTTTCCGTCGACCTGGAGACGACAAGCTTGAAACGCGACGGTGAAATAATACAAATCGCTTGTGTTTCTGTTGCAGATAATCATTCTTCTTTCAGTACCTACGCTGTTCCCGACAATAACGTATCGGCTCATGCAACAAAAGTGAATAAACTGTCCACTACTTACTCTAGTGGAAAGAAGGTCCTTCTTAAAGGCAACGTCGTAGTTTCTGACATTTCCGAAGAACAAGCCGTTCATAATTTTGTTACATTTTTAGAACAAATAAAGAAGGCATCGAGTGGCTCCACAATAGTGCTCATTTCCCACAACGGGGATGGTTTTGACTTCCCAGTTTTAGTTAATTCATTGGCAAAGCATTCCCTTCTTCAGAGGTTAGAAGATCTGGGAGTTCTTTTCTCAGACAGTTTGAAAGTCCTTGCGAGTTTCAATGAGTTAAAAGGAAAAGGCAAAGAAAGCCGAAGCTTGAGTCTTCCGAGTTTGTATAATAGCCTCTTCGCTACAGACTTTGATGCGCATGATGCGCTTGGGGATTGTAAGGCCTTGTCAGAGGTTTTGTTAGCTGTGATTCCTGGTGAGAATTTCGTGAAATATGGCAATCTACGTACCGTGGAAGAGGTGAAAAATGACATTTTGCAAACGATCTGTTATACGCAGGACAGTAATTTCCCTTCAAGATCTGCCTGTCTCTAAGGGAATAAAAGAAAAGTTGGCGAAGGCAGGAATTGGTCTACAGCAACTCAATGAAGTATTTGCTAAACATGGAACAAGAGGACTTTTGAGTCTTTTGGCAATTCCACCAAATGGATTAAAGGCTCCACGTGTAACAAAGAACAAAAACATCCTCACAAGAATAATCAATTTCTTCGAGAACAGACGTCAATAAGAGCCTTACTAGTAACTGTTTCCTTTTTTTGTTTCGTTTCCTTTGCATGTGTTTTAGAGGAACGTCAAACAGCGGGTGAAAAATTGAGAAGTCAAAAGCGAAAATGTTATCATTTAATGAAATGCAATAAAATTCACACTGAAATGTACTGGTCATGGAGGTATGTACCGTGCGCATTAATTAGAAAACATTACCATAACGTCAAAACAGTGAATTTGTAACGCATATTTTTGGCCGGCTCGTAGGCTAGGTTCGTCTTGAAATTTCAAAATGTTAAAGTGAATCAATCTTAATGAAAGTTTCAGACATTATTACACACATCATGAAGATTATGGGATTTGATTTTAAAAGAATTCGTTCGAGTAGTTTCAGAGATATACAAAAAAGCGCTAAAAGTCAAGATTTAGAATATAGTTGCGCTTAGACAGGTGTTGAGAAAGCAGGTTGGTTTTTTAAGATCGCAAGAATGAAAATACACCAAACTTTCCTAGCATCGAAATATGATATTAAGCAACATTCTGAAGCTACTCAAGATTAACTTAAGTTATTTTAAACTTTTTTATTAAATAATTTATCACGGCTATTGAAAATACGAGGTTTGAAATATATTTACGTTTTATTTGAATTCAAACATACAGAATTTTTTACTTCTCGCGGAGGTTATTTGCTAATCACCAAACTGTAGGATCCTAGTGTTGGATTTTTAGTAGCGGGTCTAGATTGCGCAAAATTCGGCTTTTATCAATTTCCATTTTGTTTGTTTATTGTTGTCATAGTAATATCGATTTTACTTAAAACTACATTTTTACAAATTTCAATCCAACGCCAATTACTGGTGAAAATTTTATGGTGATCGGACAAGGAATAAAACACTTTTAAGGCGATTGAAAAATATCGGTATGGCCTCTGAAAAACTGTATCGAAACACCTTAAAGGTATTTGTGCCTCTTTCGTAAGGAAACTCAGAAAGATTGTAATAATAATAATAATTAATAATGATAACAATTTATTTATATAGCACTTATTCATTTAAGAGCCCATAAGCGCTTCACATTAATAAAAAATTGAAAATTGCGTTAAGAAAATAAAATATAACTTAAATAAAATCTCAAAATCTTGGGACCAATTTCTAACATACGTTCATAAAACGGTTTGTCTGAGTTTTACTCAACAATAGGCCTTTTTGAAAACAAACGTCTTCATGGCTTTCTTAAAACTACCTACAGAATCGCACACTCTTAGTTCCCGTGGAACGGCATTCCAAAGCTGAGGGGCACATATAGAAAATGCCGCAGAAGCTGCATGTTGCCTGATCTAAGGCTACGGCAAGGTCTATAAAGGTCTAATACTTCCTGGAGATAAACAGGTGCCATACCATTCACCACTTTATATGTAAATAACAAGATGTTAAATTCTTCGCGCTGTTCAATATTAACTGGCAACCAATGAAGCTCCATAAGTACTAACGATATGTGATCATGCTTCCTAGACAATGTAACTACGCCTAGCGGCAGAGTTCAACACGTATTGCAGGCGCTGGATCTTATACTTAGGAAGGCCATACAAGAGTGCGTTAGTTATCTAACTTAATATAATGTGTTGTGACTTGTAACCGCCGTTCGGGCTCTTACCATATAACGTAACCTACCCCATATAAGCCCTGGGCTTCGTAACGGCTACGTTTTGCCTACAACTATCGCCGGGGCGCAACTAGCGTACGTCATGACTTTCGACTACCCACACGCGCACAATTTTTACTCACGACATCCACCGCTGTGTCGCGCGAATGTCTTTGGTCTAATTTACTCGACACTATCAGTCGTGAAGTCATGACGCATGCTAGTCGCGCACGATAGTCGTCGTAAGCAAAAATTGTATTGTCTAGATCCGCCTTCAGGTGATTCAAGAGGGCTTATAAACGGATGGGTTCACTCCGAGAGAGTTCATTAATGGAATCGAAAAAACGCCTCGAAAATAAGCTGAGGCAGGCTGATCAAAATATGACTTTATTTACTGTGAACTGGTTTTCATAATAAAGCTTCAAAGTTCTAAATCGAATTAACCTCAATACAACTTGAGGGGGGCGAGGGGGCTTTTATACCAGTGGGGAGGGGGGGAGACGCTTTTCTGAATCGGATTTAATTTTTGTTTACAGAACCTCAGAAGCTTATAAGAGGGTGTGTGGGAGAGGCCCGTTTTAGTAGCACTGTTATTGGACGTATTTGTCGTAGCCTATCGATCCATCAAGGTCACAGACACACGGATGACGTTACGATCAAATGTTATTATCCAGCATGGCGCGTTGCTTTGAAACAGTTTGCGACATTATTATTGCTAGTAAAGGGGTTGTTTACAGGTCAGGGAAAGGAGAAATAGAGAGGAAAAGTGTCTTGACCACTTGAAAATACCCTAACTTAAAGAAATCTGCAAAACAGCTGTCCATGTGAACGCTTCGACGGACTCTCAGTTTCGAAAAAAATAAAAAACGACTTTCTGCCACTTAGGTGAGGGTAAGTGGAAGTCTTTGAAACAGTTCAGGGTAAGCTTTATGTCTGAAAAGACGATAAAGAGTAAGAGGGAAAGTGGGAAAAAAGGCCTTTATTGCCACAAATTCTCGAACAGTCAAGTGCAACGGAAGTTAAGTCTGTTGTTTTTCTTTCATGCTTCTGTATAAAACAAATAAGTTCCATCAGGAGGTTCCATGCATGTTGCCGTGTGTCTCTTCAGCAGGTAAGAAAATCATTAACACACACGGGCGTGCCTCGTGTGCCACTTTTTTTGTTCTTACCACATCTGACAACATACTTGATCTATATCAAAATTAATAGTCTATAATATGTTTTTTGGTGGCTAAGAATATTTTCTTGTGTAGAAGAACGTTTCTCCGGCTTTAAAGAATTTGATTCAGAACTTTTATACACAACTTAAAAGACTTCAGAGACATATTCAGTTGGTTAAGACTGCTTTTATTTCTTAGTTTAAAGTTATGTCGTTCCACACATTTAAGGTTAACTTTGCCAGGCGATTCACGAGATAAAATTTGAGTTGAAGCTAAATAAATAATAGTGCAATAATTACAAGTAAAGGACAGGCGTTTCATAGCTTCCCATTACAAGTAATAATACATAACTCTCAAGATTCTATTTTAAATTGAACTTATACCAATAAATCCACAATTAGACTTATGACCTCAAACCAAATGGATTCGGCAAGACCGGATAAAGTTGGATATAGAACTGATCTTCACATTTCACCCAAGTGTGGACCAAATGGGTTCACGATCGATCCATTGTTGGTTATTTTAAAACACAAAATCAATTTAGGATTGATGATGTTCACATGTGGATTTTAAGCAAATTCTTCTCTTGTACAAACTATGGTCATTTAAATTCAAACAATCAGGGGTTACTTTCTATGATGCATTTCTAAATCTTTTTAATTCTCTTACATTCTTTGGGGTATTTCGTTCAAAGCAAAAAGCTGCTATAGATTTGTACGCTTAAATCAACCATAAGTCCTAAACCTACATGATCTAGAACTACTTTAACCGCGAGCAATCTACTTTTGTAAGGGACGACTCTTACATTAGACTATGTTTTTAACCAAACCAACTGACGTAATGTTATGAACTAGAAAGTTTTTTCCTCAGACCGTAGCCTTAAGTTGGTAGTTCTACTCTAAACGGCGATTGAAATCAAAGAAACGGCTCTGTGCATGCCGAGCCCGCTGTCGCCACCTATTTCACCGGTTTTGGACTCTTGCACTTGATAGTACGCTTTAGTCTCGTCCAACTGTTTCAGGTCAAGGTATTCTACTTGCTCAGTCATGGTTCCTTCCAGCCTTCCAACCAGCTCCTGAAAACTTGGTCGTTCATCCGGGTTCTGTTTCCAGCACTCCATCATAAAAGCGTAACTAACAGATAACAAAAACACATTTTTTAACCCTCAGATGAACAAGGATGGGATGGATACTAAACCCATCGTGTTTATTTTTTTTTTTTTTTGGTTTTTGTTTAAAGCCCGTTTTTACACAATTGGTGGCAATCCGTTCTATTTAGCAAACCTGATACCCGTTTCTAGCCAATTTTTCTTTTTCCCGAACTGTGAATTCATTTAATTTGGACAAGCGGGAGTGAACTGAGAGGGTTACAAGGACCTTTTCTGATGAAATCTATTTTGTTAGGTTCTTGGTCAGGTGGGAAGATTATTCCGTCATAAACGGAAAAATATTTTGAATAAATAATATTTTTTGTTACTAGTTAATAATATG
>OZ037999.1:23014162-23114162 GCA_964035705.1 Porites rus | reverse complement strand
CCCCAAATGCGGCGCTTATTTGAGTAATTACTGTACTTTGCAACTTAAGAGTTTATTACATTTAGGACAAAATGTTATTACATTTAGGACTTTATTACATTTAGGGTCGTTTATTACATTTAGGGCATTCTACAGACGTCAGCTCCTTTGATCTTTTTAAATGTTCTTGTTTTGTACAGTGTGTTGTGCAGTATTTTATACTTACTTGAGGATCTTCCCATTGATTTGGATTAGTTTTGGCCCTATTCTCTCTGGCTTTTTAAAACGTTTCTGACGTAATCAAAGTCATCTTAATTGGAGTAGTATTTTGCCTTCTGCAAGCTAAGTAACTTTCATGACCTTGACTCTCAGAGAAAAAGTGTTGTCTCAAATATCAAAAAGTGACTGGTGGATGGTTTAATAGGGTTACTAGGCTTACTAGATCATTTAAAGATGAAAAAAAAAAAAAAAACATTGAGATGTACCTGAGTTGATGCCGAAGATACCAGCATTTCGATTTTGCATTCCTCTTCGCGATAAAAATCACCGCCGTTTTGCTCGATCACGTTAATAGCAGAACACGTTTTCACTGTCGGTACTCCCAAGGTAACTGTTTTCTTTTCAGTTGACACGTCATCCTGAATGGTTCAGTCATAACGTATCACTTATGATAGAAGGGTGCTTGTTAAAAACAAGTAAAGCCGGGGTGGTGTGGGGTGTTTTATGGTGTTTAGTTAGAGACGCATATAAAGTGAACTTCCTAGTCATTTCCGTCTGAAACATGACTTTCAAACCTAAATATAATGTTAATTTCAAGTTCTCACAAACTTCTTATGGATTGATATCAATAATAATAATAATAATAATAATAATAATAATAATAATAAACAGAAAATCTTACAATTTTCATAAGGGCGATAACAGTCGATAGCTGTAGTATAGTTTTTAGAAACGGGTTGTGTTCTTTGTAAGGTTCAAGAAGGGGTATATTTTTGCCTCAATAAGCATTTGCATGTTCTGTTTGCAGTTGTAATTCTTGTAACACATTAAAAATAATAAAAGAGTTATTAATAGTGGTTACTTTAATTGAAACCAATTTTTGGGGACTGTTTAAAAAGTGATTCTTAATCCTTAACGTATTGGAGCTAACCAAAAAAAAGAAAAAGAAATTCTAAATATTAACAGGACTTGCTTTATTTCAAAATAATAATTTAATAAAAAGAATTATAAGTTACAATATTTCAAGTCGTTGCTATGTACCTGATCACCAATCGCGTTCGTGGTCCACGTCGGTGTCCCAGCATACAGCTCTGTGTCTTTGGCAGCCCCTGGTGTGACTTTTAGCATAGAACTGGTTATCTAATCAAGCCGACATAAAAAATAAATAAAAAAAATAATAACAACGATTTATTGACAGTATTTCTACATCAAAACATGGTAGCTTTACATCCGTCATACTAACTAAAAACTAACGACTTACATATTATTGTTACTCAATCAATCATTCCTCGAATTATTCCCTAATACGTATAAAACAACGCTAGTGGTATACAGATGTAGTATAGTGGAGCATCTGTTTCTGATCGATGTATTCAAGGAGTTAACTTTAAAAAAATTAATAAAGCAAGACAAAATGAATCCTGATTTGATTTGGCTTACTATATATGTATGCGAAATATCTGGCTCTGAGGTAAACAGTTAACCTTGTTGTCTAAACAGACTCATAAAAGTGCTAAAAGTGCAAAAAGAAAAAGCTTTGACACGCGCTTCTTGTAAAAAAAGGAAAAAAAGTCATTGCAAAATGCCAGAAAAGAAGTCGGGCAACTTATATCATCATCATCATCATCATCATCATCATCATCATCATCATCATTATCATCATTATTATTATTAGTAGAAGTAGTAGTAGTAGTAGTAGTAGTAGTAGTAGTATTTTTATCATCATTATCATTATTATCATTATTATAATCTTTCTTCTTCTTCTTCTTCTTCTTCTCCTTTTTTTCTTTCTTTTTTTATTGACACTTGTCTGTTGTTTGTACATATCATAAAGGGAGGGGCAGAGCCAAACTCCTTTCACCATTTTTTAAAAGTTGCTTTTGGATAACAAAAGAATAAAAATATAATAAGCAAAACTAAGATATCTACACAGAAGTGTACATACGTCAATCTTACTTAGAATGAATGAAATGAATAGACTAGTAGTTCATTCTACCACACGTTTAATTATTCTAATAGCATGCAACAAGATAGTCTCTTGCATGGCGCTAACACTCTGGATCTTATTGTTGCAGTTTTTCCGAGAAAGGGGTTCGTTTCTCTCCCAGTCCTTTGTATCCTCCAAGAACATCCACTATAACGTCAGTTTGGTTAATCTTAAAATCAGGATGTCTTTCCCTAAGTTCGACTCTCACGGTTGTGAGAGGTATTGTGTGATCCTATAACTGAACAGAAGCATACATTATCAGTTGATGATTATTTAATTTGTAATACCTGACTTCTTTTATGTCGAAGCCGATGAAGCAAATCTCCATGAGCGATGTACTCTATCATGAGTAGAATTGGTTTTGTTGTGGTCCATCACCCAAAGAAACTCAGAACATTTTGATGCTTTCCAACCTTCTTCATGAGCTCTAGTTCATCCATAAATTCCCTTTTCTCTTCTTCGTTGGCGTTTTCTGGCGACAACAAGGATAGGTGGGTACAAGAAAGAAAAAACAAATCATTGATCACCACAACTACATCTTCCGTAAAAGTGAAATTCTGTAAAGATATACTGACTTGTTGGGGCAAAGATATAACAGGCCGCTATTGTCCTTAGATTTCTTGGCGCTAGTAACCCACTTAATGACTTTTACTGTTACACATCCACTTTAATTCACAATGTGAGCTTTAATGTCACATTATTTTTCATGCGTCGTTAATTTATTATTATTATCAAGAGGCTTTTGGACACTTCTTGTAACGACGCTGGTGGTAAATAAATGCTGGACACCAACTTGCAACAAGAAGTGAAAAGTCAGTTTTCAAAGTTAAACTCACCAAAAAGTTCTTTGACCGCAATAATTTTCTGCTTTCTAGGCCTGCTAGCCCAGTCTCGCTCGTCTTCAAAGTACGCCAAACCGTCCTTTAGTGTCGCTTTGTGAACTTTTCCAAATGCTCCTTCACCCACCAATTCAAGAAATTCTGTTCTGATTGGAGGAATTTCACAACCGTCTAAAACTTGGATGTCATTTGCAGTCCTATAATGTTTAAAAACGATGGATTACAGTTGAAAGTCTCCACAACGGCCACCTTGGTGACAGAAGAAAGTGACTGTTGAAGACAGGTGGCCGTTGTAGAGAGGTCTAAACAAGAGTCAGTGAATGGACTGTCCTCCAAAATAGTGGCCGTTGTAGAAAGGTGGCCGTTAGTTGAGGTTCGACTGTATTTCAAAAACTAGAATGCTAATTAAATTAATCAAATTTGAAAAAAATGGCCGAACAAAATTTAAGTATCGCTAGGTAACCAGATTTTCTCACTCGTGGCGTTCCGATGCGCAGCTTCACCGTGATGAGCTCTTCTACAAGAATGAATTATGTAGAATACAAAGGAGATGTATTCTAAAGGGCAAAAGAGACTACACGGCTCAGGTGGATGCAAATGTACCGGTATGTTGGGAAATATATTGCGTCTTTTGAAATGAAGGAAAAGAGAATTTTTTAAAACAGATTGTACCTACACACCTCTTAGTGGCTTGGTTTCCTTTCTTTCTGTATTGATTGATGCACACTGCCAGCAGTACAGCTCCCAGGATTGTAAGTAAACCGGCGAAGGTATAGATGAGAATAAATTCCAGAGAAATACCTGTAATTTTAAATATAACAATTTTTCGCTTTCGGTATCTACATTGGCTGCTATGAGATCGACTATTTTGATTCTTGATGTTTAAGTTTCAGTTGTCTGGTTGTAGTTTTGTTTTCCCAGAGCATCTCATCTTTCAATTTTTTTGACGTTTCTAAAATCAACAATTTATTTTTGGAACATCGCGGTATGTGTCTTAGTATTGGCCGCGAGAACTCCAGAAGATGCTGTCATGCTATACCACTCGGACCTGGCCCCGATGTGTAACAAGATAATAAATTATGGAGAATTTTGAAGGAAACATTGTGTTCATTACGCGGGAAATTAAAACCAAAATATAAACTATAGACCCCTTTACGGTTGTGAGGGCATGCTGGGTAATCAGGACAAGATGGCAGGGAATTCAAAAGTTTGTATGGGAATCGCAAACTTTAACTAATAAATTTAAAGAAACTATACACTAAATTTGGAGTGCACAAAAGTCCTTTGTCGCTTCAATCCGACAACACAAAAAGTACAGAAAATGTATGGAAGAACTCAGGTTTTCTGAAAAGCAACAGAGGACTGCTATGCACTCCAGAATTAGTGTGTAGTTTTTTTAAGCTCATTAGTTACAATTTTTAAAGGGCAAGTGAAAAATATATTCAATAAGCAAGAAATAAAAGACTTTGTATTCTCATACAAACTTTTGATTTTTTCACCATCTTGTCCTGATTACCCAGCATGCCCTCGCAACCGTAAAGGGGTCTATTGTAGTATATATCTTGACAAAGAATAGCGTTACAACTTTCTTGGGACTGTATTTATTCTTTTGTATAGTTAATTTAATCTTTCAATAGTGTTGTACTAGATAAATAATCAATCCATAAGTGTCGTTCTAGATACATGTCTAGTGGTGGAAAATATGAGCAGGATCATTCTTCAAATATTTTCTTTCATTAGAGTGATACACTCAAACACCTTCTTTATGTATGGAGTGTTTTCACTCATGTGCCCAGCATCTATGCAAAATAATTGGAGCAAAAGCAAGCATTTACACAAGAAAAGTCAATTTAATCCTCCCAAGACTGGTTGGAACACCTTTATGGCTGCCGTTTTGTCCCTTTCAGTGGAATTTCAATATGGCCGCTGTGAAGTCACGTCAAAACGCTCTATACAATGACCTGCACATTGAATGCATAATTATATACCTCTTTTATTATTCTTTACTGCATCCCTTTCTGTTGTGTAAGTCTTAGTGGTGATGGGGCTCGGTCCCACTTCATTCCACGCCAAGACCTGGAACTCATATTCCGTAGAACATTCTGTCTCGATCTTTTGGCTACTAGTATTTTTTCCTGTAATATTCAATCTGGCCCACTCATTTTCACCTTGTCGTCTGTAGCTTATTGTATGAAATAGTACAGGGCAGGCACTTGATGATGGTTCCCATTGTACAAGGACAGCACACTCGTTTTCGTTTTTGCTCGATATAACGTTGAACACGGGCGTGTTAGGGACACCTATAAAACACGACATAACAATAAGAAGACGAGAACATGTATTATCCTATAGCTAATAGAACATTCCAACCTGTGTCTTAAAGCTTGTGGGTATCTTGTTGTTTTTGTTGTTGTTGTCAACTTTTGTTATTAAATCATAATTTCAGGTTAAGGTATTTAATCTTATCAATTTGTGATTCAAATTTTAATCTGTTTAATTTAATTTTTGGCCTAATTTTACCCATGGGATACCTGAAAACTAGCCGTATGGCAGAGCATATTAACAACGTAAATGAAGTGTAAATGTGGATGTTGTTGTTGTTGTCGTCGTCAAAGCAACTGGAGATCAAGGTGGCTCTTTGCTATGATTTTTAAAGAAATCCCTAAGCAAGTTGAAGTTTCCTTGCCTCCACTCTAGTAAGCTACCAGCTGTAGTTACGACCAGAACTGTTTGAACTATGACTAAAAGCTTTACAGTTGAATCCCGATAATTCGAACCCTCGCTAACTCGAACCAAAATCGATTTCCCCTGGATTTCTTTCACAGATTTACTGTCAGTAATTTTACCCTCGATAACTCGAAAATCCCGCTAACTCGAATTAATTTTTGTCTCGCCTCAGATCATTTCTGTAATTTTACCCTCGATAACTCGCTAACTTTGATCGCTTAAAAAGTCGAAAAAGAAAGAAAAGAAGACAGTGCACTGGCGTCCGAAACTTTGAATTTTGAATCTCCCACTAACGTGTTGTAGGCATATAATTTACAAGCGGGGCGTAAGAAGCTTGGACTTTGAAACGAGCGGGGTCGAGCGATCTAGCTGTGATGCAAGGGTCTGGGTGCTACCGAAGAAACAAAACAAGATGGCAGACATTATACTGGACCGTCAGAGAGATTATCCAGCGGACGTTATCCATTACCCCGTGGCATTCATTTGCTGCAAGCAGTTCGTTTTTTGTTTCGTTTAATTTTTTCCCCCAAAAAACAAATATCTGTATTGAATATAGTTCCACCTCCGTGACCTCTAAATCTTGTGCCTTATTGGTAAGAAAATGGCATCACAACTTAGATGATAGCGCTGACATAATATATTTAGACTAATATTATCGGTTCTCTACTTCAGTTTATTATCAAGTTGTGTAATTCGCCATCTACTATGGCATTATTTTATGCTGCCCAGTTTCAAGGCCAGCTGCATGATCTGTTTTCACTATCAAAGTTTGGATTTGTTGGTGTACATCAGTATTCTTCTCTAAACACCTTATTGAGCTATCTCCAATATTGAACATTACTGTTGGACAGATTGAGAAAAGTAAATTCCGGGTAAATTTAAAATATCATAAAATCATCATTAGTTTTTTATCTTGCACACTAATACTACTGTGCAATGAAGAATAAGTATGTGAAAAAACAAATAATTCACTACCCTTGAAAAAACAACAAAGAGGTTGCAAGAACACAAATAACTAGCCCAGAAAATATTATTGTTTGATAATGACAGCTTTTTGTAATGAAATGGTCATTGAAAACTACCCATGCAAGACATACTAAGAAACTTAAAAGAAACTAAACATTCACTAGTCTTACATTGAAACCAGGCATTGCCAGGAGATAAATCTTACAGATGCAACATAATACATGTATATAACATACAAATTCAAAAGTATATAATATGCAAACAAGGAAGTTATACAGAATTATGCACAAATGAAATAGAAATGACGTGTAACAGCTATTAAACCATTGAAAAACAAACTTGTTAGTGTGACCAGCAACCCTAGCACACTTGTATACTTCAGGTCCAGTATGATTCAATTTTACTCTTGGTTAAATTTATTAACTGCAGCCAGGCTTAATCAAACTCAGTGATTAAAAAAAATACTTTCCTGTTTCCTTGTAACTAAAATATATCATATTAAGAGAGCGAGAGAGAGAGAGAGAGAGGATATGATGCTAGAAATATTATACAATAGTACAATCAAAAGATAATGATTTCATTACATCACGTGACCCATCATAGCTGATCACCTATTGCATTTTTGTGTTTTTATTGTTGGATGTGTAAATCCAAATAAGAAACGTTAGTAAGCTGAAAACTATGTTAAAGGAAAGTGTGAATAGAGCGTCTTTCATGCTTTAAAATCGATTTTATTGGAAAGTCACGTGACTCTTCATAACTGATCACGTGACGCATTGTATCTCCCACACTACTGTCTATCGAGCTCTAAACGTCAAGTAGCAAAGACTCATCTATTTCCCCATCGTATTGAGCACTGTTTATTGGGTTTATATAAATGTTACAGTTCAGCCTCGTTTTCATGCTGCAGGAGCGAGGGCCTAGACAAAAAACCCGCTTTACGACAGATATCATAACATTTGGAGTGGGCAACAGCACAATTCTTAATCAGGATGGCAAGATGAATATTTTAAGCCATGTTGCCTGCTTCTACTCAAAATGTTTAGCGAAAATGAAAAATGAGCGCCCTGTGTGACAGTGCTTCCTGACTATTATCAGTGAAAAAAATCTATTAATTGGTATTATTATTCATTCAAAATATTTCCCCTATTCTGATTGGCTAAAAGCACCCGTTTAATTCACCATAACCAGTTACTGATGACCAAATTTAGAAGAATTTTGTGTTTAGCGAGGGAATGACGTCAAAAATGCAGCGTTCTTGCAGGTTAATGCACCCTTAACCGAGAAGACCTGGGGACGAGGTTGAGTTGTTTTGTTTGTGAACTTGAAAAATGGTAGCAAGAAGACAACTCGAAGGGCGACATCTGATATTTGGAGAATATTTGCGGAGCTGAACAACCCTAAACGTGCACTATCGAAGATGAACTTGACATCGATAGATCGATGGAGGTAACCATGTTTTAGCCATGTTTTTAAATTAGGAATTATTTTGAATGAATTATTGCCCCCGCAGGGATTTCGCCCAGAATGCGAAATCCCGAGGAGGCACTCTAGTAACTCGCGCGTATATTAAGGAAAGTACTTACAGCTGAAATATACAGTCATACAGTCTATAGAGAAAAAAACTCGATTTGCTGGAACAGGGGCCGCGAGGAATCGGTAGGTAATGATGACCTTTCTATTGTTTGCGCGTGCAAGTACGAAATGGTTAGGATGACGTAAGGACAGAACATCCCCTAGGGACCGCCTAGGTAGATTTTGTGACATTCATTGTGCAGTCATACTTCGACACTCTTTTACGTTACGTGTTATCAGTGACATTCTGTGGAGCAGTTGTTTCAGTGAAAGTTGTGGACCAAAATGTTAACGACACTCGTTAAGCGCAGAAGAAGTTGTGAGGTGCGTATAACTGTGTATATATAAACACTTGGAGAGTTTACCAGACACAAATTCTCAAATCTTTCATCGGAAACCTTGCCAGACACTCTTTCTCAGTCTTTGACCGGAATAAGACTCAGCCCCAAACAAGCAAGACGAGTGAACAACGGCTAGCTTCTCACTAGCAGAACGATGGACCATTACAGAAATTCGCCGACAATTCCCTGCTCACATATATCCTTCCGCTATAAAGTTTAAAATAAGACTAGAATGGGCGAGTGTGAATTGATCAAACGTCTTTTTAATTTCTAAGGCTTCCTTTCCGGCAAATAAAATGAACTGAATGTAAAAAGTGAAAGAGAAATAGCAAAAAATTCAACTTCTAATTAAATCTTTTCTTATGGTTTAGAATAAACTATTCTCGAGACTGAGAATGTTTTGATCAAAGCTGTGTAAATCGACCTGAAACTGTGCATGGAACCTTGCGTTTCCTGTATTTATATCACCTATTGTATGGAATATGTGTGAAAATCTTCCTTATGAATCGATATCTCAAAGAGCCACACAACGAGCAAGAATGCTATTGACCGACAATCTACAGAGCGGGGGCAGCTGTAGTGTTAACTATTACTAGTAAAACAATTATTGAATTCGGCTTTCGTATCATATGAAGAATTATGGGGATATCGGATATCCTACGGCCTCGACGGATAACACCATCCTCGATCTCCATAATTCTTCATAAGATACTCAGCCTCATTCATTAATTGTTAATTAAACGTAAAGCAAAGGTGTAACCATATAAAAGAAAACGCTCAAAGGTTATTGTGAAAAGAAAGGAGGACGAATGAGGAGATAATAATGACAATCTTTACTGAGGATGCCTACTTCACCGTAAAGTACTTTACAGAGGGGTCCTCCTACTAAAAACATTGAGTGAATAGGAGAAATATATAACTAAATTAGAACTTACTATGAACTAACTATCAGTTAATTAGATTGTTACATTGCAGATGTCCTTTTAAAATTTGTCAAGTGAATTGAGCTCCCTCAATGACTTATCTAGATTATTCCATTCTTTCGAAGCAAAATTTGTCGAAGTCCAAAGACCCCAGTTTCTATTTGAAAAAGCCTTTCGTACATTATCCTTAGACCTGGTATTGTAATCATGATGTTCTCTATTTAGGACATTATATTAAAAGAATGTGTAAACAAGTTACTCTGGCACTTAAACATAAAGATGCTCATAAAACACGTCTTCTTGAGAGCAATTTCCACCCACGTTTATCTCAAGTCTCAGTGGCTGATGTACGAGGGGATAAATCTAACATTACATGTGCTGCTTTGTTTTTGGGAACTTGTAGTTGATTCACAAAGCCACGTTACCCCTATCTCCCCAAATAATATCAGTATAGTCGAATATAGGTAGGATGTAACTCTTGAAAAACATAAGTCTAGCCTCCAGTGCAAAACATTATTTTATACATCTAAGGAGTTCCAATTTCTTATTTGTCTTATTAGCGGGGCTCCCACGCGCGCGCGTGGGACAGAGCCCCATACCCATAGATTATGGCAGAAACTCATAAGGGGTTGAAACGTGTAACTCTCATATGTTTGCTTTGTCCGATGCTCGTGATTATTCATTTTCGAAAGTACCACATTTGGAACGAGAAGAAGAGATAACTGACCAATCAAATTTCGTAAACAACGTGACGTAATTTTCCTTCAGGTTCCCGCGTCCGCTTAAAAAAATGGCCGACAAACGGGGGAAAAACTCCCGAAGGCCGAGAAAGCTTTCAAAGGTTGAAACCAGGAATATTACCGAAACACTGAGCAGGATATTATTGCCTTACCACCCGGGCCAAACGTAACATTATGAAACCCATTGACGGCCTCGCAACTTCTTGAAGTTGTCACTTTAAAAAACGATGCCTCGTTGACCCTCTGCACAGTAAACTTATACTGCAAATACACTTTTAAAATTCTTATGTTGAAAGTCTAGAATAAACAGTGAAGAATATTTTCGAATAAAATTCATTAGCTGCGTATCGAAAAGTGTCCAAAACCTGAACCTGACATCTTCCCAAAAAGTGATGCTTGTAATGAATGTGAGAAGCATTTTAAAAACTTAAATTAAACTTAGATGTTGTAGTCACGATCGTGTTTTGAGCTAATTTTATGAATGAACAAACTCAAAACAATAGACAGAGAAGCCGTTTCTTGAAAATTTTTATTCAAAGTCCAAACAGTTAATCCTTTAAAGCAATTCGGAAAACACTATCTGGATCGTGGGTCCGTTCACGCAAGTGAAATCGGCTAAGCACATGGCAAAATTCAACACAAAATCCATCTCAAATCAGGGCACATTTTGTAATTTTTCTTTAGCGCCGAAGAGAAAAATTTATAAAACGTCTATGAAAAATTTAAAAATACATAAATTCCCTTTCAAAAACGTACTTGTCTTGGCCATAGAGTGCAAAATGTACCTGAAAATTCAGCAAAAACTTCGCTGACTTGCTTGCATTTCAAAACAGACCATGGGCTCCGCCGTGAAGAAAACAAGGTTGAATTCCTCGAAGGACGATTTCTTGATGAAGAGCTTCCCTTTCTCCACAAAAAGAAAGCTGAGCATTTTTTTGAACTTTCTCTTTCCATTTTTTGTCTTTTAACGGTGTATTTTTAACCTTGAAATGCAGAACTCTTGTCTTAAAACATCTGCATGGTGATCGCGCAGCAGCCATTTTGTTGAAAATGGATATCCGTCACTAAGGTTTCCAAATATGGTCAAAATGAATATTCACGAGCATTGAACGCGAGTTACACGTTTCAACCCCTTATGGGTTTCTGATTATGGTCAACCTCTTTTCCTTTGGTTGTCACGTGATTGACCGAGCGTACGTACGTACGTACGCGTCTACGGATTGTACGGGTGGGGTAGGGGAGACTATCAAAAGGAAGGGAGGGGTGTCTCAGACGTGTCTTGCCAAGTCCACATCTTTTGCATTGGACATTCACAATATGGTCAATTGACAGCTGTCAAAACAGGATAGCCACTGACCAGCATCCCATGACCATATCGCGGGCTCATGTGTCAACTCATTGAGGTGACGTGATTTATTTGGAAGCTGTCCGCTGACCAGTTAATTATTTTACTAGATCGCGATCAATGTTCAGTCTCATACTTTCCAGCTAGTTTGGGATCAGAGCACAGGAAAACTGATACACGTCAATGTTGTGATCCATTGACAGCTGTCAAAACAAGGTATCCGCTGACCAGCATTACTTGACTGTATCGCGGGCTCAGGTGTCGACCCATCGAGGTCTAATGTTTTTTGAAGTTATTCGCTGATAAGGTACTGGTTTTCAAATGATCGCAGGCTAAAGTTTTTTTTTTTTTTTAATTCATATGAAATATGTTGTGTTTATGTGCCGCACAATTAAAATTTTGATTTCAAACTGACCTCTGGCGCGAAAATTCAGCTAGCTGCTACAGGCAGGGAAGACAGTTGCTTTTGACTTTTCTTGCCATGTTCACGCGTTGGTCACGCTCTACGTCCAATTTTTATGCTCTGATTGGTCAAAATTTGACAGGTGAGTTCATGCGGAAAATTTATGCAGCATCTTGAATCTTGTTTACTTTGACAGCTGAAGCTGACAGAGTTTTGTGTCAACTTGTGATGTTTTTAACTTTCTTTTTCCACTGGATGTACAAAATGAAATTCAGCTGCTATCAGGAGTCTTCTGTTATTCATGGCTAGTTTGTTTATTGGGTTTTTGGTTGAGTCAAAGTCGGAAATCCGATTTCGGATGGCATCGTTTTCGTTTTCATCTTGCTTAATGCGTAAGAGGGTTGCAAAGTTTGAAGCGATACTGGCCTTACTTGATACCTTTCAGGAGCTGCATCTCGAGTGGTAAGCCTAAGTAATTATTGTATTTGATGTTTGTTTTTTATTCCTAATTTAATGAAGTCGAGCGCAGTTTATGCGGCTATTTTGTTTACGCCCGTTTGTAAGATTTGAGACAATGATCTGACCGAGTATCAGGCTTGTTATAAGCTTACAGATCTTTAAAAAGCCTTTAGACATTTTCTCACCGCAAATAGAAAGAAAACGTTTCAAATAATATTTAGTTATAATTCTGGCTGTAAAAGAAAGGTTTGAGCGATTTTCTTGCCTCGAGTTCGTCTTTGAAAAAAGCAAACACCGGGAAGCCGGCTTAAAACAAAAACTTCAGCTTTGAGCTCGAAGACTCAGGATTGTTAGAGACACTTTAATACTTGTCTTCCTGAATGAAAATTGTCGTCTCTGTATATGTTTCACAGAATTATATTTCTTTTATTGATTGTTAGTACTCTCTCTTGTAATTTTAATCGTTGTGCTGATTGTTTTCAGTCGTTCAGTAAACAACGCTTTCCGGAGTACTTAAAATGCCGCGCGTTAAACCGTTTAAAATAAAAAATAAACATAATAAATTCTTTATTATGTTGGAGCGTAACTCTGCTAATGTTCATTCAAACACTCGCCACTGCTAGCACTGTAAAAATCAGAACCGGCTGGCCGTATAGATGAATTTATTAATGGGAGCCTCGCTTTTAGCCCTGGCTAAGTCTATATATTACTTATATAATCAATATGATCTTGCCGACTTAGATGGTTATTGATAACCACACCCAAGTACAAAAAGGAGCTAACTTCTTCAATACTGTACTCTTATCATCAGTGGTAATTGAGATTGAATTCAATTTTTTTCGAGCGCTGGCTGCTGCCTATGTTAAAAAAACTTGTTTTTATTAACATTCAGGGTAAGCTGATTAGATATGAGCCACTTACTAACTTCATCTAGGTAGGTTAGGAAGGAATGACTGCATAAATCAGTGATAAACATAGAGATAAATATTGAAGGGAGATGTAAAAGAAGCTATAATAAGTATATAAGTACCACAAACTAATACTATGTGTAATACAACAGTATTAAGATATAATACTTACCAATTAAATCCGTTGTTTCTGAAGTGTCTGCCCATTGGCCTGGCCCCTTCTTATTGAAAGCTCGGACTCGAATGCGATACTCTGTCTCACTTTTCAGGTCTGTGAACAAACAGCTATGATTTGAAACGAAGGCCGTGCAGTTGCGCCAGCCACCACTTCCCCCACCTAACGTACTTAACTGGACCTGATAGCCAGTTAGAGGACCGCCACCAGAGTCTAGGGATGGTGGATTCCAAGTGACTTCAAATACTCCACACTGTCTTTGTTTGACTCGAGGCCGTTCCTGCTGAGGTGGAACGCCTATAATAAAATTAGTGTGTGCTATTTAGGCTGCCGATAAGGACAGAGCACAACATTTCGAGTGCGAAATCTCACTTACAACCCCTTCAGGAAGTCTACAAAATTGAGTTTCTAAATCAATCCTAACCTGCGATCAGGCGGTCCTTTTTCTCTTTTGTTTGGGAGACGAGGGGAAAAGGACGCTTGACAAATTACTTTACGCGTCGTCTGCTCGTAGTCCAGAATCTGCACTTTTGTCTGATAGGTTGACAAACAAAAGATCCTTCGGAGCCCTGCATCGATTGGTTACAAGCGACATATTTGACTTCTGGTGCAATTAGATAAGTTTTGTCACCTTCGCATCTTCACGACAGAAACCCCAAGATGATCGCTTAAGGCTAAAAGCTAGGTCTCAAAAAAAGATAAATAAATACTTTTTTTAGTAAATCAAGTCAATAATGCAGAGAGAAAAACCCTGACAGCCCATGAGGACGAGTTGTTATTTGTCACCGGTGAGGATATCCGCTATTTCTTCTTCGACGGGGCGGGGGGTACTTCCTAGTAATAGGTTAATGGGAATGTGCCGCTTGATGGGGTCGCATTTTCACGGCTATATTTACTATAATGGGGTTACATTTTCACTGGAGTTACTAGAATGGGATCGCACATTTTCGTGATTTGGTGGATCAGAAATTTCAGGTAGGTAGGGATTTAAAAATGGGAAGACTTTTACTTCATTACGTTTAACCTATGTGTCAGTCATTTCAGGATGACCTTGATAAAAGGTTTTATAAGGTAGATGCATAAACAGAAAGTGACTAAGTTGGGATCGCAAAAATTACATTTTCCCAAAAGTGACTAAGATAAGGTATTTATTTGGCCACAAAATGGACTATAATGGGGTAGGGGTTCTGGGAGGCAAGCGGCACACACACCCAGCAAAAATTAACCTAAGTAGTCCCCCGGGTTTCTTCGGTGCTTTTTTGCTCGGACCAGGTAGAATTTACTCCAAAAAGCGTTGAGTTTGATTTCCGATCGAGTTCAACTGCGTGAAATTGTGTAAAACAATAATTATTTACGATTTTACGAACTGATGAAAGACCATGAAAGATTTGTTATTGAAGAATCAATTCCTATATTTTTTAGCACTTGCAGTAAAATAAGGAATTCTGTTGTTCCACAATTGTTTTCAATGAATTATTAATTAATTTGTTAGACTTGACGGTTTGAACAAAGGTACCGCATGGACTGTGCATGGCATCGATAAGGCATAGAATCGCAATAACAGCAGTGCTAAACTGGTCTTTAAATTCTGTGATATTTTTGCTAACGACTATCGTATCAACTTAGCATTCACCGCTTGCCTGGAAAGTAGACAAATACATTTCGATTTATAGCCGCCTTGGTTGAAAACCGCTTGATTTTCCAGTAAAATCTGACACGACAACACAAATGTTGACAGATGCCTTAATTAGGGGGCGGTAGGTGTCTCGTGGAGTAAATGGTTGTCTTTACACTAGGCTGTTAAGTAAGACTGAAGAGCTGCTAAAATGTATGTGTGAAGGCCCAAGTAAAATCTGAAGTAACTTTACTTTGCATCTTATTAAAGTCGGAAAGATGAAACGATTCAAGAAAGTCTCAAGTGACTTGAAAACAATCCTTAAGCCTGATTTGCCTACATTGGTAGCTGACTTGTGGTTTCATGAGCTTAGAGAAAGGAAAAACACGTCAATCAATCTTAAGTCCCGTGCAAACGGACGCAACATTGTTGGATGTTACATGTTGCGTCCGTTTGCACACCCTGTTGCATGTTGTTGGATGTTGTTGCGTGTTGTTGCGGAAAGTTTGAAACCGGTCAAACTTTTCAGCCAAGAACTCGAAGCGTAGCGCAACAATGTTAGATCCGTTTGCACGGTTCTTCCAACATTGTAGGAGCCACGTACGCTCATTATGCATGGATTACAAAGACCTATGAGTTGTATTCTTCCCAGGATGCACTGCAGGTCCCAAACTTGTTGGGACCGGGAGTTGTTGCATCCGTTTGCACACTACTGCCAACACGCACGCAACAACTCCCAACATTGTTGGCGCAACAATGATTAATGTTGGAAGTTGTTGTGCCCGTTTGCACGCAGCCTCAGTTGTGTTGCCTGGGAAAACAGCCTTAAGTTAACCTCAAGTAAAAAAGAATCGATCGTGTGTGAAGCTTTATTTTACTAATTAAAGTAAGTAATTTACTTGTCTTGAAATATTTCTTAGCTTATTTAGGTTCTAGTGTAAAGACTACCAATGTATCAGGCTTTCTTTTTTCGCCTTTCCCAGAAAAAAAATGAAATAAAGGAAAAAAGAAAACGCCTGATCGCAGGTCAAGCAAATCTTGACCTGTCAGGTGTCGCCAACTTGGGAACTATTTTAATAGTTCCCAAGTTAACACTTAAAAGTGTAGACTGACCTCAGTGCACCTTATTACATGAAATTTTCGCGACACAAAAAAAAAAATCGCGAAATTAAAGTGACGCGAACAATAAGTGTCGCGAACATAACATGACGCGAAAATTAGGTGAATTTAGTGACACGTAATAATCAATAATCAAGAAAGAACGAGTTTATTACCACTGAAACGTTTACAAAATCATATTTTTTTACTGTTCATTTTTCCTCCGTGCAGAGTCTGTAGCAAGGAATTTTTAGTGTAAATGGGTGTTGTGGTCAATTGACTCAAGAACAATAGTTTACGTACAAGCATGAACTGCTCGTGGACTTTGTGAGAACTGCTTTGTTGTTTAATACTGTTGACATTTAGTCCCGCTGTTGCGTTTTCTTAATTTTGACGTTATTGCTCCTTTGATAAAGTAGATTCATTTTATTCAAGGACATGTTTAATAACATTGCCAATGAAATGTGAATTGTGGTGCTCCAAAACGCGAAATTAACGTGGTTCAAAATGTAAAATTTTCGCAAAATCGTGAGGTAAACATGTCGCGAAAATTACATGTAATAGGGTACATTGAAACTAGATAGCCCGGCCCAGGTAAATTAAGGAAATACTCTAAACTCTGAGCCTGAATTTCAGACATTACTTCGAGTCGTTTTTACTCCCTCAGTAACGTCTGAATCGACCAGCCGTTGATGCCGTCCAGTGACGTCACTACCCTTTGACTTAATTCATGCAAAGAGTAAAACACGATTTTCAACTGGCAAACAAAGAAGAGTCAAAGAAATACCGTCAGGTAAAGGCAAACTTGGTACAGAATTGCTTTACTATTAAATCGTAATTTATGTTGAACGTTCAAACTGTCAACTGCATGCAGCAGGGGGGGCTGGCAGCGAGGTCTGGAACCGAGTTTACATGATCGCCCCAGTTAAGAAATTTGGCCGAGTGAGACTGAGTACCATTTTCCTTCAAAACAAATATGACGGAGAATGTAGATATGGAGGGAGGATGAGTTTTTGCTCGGTTTTCCCGCGTCCAAACATAAAGAAAAGGTTTTCAAGAACATTTTTAATGGAATTTTTGAACATCAGGAGGCGTGATGTATGAACAGTTCATGGGTGACTATACTTATCGTGATTCGGCATCTCGGCAAGTTCAGTTATTTATAACGGTAAACGCTAGTTTCCATATCTCAAACCGCCCTTGGACACCTTTTGATGCCTACACTAGGTAACTGCATATATGTATACATATATGAGTGAGCCCTGACTATAGTGATTAGGGTTAAGCACTAACAATACTGATTAGGGTTAAGCACTGAAAATACTGATTAGGGTTAAGCACTTACCGTACTAATTAGGGTTAAGCACTTAGAATAGTGATTGGGGTTAACGGTTAGCCTTTATTTAGGGTTAGGGTTTTCGCAACAGTAGTTAAATTACTCCCTTTTCCCCAGCGAATCCTCGGTGGTCTAGTGGTTAGGGCATGAGACTACAGATTTAGCACTCCGGGATCGATTCCTGCTCTTGATTCGAATCTTTTTTTTCCTTTCAAATTGAAGAGAAATGCACTTTAACGACATTTGTTGAGCAGAAACTAAGTCTCTGAGTCAAGAAACTTAGAAATTTCATGTAAGTGTAAGTGAAAATGGGAGAGGGCGGTTTGAGATATGGAAACAAGTGCTTATTTATAAGCTTCGTAAATTTTCGAGCGACCAGCTTAGTCTCCATCTCTTATATTTTTCCGCCTACAGTGGTATTGAGAACTCTCTTCCTTATCCTAAACATATGCTACGATCTCACTATAAATTATTATTATAAGTCTTGCAACAGTCATATGGGAATGTTCATTAAACAAATTTTCTACTTCTCTGTTCGTAAATTTGTTTGTAAACCGGGAGCCGCAACAAATATTTATGGGCGAAAATACAGAATACAGGGCCAATTTAGTAAAAGAAAGGGTAAATTTTCCAGTCACTTTGCTTCACATGTACTGGGTCTTTCAGTATAAGCTATTTTTAATATCAGAAGGCTGGGACGGTTTTACTGAACCTTCAAAACCTTCACTGGGATACCATTGGAGTGATAATCAGTACATACTCTATGTAGTAGTTTTGTATTGGATAGTGACTTCGGTTTCAAGTATTTCCTTGAAATGTTTTGTTCAAAAATTACCCTGTAGTTCTGAATTTTACTTGAAATGATTAAAATGGTTTAGTGTGGGGGCAAGAGGCTTATCCAGTTGGTAATAAGAGTGAGTACATCAGAGAGGGGAATGCATTGAGAAAATCCCTCAAAGGACTGAAGTAGAAGAAAGAGAAAAAAAGAAAATTGAATGTTTTGCAAAGTTTATAAAGAGAATCAGATGGAGCTTGAAAAATGTACAACTTCAGTCGTTTGTGCAAGTTATGAATTTGATTTTCAACAAAAATAAACAAGGTAAAATTGATTTTTTATCAACCATCAAAAGAAGTTACTACCCTTGGCTTATTTGGCCTAGATGAGTATGTGCAGCTGATTTAGGGTTGTTACCATTTCACCCTTTAGAGGTTTGAACAGGGTGTCCGTTTGGGATGTAAAGGTTGATGAAGAGTAGTCTATAGTTACATTTTTGGTACCACAATTTTTTTCCCAAGTTTTTTCCATGTTTGTAAGTTTAAAAGCTAACCTAATTCTGTATGCTAAATGAAATGAATCAGAAGTATATAACAAGGGCTCTTGGTAGGGAAATAAACAATGTGTGCTACTACGCCACCCATACTCTATTTCAGTGCAAGCCCAGGGAGGTGATCTCACATTTTAATACCCTTTTACCACTTGTTGTAACAGCAGCGTCAGTGAATGTTTATGGTCTCTGTTGAGAGGATTTGAGAGGATTTGATTTCATGAACTACATTTATATACAGACACGAACAAACTTGGCAGGTTGATGTCCAAAGGTCTAAAAAATTACATGCAACTGTATGACAAAAACTGATCACAGTGGCCAAAGGAAAGGCAAAAATAGAAATGTCGCCATTTTCCTGACTTATAAATTCCCTTTGAAGCATATTTAGCCAGATGTGGTCCTTGTCAAAACATGCAAAGTTGAACATGTATTTTCTGAACCTAGCTAATCCCATCTTTTTTAAACCATAATCTTGTTCCAAGGGGTAGTGTAGTTGATGGAATTCATAATTTTTCCCTCTTCGTTTGCAACAAAACACACTTGAATGAGAACTCAAACTGAAGGCAGTGTAATAACTGCTGTCATGAGAAGAGAATTCCAAACTCAAAAAATAATTACCCTTTTATTTGCCTAAGATTCATTTGTTAGAAACTACGGTAAAGTTTAAATTAAATCACACGACGAACGAAACTTTAACATATCAACATGTGCAAAATCAAGAGAGAATGATCTCTTGGCAAAATTTATTTTAGCTTCCAGTACATAAAGAAATCGGAAGTACGAGATTTGACCATGCCACTCAATCATCCAATGCAACTCCGCAAGGATAAGTTAACAATCAAGGATGTAAAATTAAGACTCTCAATCATCATTTCTTCTCGTCTTAAAGGTGTAGTAAAACCGTAGCCACCGCACCTTTTTTTAATATCGCGAAGAATTAATTTTGGGCCTTTCAGTTGAAAATATAAACTCTTCTACATACGTATTGAATGGCTGGCCCTTCTTTTAGTCTTATGGGTCTTCCGAACACAAACACATAGTCAAAAGGTCGGACATCGAGAAACATGTTCACTGGTCTCCTTCTTTGTTCTTGGCGTAGTAAGCCGCATGTAATGACAAACGCAAGACCATAAGAAAGGAAAACGTATTAAAGTTCCACATTACCGCGGAAAAAAGTGGTTACAGCAAAGTTGAAAGAAAGCAATGACCAACAGGATTAAAATTATAAAAGCGAGTCGAATAGGCATTTGCCGATTGTGCTAGTAAAAGTGGCATATTATGCTAGTGGCAGTGCTCGTTTTTTGCCCAAATTATGCTCAAATTATGCTCGCTTTTCAAAATTATGCTACTTTTTTAAAAAATTATTCTGTGCACAAACTTCACAACTCACAAGACAAGTTTGAAAATGTATTTTATTAACCCTGGCCAGACGTTCTGGGCCCGGTTGTTCAAAACCTGGGTAACTTTATCCGGTGGTTGGGCCTATACGGCGAATAAATCTGCTATCCAGCGGATAGTTATCCAGCGAACAAAAGTAGGTTGCACAAAGCCTGGATAGTGTGGTGGATAACTATCCGCGGATAGCTTGCTAGTTGCTAACCATCGCGAACTGATTAATACGATCTTGCAAAGGGACATTTTTCACATTAGTGACATTACTCGTCCCCCTCCTCTTGTATTTTCCAGTGGTGGATTCGAGGCGTCTATCCCGGGCAAGTTGTGCAGGCTTTGGTCTATCCTCTCTGTTCTCGCAACCTTGTAAACTATCTGGATGTAAGTTCACTGCACTTGACTGGTTTGGCGTGGCGGCCGCCATTTTGAAACGAGCACTGGGAGAAAGAATAAGGAGTCTGGGACCGAGACACAGACTTCCGGTTCCGTTTCATCGAACTCCCGCGGTATCTCAACACAAGTAAAAAAAAGTCGAAAAATAGGAGTGGAAGCAACTGTTAATAGTAATCTATCGTTTTTAGTAGCTGAGATCTTCGTTTTCTTGAATTATTCTAAAATTGTGCTATTAAGACAAGAAAATATACGGATTATGCTAGCAGTGCTACTTTTGGAAAAAGGGCAAAAATTATGCTCAATTCCTCAGATTATGCCAAAAATTATGCTAGCACAATCGGCAAGAGCCTAGAGTCGAATCGCTGCGAAGATGAGCTTCTTGTTGTTTTTCCCAGCCCGTTTCGCGCATGCTCGCCACAGTTCTGGAATGATTGATGACAGATTTCTCAGCTGGGGCGATCATGGAAAGCCGAAAAGCGGCAAGATCAAAGGCCGTTGCCAGCCCCCTACCCACCCCCCCTCCCCCCCCCGGCATGCAGTACTCTGAACGAATCTACAACCATCGTCAAAAGTGTTGGGAAGCTTGCCTTTTTTACCTCTTCTTTTTCTTCCTCCCCCCGCCCCTCGCCCAATGTTGACCAAAACGTTAATGTTTGTGCGCGTAATTGTTCTGTTATATCCCAACATTGAATAGGGGGGACGGGGGATATTTAGCAAAAGAGAAAACTCTCTTTTTTCAGGATTAAAATGGAGTACTGTTAAGTTGTACAACCTTCCCAACTAATTTTGTCTGTGATTGTCTGAAAATTCTGGGTGTGGCCGTAAAAGGTCAAAAATCGACGACTTTTTGTCAGTAGAAACGTCTTCAAAAAACACTTGTAAACAGTACTCTGTTGAAAAAAAATATTTGCCGTACCTTGTTAAGACAGTTTTTGGCGCACACGCCTGTTTATATTCGGCATGTTTTGCAACCCGGTAAGTACAACTATAGCTCTTTTCGGGGCACAGGAAGAGGGCCAAAATACAAATGCAAGATTATTTTCGGTGAAAGCTATTGACTATAGCATAGCCTGATATCCTCCAAATGTTAAAGCAAGATATAGTGCGTTCACCAGTTCCCCCAAAAATCATTCGGATCGCTACATTGCAGCTGACATATTCCTTAGCAGCTCCCCCATTCTTTACAACATTCAGCACATGCCAATTTGCCACGCGAGCAAACTATGAGGCTGAGTGGAAATTTGCCGAATTCTAGAGGCTACTTTCTCTGGCTGAATAACTCTAGTTAAGCCCTTGTGGCACTGCTTTTCGAAACTGGTTTCAGAAAACGAGAACAAAGTACGCTCTTGATTTAGATTAAGGCGTCTATTGCCTTCGTTAACCTAATTAAAAAGGGCAACACACGCAAAGTCATCACACACCACATTACTCCATTTTCGTAGCCGATTATAATTCCTTTATAGTAGCGCTAACGACAAAATAGCCTAACTGACTTGTTCGGGGCTTTTCAAGGACTTAACCAAACGATTTTAATAGACATTTTAGCTTAATTCTAAGTAAAATACGACATTACTCCATGGATAGCGTTAAAATTAAACTAACTTTGCTAATTGACCTTTATGGGGTACTGTTTAAATGGAGTAATGTTGGGAAATAGTTGTTGAATTTATCCCCGTGGTTAAATGCGACAAAAGCTGTCCATACTCTTACATGGTTTACATGTTTTTGCCCTTTTCTTGTTTGAAAGTTGGTTCACTGTGCATATATTTCGCATTTTCTTACGGTGTAATGAGGTGGAGTAATGTGGAAACCCATGTTGTTTACCGTTCTCAAATTATCTGAATGATTGACAGGCGACCCTAGCACAGCAATTTCTATATGAACTCTGAACATGGCTGAATAAACTCTTTTATAGAGGTTCCGTATTACTTTCAGACCTTACGAAAATACAGTCTAGAAGATTTTAATTCGGCACTTATCTCACCGCTCCATCGCAACTACAAACATCATGTTTTCCTAGGATAGTTTAACACCGCCGGAATGAAAAAAAACTTTATTGTGGCAGCCTTTATATCATTTCTATTTGTAACATCTTTCAAAATATTTCGCTGATAGGAAACGACAAAAGTTAACCAGGAATAATGCCGCTGATGAAAAAGATGCATGTATACATGACGACGACAGCAATCGTATAGTATTTTTTACTTAAAAATACCCTCATGACTTTTCGTTAAATCTAGTGAAACAGACCACCTGTGGCCATTCTTTCTACATAGTCCACGCGAAGAAAACGTCCTCTTGCTTCATGAGGAAAATTAAAGGGCTTAAATGTTTTGTTCTGACGTTCTTAGAAGAAAGCGTTTTCACCCAGTGGATTTTGTGGTCACGCTATGAAATGTCACGCACGTCAGATGCAAAATTCTCCTACATGTACTTATGATTTTACCGAAATATAACCTTTATTATATTTTTTATATAGTTTGGAAAGTGCATTATCAGCACAGTTCCAGGGCGAGATATCTCAACCAAATGTTAAATGCGACAAGTTTTATAAGCGTTTAAAGTTGATTTCCTATTCTCCTACAATCATCGTCAAAAGTGTTGGGAAGCTTGCCTTTTTTACCTCTTCTTTTTCTTCCTCCCCCCGCCCCTCGCCCAATGTTGACCAAAACGTTAATGTTTGTGCGCGTAATTGTTCTGTTATATCCCAACATTGAATAGGGGGGACGGGGGATATTTAGCAAAAGAGAAAACTCTCTTTTTTCAGGATTAAAATGGAGTACTGTTAAGTTGTACATCCTTCCCAACTAATTTTGTCTGTGATTGTAGATCTGTTGCAAGTTAGTAATCTAACACGAAGAAGCTATTAATTTTGTTGTTCCTTAATGAAGATAAAAGAAAACAAGAAAAAAAAGAAAGAAAAGCTGACAGAATCGTTAAACTTGACGGTGGAAATGACAGGAAATTCAAATTATAAACCTCATAAAAGCTCCGCATAAGCAAATTCACAGGCTGCCGAAACCACAAAGCGGCTCTAAATGAAAAACCTACCGACTCTCCGCATTCATTCTTCATGCTTAGTTAAATAGTTTCGAACACAAAGGCAAATTCTTCTGTTTACGATAAAGATTATCGAAATTTTTGAACTCCACGCAAGCAATCCCCTAAATGTCAAACGACAGTCTCGCTAAAATTTCTCATAATTATGCAAATGTTTGGACAATCAACCAATCAAAATCACCACCCGGTTTCGGGTAGTGACTTCACAGGACGGCATTAACGGCTGGTCGATCCAGATGTCACTGAGGTAATAACCGACTCGATGTCTGAAATTCAGGCTCCTAAACCCTAACGAAAGTGCATCATGGATAACCGGTACAAGAAAAAGTGAGAAACATTGGTTGATTCTCAGTGGACAAAATCTCTATAAACCACGTCGGTTTGTAAAACACATAACGACTCTAATACCCTCTTCTGTTGTCACGGCCAGCAGTTTGGCATCTTTTATGCTGCTTCCACGTTCATTCCATGCCAGAACCATAATTTTGTAGGTGCTACTGCAGTTCAGCTTGACACGATACGTGCTTATGTTTCGCGCTATAAAGCTTGTTGTGTGCCACTTTATCAGCTGATTAGATTGCCTGTAGTGAACGGTGTATCGAGTTATGGGGCAAGTGTTATATGACGGGGTCTCCCATGAAAGATTGGCATAACAACCTTGGGGTTCGGCTGATAGTTCAAATGATGTAGGTACATCTAAAAAGAAAAGAAAATCAAGATAGTGGTACACCTCTCAGGGACTAACTACAGTAGAACCCTGGTAACTTGAACTCTGAAGGGTAACGAAAAATCGACAGTTTAAGTATTTTTGCAGCTCCCTTTTTAGTTTTCAGTAAACGAAGTACTTCGAACGGGAACTGAACATTTTAACTTTAAAACGCAAGTTTTGGCGCGTTTGCAGCTTGAGAAACAGTTGCTGAAGGC
The DNA here is from genome assembly GCA_964035705.1 of Porites rus. Lineage (NCBI taxonomy): Eukaryota > Metazoa > Cnidaria > Anthozoa > Scleractinia > Poritidae > Porites > Porites rus. The sequence continues at coordinate 23,089,430 of OZ037999.1, read as the reverse complement.
GCCGTTCTGTTCAGGTGAGTTAACTTTTCATGGCTAATATTAACACTGTTTACTGCGCAGTAAAACTAAAATGCTGTTCAAATATTAAAGGGTTGGTATAATTAACAATTATTCCACGAGGGCGCGTTGGATATGAGATGAGGGACAAGGAACTTCCGCTATTCACATGTCACACGTCTATCAAAACTGTCAACGCGCGAACGGACTCGCCTGGACTGCATGAATGAAAAATCAAAACATTGTAGCGATGAACATTGGTTTTTTAAAAACTCATCGGGATTCTAGGATTTTATACAGCAGAACAGCTAAAAAAACCTGGCACATAATGTGAAGGAAAATAATTTTTAAGTGACAGCCGTCGAAATTACTGTGAATTTGGATTTTCGGTGCAGTTATAAAAGTAAGAACAACGGAGAAAAACTATTACCTCGGTCGCTTGTTATGAAGTTGTTTGAAGCCAGAAGCTGGTTTTGCTGAACGAGAAAAGAAGCTATACTGCCGCCTCGATTGCTCTAGTGAATGGCTGCATAGCCTGTATTTGTAGCTGGTTACTTGTGATTTATATTGTTGATGTCGGATAAACAAGCCGCAGTTATCTATCGGCAAGTGACTCGATCGGCGAATGGCTTCGCGATCATGAAGAAACAACACTTGTCTTCGTTCGTAGCTGGTCAAAGTAATTTAGTTCCAAGTGTTTTCACGTGTTTTTCGACAAACTTTCAAACAAGCTCTTGTGGCTTTTTTGTTTGTTTTTGTCTTTTTTCTTTCGATGAAATTGCATTTCTAGTATTCTAAAAAATGAATCAAAACAATTTGCTTCGGGCGCCGTTCTATCTTTCGCGAAAAAAGATCTCAGCTAGCTTCCAATTTTAAACTGACGCGTACAGCGACCATATATGGAGAGCATGGTATAATAGCTCATATACCATAACGGCTAAGCCAATCAAAATGCTAGAATTGCATTATCCAATGATTCAGTTTTTAATAATTAACAATTATTCTTTGAAATCGAGGTGAATAGTGGCTAAATATTTACCGAGCCGCGAAAGCGGCGAGGTAAATATTCCCAAAGCCACTATTCACCGAGATTGAAAAGAATAATTGTTTTAGTATATACACCATTAAAAAGTACGATTTGATTGACAGATCAAACCTAGCGTAAGTTTAAAAATAGATCTTTGCAGAATTTTCAAACATGGCAGTTCACAAGTTCATCATTTCGCAAACAACAGCGTAATGGCTTAAATGGAACCGCTAAAGGTTTGAACTCTTTCATTACCTGAGAAGAAAAGTAGAGCTTTGTTGTTTTCTGTGACTCGCCAAGTTTATAGCCAAAAGGGTTTGTTGTGTCGTCCTTCGCATGAAGTGCTGACAAAAGTGGCGGCTCCGTTGCTCGAGGTAAGACGTCGTCTTTCTGTATCATTCTTTTTCCTGTTTACTTGAAACGTAGAATTTCTGCAAACATTTCCTTTTAAAATTTGTTTGTCATAAATAAACTTCGATTTTTGAGCCAAATTTTCTCGTTAGAAAACGCTAAGTTCACGAAACGGCTTCTTCTACGCAAATACACGGGAGTTGTAAACAATCCCGGTGAGCACAAAACTCAGCTACAGTAAATTGAAAAACGCCGTATTGAATCCTTCCAAGTCTTTTCTTGCCTTAAAAAAAGTCAGCGCTAGGATTTTGTCTACTTTTAAAAGATCGTTCCCTAAAAAAATGGGAAAAACACCGAGCTCACACATTATCCACTCGCTAGGAAGTGAATATTGTTGAATAGTCCGAGATAGCGAACCAATCAGACTGCTTAAATCACCAAGATCACTGAGTGTGTATATACTAATATGTGATATTTTCAAAGAAACTGTTTTATATTTAAAGTGAAGATACTTAAAGAAGTAAGGTTGTCAGAAAATTCATCAATTCCTCTTGAAATTCCCTTTTTTTTTTTTTTTAATAACGGAGGCCAAAAACATTCACTAAGTATTGATGTCAGGTGCGCAGTATCTTTCCTGTTTTTTCTTTGTTGTGCTGAATCGATGAATTAGCAGCAAACATTACCCGGACACGATTTATTTCATATCTATAACGATAATTAAAGCTTAGGATATATAATATAATCTGTATAATATAATTCTACTCAACTCCTTATGAAAAATTTCTTTACTCATTCAGAGACGAACTGATTTTGTGTGCACCACTTGTTTCGCGTGACTGCATTTTCTATTTTTAACCGGAAGCGTCAAAGTTGAACCGGGAATGCTCATACAAATCTTTCCGTTGTGACTGCTAGAATGGAATTGCAACGGTCTGAAAAATTTCTCAAAGAGATTGAGAGATGTGAAAGAAGGAGGAATTAGTACTAGAAAAGTAGCCCAAATATGGAGACTGAGTATGAAGAAATCAACCCCTTGACTGTAGGTCAGACAAAATGGGAGAGTGAGAAAACCGGTTCGCAGATTGGCTAGTTGAGCTTGCAAACCGTGGCTTAAGCTTGTCCACGGATGCGTTCCTTAAATCAGCGAAAAAGTCTAGCTGTAGCTCGCATGAGAGCGAAGTTAAGTGATTTATAAAGAGACATAATAGATCTTTTCAGGGACACCTCGAAATGAGGGGGGAATGAAGCAATGTCAGTTAATCACCAATCAACCTGCGATCAGGCGTTCTTTTTGTTTTTTTTCCTTTGAAATAAAAACAAGCTAAATTCAACTAAAAGAAGTAATTGAAGAAGAAATAAGACTGGAGTAGGTCGCTGATAAGCTGATTTGTTTGTTTTTTGTTTTTTATCTTATTGCAAGAGCAAGAGGAGCTTATACGTCGACTTAAGGCGACTTAAGGTCCCAGCTTAGGCCTAAATTTATGTATTAAATTACGTTATTATTGTTGTGGCCGGATACTGTGCAACACAGGAGCTCTGCAAAAATATTAATTACGAGATGGAAACGAAGGCAAAACAACTAAACTCTCTTTCGTCATATTAAGGACTAAATAGATTGTCTCTCGACCAGATTTCAGAACTCTTGTGACCAAGAAAGGAAAGTAATTGCAATGTTAAACTGAAGTGGCCGGATAATGGGTATCATTCTGTACCGGAAGATTTGATGTTGAGCATTTGCAAAATAAGGAAAATGACAACGATAATAAAGGGTGATGGAGAGGATCGGCAACCTGAGAATCCCTGAGGACGAGATTTGTTGTTGTAGTAGAACAAAGTAGAGACAAAATTGCGGAACATTTCACACATATCGCGAAGAAGAAATAACCAAACAATTTCATCTTTCAGTAAACTTGGTGTGTTTATTGTGAGACTTTCATTCGCTTCTTTGTCGTTGTTTTTGTAGTTATTGCAAAAACTGCAAAGAGGAGCATTTGTAATCTAATATCGGGGTTTAGAATTACGTTTACGAAATTGTACCTTGTGACCAAGTTTTCCCTTAACTTGTGCTTATTAATAACTGTTTATTACTTCTACCCCTAAATTAGTAGCTTCACTTAGTTTTGTCTATAAGAATTGTTTTGGACTGTTTTAGCTTTACGTTTTCTGTTTTTGAGTATTTCCTTTTGCCGTAAACGTCATTCTAAATTTATCTAATAGTCAGCAACATATAAAATGCGAACTTGTGCAATTATGCTGAAATTGTTGCAGCGCAGACACGATAAGTATGATAAACTGCGACCAAGAAAGCCACATAATAAGATTACATATGGCTTTTTTCTTACAATTTAATTAGTACCTGCTTTCGTTTCCAGTTGACGTTTTGTCCAAAAGCTATGGCCCAACGCGTTTTCCGCCCTGATTTGTATTTCGTAGAGATTGTTACTTTGGACATCAAGCTTCTTTGAATGATCTTTGTTTGACAGGTAGAACCTTTTTTTGTCGGATTCATCCATTAGTGATGATATGATGAGTTCATATCCAGTTACTCCACTTCCTTTTATCGGTTTCCACTCCACTTCTATCTTACGGCCGCAGGCAAAGGTCTTGTTTTTTACAATTTCAGGACGTGGTGGGACGTTAGAGCTTACTGAAAGTAAACCATTTTAAAGGAGCTCAATATCTGCCAAAGTGACTCCAAACAGTTTTACTGAAACGACCGCATTGACAACAACCGTGTTAAGGCAGTAAGGAGAATGGATTAGATGACTGTGGGTGGAATACGTTGCAAATTGAAGTGAAGGGAAACGGGTGATTTGTTTAGCGGGTTAGCTGTCACTTTTTTCATAGTGTTTTGCAACAGGCCGTTGACATCTTCTGCCCCTATCCGGAGTCATTTCAATAAACTATGAAAACCAAAACAAAAAAAGAAAATTTGGTTATCTATGCATCCATGAAATTTTAGTTCTGACAAAATCGTCCTCTTTCTGCGGACCACACTTGGGCAGTGCCCTGCGACTACATAGTGAAAAAGGCCAACAAACGGCTTTTTTGCACTGAGACAACTCAAGAAGTGCAAAGTTCCGTCGCCTGATATTGTTCATATTTACTGCTGGGCGCTAATTCGATCTATACTAGAGTACGCCTCCGCTGCCTTCGCTGACTTGCCTTTGCAAAAAAGGGCCGTTTCCATCATTTGGCCTGGTATTTCGTATGAGGCAGCACTTGACAAAGCTGCATTATTCACTCTTTCTGATCGTCGGGCAGTCTCTTGTATTAAATTTATAGGTAAGGTTCGGCCAGGTCACCCATTATGCCCATTAACACACGACAGAGCGGTACCTGTATCTACCAGTGTGTGTCTAAGATCTGGGAGTTCTAGCAGGCCCATGGCCACAGGGACTGATCGTTTCTCAAATTTTGTTAGTGTTAAATATCAATCTTGTCAATAAATGTAGGGTATTAGTATTTATTATATATATACTGAGAAATACTCACCAAAAAGCTATGTCGTAAATTTTCGTACGCAAATTAGTTCTAGCCAATCAGAGGAGCGAACGATGATTTTCACACGTGAAAAAAATAATACGTCCAATCAGAATCACGAACGATGTTTTTTCACGTGGGAGAAAAATGATACGTCCAATCAGAAGCCACAGAGGTGTGTGAGTTTCGCGCCAAAATTCCCGCCTTTTATTGCAGCTTGCAGCGCCGCTTCGCACACATTCAACGAGAAAAGTTTTACTCAAAGAGTTTTTCTCGCTAAAAAAGTGAAAAACATTTCGGAAATGGAGTGGAATAGTTTCGTTTGTTTCACTGTCGATAAAGAAAACGGTTGAGAGCCGGCGAAACAACAGCGGAAAGGGATAAACAGAACGAGACGTAAGCTTTTGTTGTGCTTTTTGTCGGAGCTCCTTTACGTTTCATTTAAGCTTAAGCTTATATTGAAACCGGCCATTTTACTTAAATTCGCTCATTTTCAATTGTGCATTGAGAACAAACAGTTAAGATTGCTTATAGTTCTTGGATTACCTCATATCCTCACCGTCATTGATGTTTTTAACAAACGTTTTTACTAAAAAGCTGATACTTCATTTTCGTTGTCATTTTGCGGTAAGTGTGTAGCGGCAAATTTTAGCATTTTTGAAAGATTTAAAATAAAAAGGCCGCCAAAATGTTGAATGTCTCAGTGTGTATATAATAAACGCAATACCACATGGAAAGTGCTTTGTACGGTATTTACGCACTCGTTGTCTTTGTATCAGAAATCTTACTCGTTCGCTGCGCTCACTCGTTCGATTTCTGATACGTCAAGAACTCGTGCGTAAATACCGTACGCCAGCACTTTCCATGAAGTATTCTCTATGTATATATCACAGCTTGTAAGGTATCCTACAATTCAGTCTTCTGACTGCAAAAGTGACAATAAAGCAGTGATTTGATTTGATTTGTACGTCCACCCCTTCAAGTAAGCCGGGGTGAAATTCGCATTTAAAGCACCCGCGCCATTTTGGCGGTAAATCGCGTGTTCTCCCAGAAAGAAAAGACAATAGCAAAGCCGTGTCTGTCTTTTGTTCTCGACTAAACCTTTATGTTTACACTGAGACATGGTTAACAGAGAAAGAGCAAGAGCGAGATAACAAAAAAAAACCAATAAAAACAAAGGGGATGAATTTCGTAAGTAGATTTTGCTAGGGCTAAAAGCGAAGCTCTCGTAAATTTATAGTTTACTCAAACAACATATAAAATCGTGTAATGCTAAGCGGCAACGGCAACGAAAAGGGCCAAAAAAAATCAGTATGTCTAATTAGCAAAAAAACAGCTTTAAACGTGCAGCAAACTTTTTTTGTACATTTCTTTGTCGTTGTTTTGCAAGACTAGAACGTGAAACTTCCAGAAACCTCATTGTTACACTTTTTATTGAGGAAATGTTGTGCGTGTTTCTGTTCACTTTTTTTCACAGCCACTCATTTTCACCTTTTTGGTGGCCGCTAACATTTCTCATTTTCTCACCGCCGTTACAAAATTTTCGTGTTTTTATTCCAACAAAATTGGTCTCCTTTGTAGTTTTTATCTCTCGCTATAGCTCTTTCTCTGTTATCCACGTCAATGTAGGGCCTGTTTACATGGAGGTGGGGGACCCCTGGTTCCTGTCCATATAATCTCTCATACGGTCACCCCACAAGGTGTATGTTGCTTTGGTCATATGAGTGACTCCAGAATACCCTACCCCTTCAAAGCTGTATCCCTGAAAGAGCTGAATGTGGATACGCCGTTATCCCTTTTATAGTACGCCTTTTTACCTTCAAATAGGCATACTATGTGCTTTATACGCTGTTTTAAGTGTATGTCGAAGTGGATACGCGGATAGGCAGTGACTATTATTATTAAAGGATTTTTACTAAGTGGATACACAGATACGTAGTGACTGAGTATCTGCATAATTATCCGTGTATTCGATCGACGTGTATCCACTTATTTGTAGGGGTTGCTTTAAAATGGCAGGATATTCTGCAGTTAAGCCTAGAAAGGGGTATTTCTATCGGTTTGTGTTTTTAGCGGCCGTTTTAGGACGCTATAAGTGCTTTTTGCGATGAATTTCACAAGAAAATGGAAGAGATTATTCCGAGCGAACATTAGCCTTAAGATGTCAGCAAAAATCGAATTGGCAAAGCACATACATGTGCACACTTCGCAGACGAGTTCATACCGTATCGGCTTAGTTGGGCGTCTGTTGTTTAAATGCGACGAAATGCGTTTAAGTTGCGCTTTTTACCGTTTAAACACCAGCCATTCTCCTGAAAAATATCTTTGAACTCGTGTTTAACAGGACCGTCGATCAGCTTCCTACAGGACTTGCTGGTGGAAGTTCTAGGGGAAAGGTGTTGAAGGCACAAATGTAATAACTTGTCACAAATGTAATAAAGGTCACAAGTGTAATAACATTTGGTCAAAAATGTAATAAAGGTCTCAAATGTAATAACATTTGGTCACGGATGTAGTAATTGCCAACGTAACAATTTAAAAAGAGTAACTTACTCAGAGACAAAAATTAAAGGTAATATAATATAACTTTGAAGACTGAATTGTGCAGGGCAAATATGACTTTCAAATCATATCTAAAAAAAGGGCATTTCAGTCAAAAGGGCCTAAAAAAAACTTAAAGAACGGCGGGAAGTTGAAGAAAACCAAAAGAAGTAGGGAGGGGGAAAGCGAAAGGCAAAACTTGAGTGGACGGTGAAAGTCTTTTGTCCGAGCTTCGCAAGCTATTATTAAGCTTTGGGAACAGCACGACCAGCGTTATACTCGACAGGTATGCAAAGTTTCGGATAGTTTGGATCCTTTGATTTTAAGCGAGATAGAGGCCGGAAAATGCCTCAAATAGCTCTTCTTGATGGCATCAGACGGACGGCTGCGAAGGAGACCACAATTGGTTAAGCACGATAGGTTACCCTCATACGAATTACACGCAAACTTGCTAATTGGTTTATGACCGCATTGAGCAATTTCAACATGCGACTGTAGTGTCACCTGTTCGTCACACAGTCCTGGCGGAAATTTTTTTGTTGCAATATAGTAAAATTAGGACTTAAGACAACCTATAACTTCAAAACAATGGTTTAATCTCATTAAATTTGAAGATTAACTTACAACCTTGAAAAAGAACGGCTTGCGGTTAGGACTTCGAATTGCTTTCCTGCTATACATGGCAGGGAAACTGTAGTTGTGCATGCAAAAAAGTATGGGAACGGAAAATCAGTCCTATCAATTAATACACCAAGCACGAATTTTCTCTGAGAAGAACACAGTTTTATCAGCCTAGAGCGAAACAATATAGCTAATCAGTCCTTGGCAAATCCAAAAAACAAGCTTCCTCATTTGGCGTTAAACGAGGAACATATGTTCTTCTTTGGTTGGCATGCATTTCTATTTACGTGTGTTTGCAATATTCTTCCAAAAAATGCCAGATATTGCAAACCATCCAAATTCTAGAGGAACTAACCTCACCCATGCATGATACCATTTAGGGGATTTAATAACTGCCCGAAGGCGTTCAACAGCACTACTGCATCTCCCCTTCGGCGTTACTAGTTTACTTACGCTTATGACGACTGTTTTTTCTGCAAGTTCTGGAATGTATACCGTAGGGCAAGGCATCTTGTCTACTGTTTCTCTGAAGAAGACATTTACACCTCGTAGGGATGTTCTCATAAACGGAAAGGACTTTAAGGTAATGTTAATGATACTTTCTAGCACATCGTTGTTTAAAAATTGCCCTATGTATCCTGATCCTACTCCATTCTGTGCCTCGTTATTTCTGTCCGCGGGACTTATACCTTCACTTACTGTATCCCCCTTACTTCTGCCAATTTGTTCCGTGTCCCCGTCAATTCTGAGAACATAACCTTCATCCTCTTTACCTTTGCCATCACCGCTTGTGTCGCACCCATTATTGCCAACACCAATTGTGTCCCCTCTACTTCCACCATCACCTTCCTTGTCTCCGCCGATGCCGACAACACGACCTGTCTCTCCTCTGCACTCGTCATCACCATCTCTGTCTTTGCCACTTGCACCAACATCACTTGTGTTTCCTCTAATTCCGCTATAACCTTCCGTGTTTCCACCAATTCCTCCAACACCACTTGTGTTCCTTCTACTTGTTCCGTCAGCTATTTCCCTTTCACTTCGGCTGTCATCACCTGTATCCCTTCTATTTTCGCTATCTATCTCCCTTTGTACTCACTACTTCCGCCATAACCATTTCTGCAGTACCCACCTCCGTCGTCACCATCTCTGCCGTAGCCACTTCCGCCTTCGCATTCAGGCCCCTTATTTTGAGTATCACAAACCCATGGCATAAGACTCACGTAATGCTCACCCTGAGCGAAATGTCCGAGGTAAACAGTGGCTAGTGGAGAGCTTGATGAGGGTTCAAATAGATGCTGTGCACCAGGTCCAAGCGTAGGTATTACTTGAATATTAACGTTATATAAATTTGCTGCTGCGAAGAGAGTTGCTTTATCCCCAAAAGTGTTACATCTGGACATGTATTCTAAATATTCTTCCCAAGACGTAAACTCTGGAAGAAATTCCAAAAGCGGAGAACCCTCGTCATCGACTGCATTGTTCTCCAAATAACTTACAATTTCCTCACGCATGGTTTCAGGGGATCTAAAAATTCCCAAAGCAGAGACTTGATGCGCTACTGCAGCAAACTGGCAAGATCCATCCCCGGGCAGCTTATAATCGATATCGAAACCCCGATCCTCAATTATTTTTTTGTAATCGTCTGTTTCCATTGGAATGTAATATCTACTATGATGAGCTTTTTGCCTTTTCTTTGACACCTTTGTCAATCTTTGTTTCTTTTTCTCCTCTCCGAGAGTAAGGCTTGTGACGTCGTCTACCGGTAGCCACTTCTCTTCTTTTTTGCCAGTAATAGGGGAAGTGTACCTAACTTTGTATTATTGGTGACAAGTGTTTCTCTTAATTATTACAGCCTCAATAACACAGTGCCTCTTTTGTGCACTTTTAATGCCTCCTTTCCCTGGCAGACGTATGTGTACCTTTTCTCCAACATTATATTTTGAGGGTGGATGGGATCGGAAATGTCCTCTCACCATTCTCTCACTGCATTTCTCGGATGCTTTTGCGGCCTTCTTCCTGGTTAGGGAGGTATTTTTAGAGCGCCGTCTTCGGTCTCCTTCTGATGGGTTACATTTGCCACCATTTTCGACCACCTCTTCATCGGTCATGGCTGTGTTGTACGAATTACATTTACGTGCAAAGTACACTTCAAAGGGTGTTTTGTAGGCTAAAATTTCTTTTGGGTCTTCGTTTAAGATGCGCTGGTAGTTTGGCAGCCTTTGTACCCAATTTACACCTTTCGAACCCATTTGGATAATGTCGTATTCCATCTTGGATCGTAAAGCCGTGTGGCTACGTTCGACGTTTCCCTGAGACTGTGGGTGGTATGGACTACATGTACTACAAATTAATTTTTATTCCCAGCTGGCGGCAAAGCTCCTTGACGGCTCCTTTGAACTCGCCCCCTTGATCACACTGAATGACACGGGGAGGTCCATGTTCCAGGTATATGCTTCGTAGTTCATCTGCAATGTTGTTACTCATTTTCTTGTTTATAGGACGAAGCCAAACAAACCGACTAAAAACGTCCATTACTGACAAAACATATCTGTAAGACAAGCCATTGAACTTGACAGCCCCTTTCTGTCCCATGTCCATTAAGTCAATCTGGTGTCTTATCTGCACGTCTCTAGCTCGAATTGGCTTCAGTCTCGCCTTGTTACAGAATTTGGCATTTCTTTTGTAATGTTGTTTTTCTGTGTTAAGGAATTCTTGTACTTTTATCCTACTAAGACCTGCGAAGTTTTGCTTGAGAGATGCTACTAATTTTGTAGCGCCCGACCCTTTTACCCTTTTATATTCATCGGAAATAACCTTTTGTACTTCTGAAACTCTTAGTATCCGACGCCTTGTAGATTTAGAGTAGATATATTTGCAGCTGCCTTCTTCCTTTACCGATAAATCGCCATGAGCTCTCCAGTAGCGCACCGCTGATCGCTGTGCTCTTGTTCGATCCTTTACGGCTGATAAACGTTCGCCTTCAATCATCCCGGTCAGAACATCATAAATCACATCATCAATGGCTGATTTACCTGTTTCCTCTCCCTTTTTCTTTTCATCTTACGGCCGCGCTGTTACGGAGAACTAACAAGTAGATAAAGAAAGCCAAAAGCATTGCACATACGGTCCTCATCTTGTATCTGAATTAACCAACGTGCCCGCTTGTTCGTGAACACTGACCAGAATTGATAGCAGACAACACCAAATCCAGACAGACCCGAGGGTAACTCCATATAAAAGTTAGGGAGGTGCTCTTCGGAAAATGAAAACTGGAAAACTCTTAGGAATCAATAAATAAAATTTGTGAAATGTACTATTTAATTTTTACCCTAAATTTACTTGTGGGATATCTATAGAATGGCCGTATGACTAAGCATATGTACCATGAAAATAAAGTGTCTATGTCTATGTTGATCCCTGAGGGAGACCAATTTGGGTGTGGCTCTGGTAGTACTCTCTCCTTCAGGGACAGACTGACTGGAGGAAATAAATTTTTAGGTCTGCTTTTTTTTTATTGTCACCATAAAAAATCTGGCGCGCTTTGCAAATAGATAGAAATGACGCTGTTTCCTCAAAGCCATGTTAAAAGAGCTGCGTATCATGCTGGTCTGCAAATCAAAACAACAGCACACTCACTTTGGATAGAATTTCGTCACGTGTTAGGCAACTGGAGTTGTTTACAAGGTCAAGTTTCACCGTCTGGGGTGAGCTAATCGGAATTAATCATTTTTTGGACCGCAATTCTCTATTTACATCCTTAAAAGTACTGCACACTCGACAAAGAGCTGGAAAGGAAGATGATTGTGTCTTTGCTCGAAAACATATTAAAGCAGTCGTGAATGAAGTCATCAATCTGCACGCTTACTTTGGGGTAGAATTAAGCTCACCTGCTAGGCAACGGGGAAATTGAAAGTTGCACCGTTGGCCATTTGTGGAATTCACAAAGATTGGCGGCATCGTAAGAAAACTATCCGTTTGTTTTGAGAGGGTCCAAATAATGTAATGACGACAGTTTAACCAATAACCTGCATCAGCCATAGAATTGTATGGTACTTTTAGATAGGCAAAGTTATAACAACTTTACTTTACATAGGAAGGTTGAAAATCATACGAATTTGAGAAAAAAATAAAGTTCTGCAGTAACAAAACAATAAAACAACAAAACCAGAGGAAAAAAATGCGTTTTCCTGTGGCGCCTCGGCTTTGATTATGTTTTCTTTATACAAAGCAGATGCTAACTTTTTACCCATGGAACATGTAAACAGTAGATAAAAGTAGATTCGTATGATGTAGTTAAATTTCTTATGGCCCCCAATCTTTCGTCCGCTGCCTCTACAAACTTTTGGCTTTTCGGATTAAGTGCTCGTCAAAAACTTTGTTGTCATTAAAATTCAGAATGCATTTCAGAGAGATACCATTGCTGAATTCAAAAGTAAGTTAATCCCCCAAAAAGTATAATGTTTTTACGTTAGAAATCCCTGCTGAAACGCACTTCCGAAAAACACACATAACCTGTGACCAAAGCAAACTCGTCAGGGTGATGCATTGACTTGTCTTTTGTTCGCGATTTTCGCTCTTCTTTAGAAACAACTGGTCCAAATTGATTCATTGTTATACTTTTAAGACAAGCGAAGCCTGTCCAGTTTCTTTCACAACTCATCAAACGCAGCATTACATTGCAATCTGCCGGTATTAATTACAGACCATTACACTTCTCTGCGGTGGGTCTACCAGAGCACACGTCGAATTTATCTTTTTCCAGTTTCCGTTGCAGCCAACAAGAAAAACTGTCACTTTCAAACTCATACTCACAAGGAACCTCAAGGCCAATTCTACACAAACTCCCTTTACTCGTCTCCCGTTGATTATGACCTTTCGATTGTTGAGTCGTCAGAACGTTTCTTTTTTTTTTTTTTGCCCCTGCCACTGACACCGCATTTGGATCCTTTTTATTGTTAGGTTCGGCATGGATGTATAAAAGTCTCCCAATCTTGGTTCCCACTCAGTCACATACTCGTGATATCCCCTAAGGAAAGAGTTTACCTACACAATTTCCCGTGACATTTTAGCTATTCAGCTCACCTTTGATTTGATGTGATATCTTTTGAAATTGTTTAATTTTTTAAAAATTTACACTCGTGCACAATGTGGTGTAAAAGCGTAGGAGAGAATGTCCTCTGTGGGATTTTAGATTTCGTTGTGATTTTTGTTTTAGCTTAGTTTAGATGTTTATTACAATTGTGACCAAATGTTATTACACTTGTGACCTTTATTACATTTGTGACCAGTTATTACATTTGTGCCTTCAACACAGGCGTCGGGGATTATAGCTCTAGGGGGAGGGGAACGCTATTTTTCTGCCTCCTCCATTTGTCCTTTCAAACTGTTTTCCGCCCCCTAAGTAGATTTAACACTCATTTAAGATGGCCGCCCGTAATGCAGAGTCCTCGATCTCGACGGTCTCACGGAAAAATAGGAGACTGTGACAAGTCTACATGGCTTGATAGTGGTGTTAGTAGTATTGGTCCTTTATGGGGTGACCGTACTTATTGGAGCTCCCGGCAGCCTCGGATAAATTAAGGTTAGTGAATATGTAACTCTAATTATCAAGGTATTATACTTTACATCAAAGCTTAGAAGGTAAGTACAGTTTAGAACACGCAACATACCATATTCATAGAATGGGACGTCCTCTACGGCAATTTCCACGTCATTTTCAAAGAGCACACACTTGTATGTTCCAAGATCTTCCCTGGTTAAATTTTCAACGTGAAGATAAACCGAACCCTTCTTTTGCTGACAAGAATTGGGACTTGAGAACGTGCTAATTATTTTATACTTTCCATATACATCCGTTATTTCTCTTTCGTTTTTGAACATCCATTTCCACTTGTAAGAATCCATTTGTTGAGCGTTAAGCTGGTTTGCCTTGCAACTGAAATTTGCGCTGCCGTTTAGTCCCATATCAAGACGAAAGGCACTTAGTTTTGGTACTGTTGGTGGACCTGTTGTGCAAAACAGAAAAGCCGAGGGTCTACACCTTAGTTGGAAGGCGAAAAAACAAACAAAGAGGGTCCAGTGAATCGAACTCAGGTTAGCGCTGAGCAAGGGTTAAATTTTAACCTGGGTTTCTTTTTCTTTTCATTAAAAGCACTCTCTCGGGATGATTTTCTCTATTCTCTTTAGAGTATGGAAGAATCCAATTATATCCAAACAGAATGGAACTGAATTTGCTTTTTTAGCTCTAATAGCTGAGTTCAAATTTCGCACTAATCCCGAGGTTATCTTAACCCAGGTTCGGACAACCCGGCCCAGGACGAAACAATAAATGATTTAAAGGTGAATTGGTCACCTCGAAATGAAAATATACGAAAGATAAAGTCTCAAGTGCTAGCTCTTCAGCAAAGGGATGAAACAGTATGATTGCGCTCTAACGAAGGGCTAGCACTCATTTTCGCTCGTTTGCAAATCATTTTACGGCGACCATTTCACTAATTTCAACTTGTTTCTCTTTCTGCAATGTACGAAATTTAAAGACTTCCGTAAAAACGGACTGCGGACCTGGGATTGGGTACGTTCATCTGATCAACGCCACGTAAACTTCTGCTTGAGGTATAAATTGGGGCCCTCGGCTAACATGCCCTCAGCTCAAGTCGATCCAAGCATTACTAACGAAATCTAAGCGCCCGGAAAGCGACATATTGATTCCTTTGACACGTGGCTGCAAGGGTGGAATGCATACGAGAAACTCTACATGGCTTTCCATCCCCACCAGTACCCTGAACTGGCCTCTTGTCGTGATCCAACACAACTCGCTAGTAGTAGATGGCCCCTGTTTACCTGTTTGACATTCAAGCCAGGATGGCATATGCCATCAAGATTTTTCACGCTCTACCCTGGGTGCCACAGACTTTTCTAGCGCGGTTTCCGGTTTTTGGCGTGTCGGCCTACGACCGAAGATGTGTCAGCCTTCGGTGAACACCGAAAATTCCCACCACACGCGAGAAAAACCTCTGGTACCCAGGGTACGCACGCCAGGATGACCTTGATACCACTTAAGACGCGACCGTCCTAGATGCCTCGGCACTACGCCTTAACCCCGGCCAATGATCACGATGCAAGTCTTTTGACCATATGGTGAAGAACTGTGGATTTCCCGCACCAGAACAGATGGAATAAAAGACGACCGGAAATGCAAAAAATTCCCAGTGGAAGTACCCGAAATTGTCACCCCCTCCAGCCAAGAAAGATGCAACCTCTTTCAAAGAAATGCAAACGCGCCCATGTTTGCAAGTCTTGTCAGGGGGACCACTCCGCGGCCAATTGTTCACTATCTACCGGAAGTTCGCTCTCTGTTTCCAATTGACGTTTGTCGTGACCGTTTACCTACCCACCCGGACTGTGCCTTTGTAAACGAGTTATTACACGACATTAATTTTGGCGTTCGTATTGGTTTTAATCATGATCGTACCCCTTGCTTTCCTCAAATCACCCTTCCGCAACCGCTAACCCTGCGCCCGTCGCACAGGAACTGGAACGCGAACTGTCGCTGAACAGAAAGTCCGGGCCTTTCCTTGCACCTACGTTTTCGAGTTTTGTTTGGTTTCCGATGGGTGCGATTCCGAAAAAGCACTCGCAGCCACCCAAATGGCGTATCATTAATGATCTTTCGTGGCTCGCTGGCCAGTCTGTTCACGACGCCTTCTCCAAGGAATTGTATACTTGCTCGTACGACTCAATCGACCAGACTATCTCTTACCTTAAATCGTTCGATCTCAATGCTCTAATAAGCAAACTCGATCTTTCAGACGCCTTCTACCATATACTTGTCGACCCCCGTGACTGGGAGATTTTTGGGTCCACTTGGCCCCTCGTTATGTCTGACGGTTCTACGCGTACTGGTTATTTCTTCGACATGTTACTTCCGTTTGCTCTCAGGAGTTCGCCGGCGCTATTTCTTAAATTTGTTAACGGTTTGCGATACACGATGGCGTTCCATGGAACTCCTTTGGAACTACCCCCATGTTTTGGGCCTGTGGCCCTCCCGCCCCAAGCGCCGCTTGTTCTTTGAATCCTAATGTTATGCTTCGTACCTGTGCTGACCTCGGATTTACTACCAACCCCCTTTAAACAGTTTCTCCTACAACGAACCTTGTGCTTCTTGGCATTGAACTCGACACTGTCTCCCAGGAACGTCGCATTGATCCTACTCGTCTCACCGAAATCATCGATCTCCTTGACGCCCGGTCCACTAAACAACATTGTACTAAACGCCAACTACAGTCCCTTATTGGCAATCTTAGCTTTATTCACACTGTGTGCCGCCCCGGGAGAACGTTCCTACGCCGCATGTTGGATGTACTCTGCAGAGCTCACCATCCGACCCATCACCCTCGATTGAATCAAGTCTTCCACAAGGACCTCTTGTGGTGGTGAATTTTTCTCCCATCCTGGAATGGTCGTAGCTTCTTCTATTTTATTTTATTTTTATTTGCCACACAATAATTACCAAAAATATAGAAAAAAAAGGAAAAAAAGAAGTGGCGAGGAGACCTAACAGAAACTATAGGAGCTTATGAGAGGTTAGGCCCCCTCGAACTACGGGCTAGAGCTGTTTCACATCACTTGAAGAAAAGATGGCGAAAAGTCGAAGATGGAAAGATTTATGAACTGTTTTCATACTTACTCAATATTTAATCTTCAGTTTTTTCTTAAAAGAGGAAAGGGATTGAGAGTTGATGACCTCGTTGTCAAGTGAATTAAAAAACTTAGGCCCTTGAAAAAAGGGCGAGAACTTCTTAGTGTTTGTACGACAATACGGTAGATGGTAGGCCTGGGAATTTCTTGTATTGTAAGAGTGGAATTGATTGTTTTGAGAGAAATTGTTATTAAACCTTGGAGGTAAGAATGAATTTTTGCAAGAATACATAAATTGGCCCAGTTGAAGCAAATGGATACCATTAAATTTTAGTATACCGAGGTCCTTAAAGATGGGGTCTGTTCGAGCATTGAAATGTGATTTATTCATATTTCTAATAATGCGCCGCTTTTGCAGGATAACAAGGTGGCGGATATTGGTTTTATAGGTCGAAGCCCAAACTATATAGCAGAAGTAAAAATAAGGATAAATTAAGGAATAGTAGCGCATACGTAGAGACGTTTTAGGAAGAAAGAAGCTGCATCTAGATATTATACCGATTGACTTCGCAACTTTATTTACAACGTGTGATATTTCCGACTTCCAATTTAGGTTTTCATCCAAAATTACGCCTAGAAAATTTGTCGCCGTTACTTTAACAATATTATGATTATCTATACGTATTTGAATATTACAAATACAAATTGAACGCTTTTGACATGGTTTAAAAACCATAAATTTAGTCTTTTTAAGATTTAGAGAAAGCTTGTTTGCTTTAAACCAGATGACAGTTTGTCCATCTCCAAGTTTAACATATCTAAAAGATAGTTCAGATCTTTATGTGACATGAATACATTGCTATCGTCAGCGAACAATATTTAATATTTAAGTAATAGTCCGTGTAAGAGGTAGGCAGGCGAACGGCAAAAGTAATTAAAAGGTGCTAACTTTTAATCATTAATTTCAATTAAATCAAGCGTTCTGATTGGCCGAAATTCAAAAATCGCCAAAAAAAAACAGTGAGAAACGTGATAAAAACAATTATTTTTAGCTTTATTTTCCCCATTCCCCTGTCTTATACCTCTCGGTCAAGTTTCAGCATTGTTCTATGCGCCAATCAAAAGTTAGAGCGGAAAACGTGCAACACACGCGCGACCTTGTTGTGACCCCATCTTAGATGTGACACTTGAGATGTTAGGAAATTTGTCTTTTACCCGAAGAAATCTCGTCAATTTCTTCCTTAGAAATCTGCATTTTTTCTTTATTGAATAGTTATCTCAAATTTGCTGCATTTTATCATCGGAGTGATCGTCAAAATGCTCTTCAACATGGTTTGCTGCCGTCCTCAATATGCCGAATCGCCATGTGGAAATAGCTGTTTTCGTTGTCAGGCCGGATCAGGAGGAGATCGGAATAATTGTGGCACTAAATGGGAGTACAACTGGGAATAAAAGGAGGAAGCGAAAGATTTGTTGTTTTTACAAGGATGAATTTATTTCTCGAAAAGATGTAGAACACTTGAGCTTGAGGTAAGCTGAACTCAACAGATTTTTGCACCTCCGCGCGCATTATGTGTTATTCATTTGTGTTTGCCCTTTTCGAAACTTCCATATTCCGTGTATCTTTACCCATCTCTCATTCGATTTTTTTTTCTCTCTAGACTGCTTCATCAAGCGAAATGGAAGTTCGCCGTGGACCTTAAGTTAGAATGAACGAATTGAAATTTGTGATACAAGTTTGCATTTTGTACCTTTGAGTTCTGAGACGGAAGTCACTTAGGTATCATATAAATAGGTGTCACTGGTGTTTGAGTTTCTCTTGGTGCGGAAGATCTAGCGAGCATGACTGTAGCTTGCCTTTATTTTTTCCATGGACGAGAGGGATTGTAAGAAGGATATCAAAACCCTGTAAACAGATAAACTGTAGGAGAGCTTTTTCTGAAACCCGATTCTCCGAACATGCAGGAATTTTTTCTATCTGGGCAACATCATCTTTTTTTCCAAATGCAGAACATTTAGATAACATTTAGATTTGATTTTGTGTACTTGTTGTTGATCTGTATGGTGGCCAAATATGAACGCGCGACATTGGCGCGTTCGCCAGATTCGCCACGTGGGAGTGAATTGCTGCTGTTTACGATCATGGTTTTGACATTTCTTTTGTGAGAGCCGACGTAAATGTTGTTCCCAACGTCGTTGATTGATGTAACACTGTGCTCCTCTTCATGTAATTTCATATCAGTTTAACTTCCTCGGCTTTGGCGCATAGAAATCTTTTAAATTTCAGATATATTATATGTTTCAACATAACAAAGCAATAGACGAAATAAAAAGTTGTTCGTTTGAGTTTTAAGCTATCTTAATTCAACTCTAAAATTCAAATTTCGCGCTTTTCGCTGCATTGACCAATCAGAGCATTCAGATTAAATTTGATTAGAGAAATTAGCGCCTGAAAAATAACTGACGCTATTGCCGCGGGGTATTGTTTTTCTGCCTGCTTCTTAGCTGGACCATTACTTAAGATTTAATAGATTGGAAGCATTGTTGATGTCGTTAATGTACAGTAAGAAAAATAGAGGTCCGAGGATAGAACCCTGAGGGACCCCACAAGCGATTTCATTTCTTAACGAAGGGTGGCCATTATATTCAACATATTGCTTTCTGTTTGAAAAGTAACTTCTTATCCAGTCCAGCGCTAAGCCACGAATACCGTAATGTTCGAGTTTATCAAAACGATGACATGATTTACAGTGTCAAAGGCTTTTGAGAGGTCAAGAAAAATACCTACGGAAAATTCACCTCGGTCAAAGGCCGTGGAGATCTTATCATGCAAGTCGATTAGCGCGGGTGCAGTGGAATGATTTTTCATGAAGCCGTATTGTTTACTACAGAGGATGTTGAAATTCATCAGATATTTCATTAAACGATTGTAGATAACTCTTTCAAAGAATTTTGAAAAGCTGGGAAGTACCGAGATAGGTCGGTAGTTGGTGAAAAGCGACTGATCATCAGATTTAAAAATAGGTATCATGCGAACTATGACGACAAATAGACAAATAGATAAATGGAGAACTTCCTCACTCTTGGATCTTCACACTGACGCATGCCAGTCTGGTTTCGGTGCTTCTTACGCAGGCGACTTGCTCTACGCGTCCCCCGCGGACAAGACGTCCCCCTCTCCCGTTCAATTACTTTTAAGGACCTCTTCGCCATTACCGCTGCGGTCAACACTTGGAAAGCATCCCTTGCTTGATGCAATATTCTGTTCCATTGCGATAACTTATCCGTAGTACATATTTTGTCTAGTGGTACTAGAAAATGCAAGCACATTATTACTCTTCTCCGTTTCCTGTTTTACATCTGCGCTCATCACAATATTCTGACCATCCACATTGACGGCTTTGATAATCATTAGCCTGACGCTCTTTCTCGTTTTCAGATCGACAAGTTCCTGGCCGCCTGTCCCGTGGCTTCCCGTTCTCCAACGCTTACAAGACCTCTACCCTTGGCCAGCTTCAAGTGAACGCGCCTAACTACTTCTTAGAAGGACTCGCGGACTCCTCTCACTGTACATACAACAGTGCTCAGCGCCGATTTCTCCACTTTAGCCAGGATTTTTCCTTGGTTCCTTTGCCAGCTTCCGATGAAAGTATTATCTTATTTGCTACTCATCTCGCCCAAAGGATCAGACCACAAGCAATGAATGTTTATCTCGCTGCCGTGCGCTCTCTGCATATATCACACGGTCTGTCTAATCCACTTCAACCTGGATTGCGATTAAAACAGACCTTGCGTGGTATCGAACGCAAACATTTTTCGGCACGAAAGCAAAAGATGCCGCTTACATTCGACATTCTCTCATATATTCAGGCTTTTATCATCCCCACGTGTGCCGATGACACGGTGCGATGGGCCGCCATCACCGCTGGTCATTTTCTTATGCTCCGCGCCGGCGAATTTACAGTTCTTTCACGCGACCTTTTCGATCCGTCTATTCACCTCACCTGCTCTGACGCACGTTTACATTCCTTTCTTCTGGTTCGGAGTATCACTCCCTCCGACTTATAAACTTAAACGGATCAGCGACGAAAGGGTTTGACCCTTTATACTGCTCATTCAGGACGCTCCGTCTGTGCTGGTTGCGCTATGAAAAAGAATCTCGCTCTTCACCATCGCCGTGGTATCGTCGACAAGGCTACTACGCTCTTGTTTAACCTTTGCGACCGACACCCGTCAGCAAAATATCCCCCGTCTCTTTCATCTCTCACTTACTACGCCAACTCGGTATTGAGCCCTCCCACAACAGTGGTCATAGTTTTCGAATCGGAGGAGCAACGTCCGCCTCCCTCGCTGGCTTAACCGACTATGAGATCAAACTCCTAGGCCGATGGAACAGTGACTTTTATCGACGCTACACTCGTTCTCCCTTCAGTTGTTCCTCGATATACCCCGCAAGATTGCACAAACGCACACGATGAAGTTTCAGTACGCCACTCCTTACAAGTTCAATGAACCTGCTCAGATCACTAATTAACTTTCCATTTGGGCTGGACTTTGGGCAGCTGTATTTTCCGCAGATGGAAGTGCATTAAGTTGCCCGGATATGGCCCAAACACTCCTGATTATTGTGCAAGAAATAAATTAAGTAATATTTAACTATAGTGAAATGGTGTTAATAATATCGATTTATTCACCGTATAAGATTACCCATCGGATTACGAACACACGTTTGTATTACTATCTAGCCGTTTAGCGTTGTATTTGTTAGCGTTTCGCAGCTATTGGCCATGATTGCGAACCTGTTTGACAATCAGATAACACGTTGTAATAACGCGCATTTCGCATACAACGCCTTGTTCCTTCGGGTTTGGACTAAGCTTCCCAGCCCAACATCCCAAGGCAGATGTATTTTCCCCAAATGGAAGAGCATTAAACTACCCGGATATGGCCCAAACATGATTTTTTATCACGTGATTAGTGTGATTAATGACCCTCTACCGCTTTTACAGAGACACGTTAGGTTACTCAAGGACTTAGAAAATTCGCATAGGATACCATGGGCAAGCCAGTCGGTAAACGGTTTGGGCAAATGATAAACAACATTAAGGACTGGTAAATTTCGTTCGGGAGTCACGTTTATAGGATGGTTTAAAAAAACGGAAATCGGTTGGAATCTGGAATTTCCGTTTGGCAAAAAGTTCCCTTCCAGGAAAAGAGGATTACCTTTCAGACGTTCCGTTTGTTTAAGACATTTTTCACGTGATAGAATCTCTTTCTTGTATGTCCCCCTTTTTTTCTCTTTTTGTTGTTGTCAATTAAATGATCATTCGATGTCAAGTTACGACCTTTTTAAAGCAAACGGAGATGGGTGCGAAAACAACCATGTTAACAATAAATGCTTACAAGAAACGCTGACGAGGATAGTGCGTCGCATGGTTGGGTAACTTTGGTTTCTAGCTTCACAAGTATAATTCCCAGTGTGATTCAAGTCCAATTCACGAAAATCAAGAGTGAGGTTTACTTGTTTGTCTCTTTGACTTTTCCTCTCCTTGATAATCGTGTTGTCCTTTAGCCACCTGACTGTTAGTGGGAGCGGTCCTTCAACGAAGCAGTAAAAACTTTTCTTTTCACCAGCGAAAAGAGAGGGAATACGTTCTGATATAATCATTGCCAGGTTAATCTCTAGAACAGGAAGAAAACATATTACTTGCAATGTCAACTATTCCGGTCCCAGACGAGCATTAGGGACCTTAAACGACGACGGCGAAGAGAACGTCAAAAAAGTAAAAGGTTTATCAAACAAAACAACAATTTTGCACGTGGATAACGCTTTCATTTTTGTACATTTCTTTTCTGTACCTGCACGACTACAAAAAATCAACTTCAGGGAAACTGGCCTACATGTACATATGACATTTTCGGTGAATTGAAATAAACGCAATACAGTTTGAAAAAAAGGAGAATTGATTTTAAAAGTGACGATTTCACTGCCGTCGGCGTCGTCAATGTTAAAGTTCACTCTTGACGCAAATATGAACCCCGTTCCCAGAGCCTTTTCCCTGAGAAAATGAGAGGGACGAGTAAAGGCCCTGGCGTCGGCGGCTCGATTCTTGTATTGTTTCCTTTTGCCGTCAATCCCATTTTCTAAGGGTAAAAGACCTGGCAACGAGGTTGCGTAAATATTTTTGAAAATTCTCATTATCATATAAATATATTTTTCTTTTCGATTTCACGCAAAGAGGGAGAGTTTTCAACTATTCTCTTAAGGCTGGTTTTCACTAGCGACGCAGTTAGAGCGTGATCAGATGCGTAAGACTAGTGACGATCTAGTGAAAACAGCGTTCTGATCTCCCGCTTAAGAGTCACTCGTTTACGATCAAGTGAAAACTAGGTATTCGAAGTTGCAAGTAGAAGCGGAATAACTAAAATAATCACGAATCGTGGGAACTTGCATTGTGACTGGATTTTTCCTCTGCTTCTGCTTCCGACTCCGACATTCTGGTTTTCGCCAGATAACCAGGGCGAAGCGACGGAGTCATAAGCGGAGCCGGAAGAAAATGGAAACGTTCTGATTCCTCCGACTCCGTTGCTCTTATGACTCTGCTTACGACTCTGATTTTCGATTTTCACATCGCATAAGCGCTGTTACGACTCTGCTTTTGATTCCGATCCCGTCACTGGTAAAAACCAGGCTTTAAATGCGACCCACTTGATGTTCTCATAAGGCGACTTTTCGTTAAAATTTATCAGAGAACATTTTAATGTCGTCCGAGTTTTGATAGCCATGTTTTTCAAAATTTGTATTGTTTTTCTAGGTTTGTTTTCTATTTTAATTTACGGTTGAACCACTCCACCACGGCCACCTTGGGGACAGACGAAAGTGGCCGTTGTGCGGAGGTGGCCGTTATGGAGAGGTAGGGGGGGGGGGGTAATATGACGCCTTTTTAAAATTTTTCAGAGAGTGCAACCTGTTTATTTTGCCAAGTTCATGCTAACTGTAGCCTATAATGGTAGCCTAATCATAATGTGGTATATAGACTAGCAGTAAACAATGGCTAGGAAGTGCGGGCGATTATGTGGGTTTCCCTTAAAGATTGATGATCGATGAGAACCGCTTTCAGAATTGTGTAGGTGAACCAGAGCAAGCTCTTTTAGTTCTAGTGTCAACAGAAGGATGACAATGTAGCTGTTGAAAATGACGAGGTGATATGTGCTGGGGGATTAACAGCCGCGAAGGATTTTATTCTTTCATTGATCAATGTAATCTCTCTCTCCACCTTTGGGATTTCAGCAATATTGTCAGTCTTTATTTCATCATCATCATCACTCTGATCGTTGATGACATTATTTGACTGCCTGTCTTGTTTTGCAGAAGCCTATTTCCTTGGAAGTAACATGACACTCAGTTTTTGCTGTTTCGGCTAAGGATCTTGCCTTATTTTGAAGGAAGGACTGGCAAAGGGGGCAAATGTCCATATCCCCGAAGCATTCTAAGTGGAAGGAATGGGCAAATCGTCGGTAAACCCTATTCCAGGAAAATTACGCCTTTTACTTGGATTTGGCTGATTTTGTGTAGCATACTCTAAAGGGAGCACTTTAAGTTTCATTTGTCCTTTGCCAAAGACATTTGGCAGAATTACAGTTTTGTTTTTTGATCCAGTGAAACGGACATTGTAGGGAAATTTTGTTATGTTAGAAAACAGACTGCAAGCAGCTAAGCACAACGTAATTTCACTTTGTTAATGTGCTTTTGTGAAAACATGGAATCACTCTTAGCTGCAAGTAGTTTCTAAGGTTCATTTGAGCTTGTCTGCTCTGAATGTAGCCTTTGCTGTCTCCTGCATGTTTTTTCAGCACTGTCATGGTCATTTGTCTTTGATCTGATGATGCTGTGGGTATTCTCTACAAGATAGTCATCAAAGATGCCCAAGTTCTTCCAGATCAGTTTGCAGAGTTCAGGGTTGTTCTTCCTCCAGCACGTGACCATGGCTAACTAAATGAGGAGAGCCTTATTGTAGTGATGCCTCTGCAAGCACGTAAACATTACCTACACCCTCATCATTGTCTCAAAATATTCAAGGAAATTCTTAAGCTTAAAAGAAACTGAATATATACTGTGTTGTATTACATTCTCCTGCTTTGTTTAAACTTGTCTTTGACACTGCCTCTTATGTGGAAGCAGCCTCCATATATAAACAGTCTCCAACATCATAGTTATCCTCCAAGGCTGAAAATGTTTGGCAAGTTTACATTTTGGGAAAAGGAAACGTGCAGTGGTCCAATGCATGATATAAGAGACAAAATTGATAGAGGGCTCGAATTAAGGTTCACTAGGACATAAGATGAATGAACCGTAGAAATTGCCATGTGGTAAGAGTGATCAGTTGTTGAAGAAAAGCACTAGACAACATTGACCTAAACCAGATGAGTCATCTATATGTAAGTGGCGTCTTACGAAATCACTGAAATGATCCCGTCGACTTCCGCTCACTGCATCGATCGCAGCGAGGATGTTATATTTGAGTTAGTTTGAGTTATAAAACGGTCAATATTGTCGTTTCCAGTTCATATCACTAAAAAAAGGTTAAATCTGTAATAGACTCAGCTGTATTGCATTGAACGACGTGGCTTATGGTCTTCCCAAGGAACGCTGGTTTCGGTCGATGTTATTTAGTGTCAACACGTCACGAAATCCTATCTAACATTGACCGAAACCTAACCGGAACTCGGCTGCGGCTACGAAAAATGCCGCGAGAGTGCGAATCCCAACCCAGTTTTATTGCTGTCATCTGAGTCTCAAACAGTAGTTTTCCAGCTTTTCGACTTTCACCTAAGAAAGTTTAAGAAGTTCATAATAAAAAAAGTCCTATTGTCACAATCAGACGTGCCAACATTCAAACTGACAATAGCTAGTTGTTGGAGATTCACCAAGAGGACAATGAATGATTTTCCAGTAATCGGAGACCCATGTTTTGCGCACAGGATTCTGGGATCCCTAGGGGGCAAACATCGCGAGCCGCTACAAATAAATGTATGGCGTGGAGTTGTTTCTTTTTTGGTAGCTTAATTTAAGTAGGGATTTTTTTTTGGCATTCAAAACTAATGTTTCTATTTTTCGTGTTATATCGTTTTATGCTTTCTGGAAATTTTTGTTATGGCTCGGAAATTCGGCATGGAATTTTTTGGAGGATAAAGTTTGGTCCAGGGATTTTTTTGAGGTTTTGATTTTTGCCCCCATTCGATCATCCCTGTCACTTGAAATCCGGAGTACGCCCTCTGGGCTTGAGTTAAGCTGAAAAGTTGTATAAAGAGGCTGAATTTTTCACACTTTCCATCCCAAGTTAATCTATATTTTTCTGACTGGAAACTGTGTGGCGGAGAGCAATGAAAAAACCAAACCTTCCTAAAGCCGTAAAATGCATCTAAAATTGTCGGGGAAAATAATGCTGCGGAAATTCTTGCTCTTCCGGGAACTTTTGTCGATTTTAACACTGGCCCTTAAGTCCCCTCTCCGGGGGTTCTGGATATTGGCCAGTTCCATTCTCCTCAGATGAAGCCATGCAAATCGGCGGATTATTTCAGTTTCCATATTGTGGTGGATATGAGGCAAGGCGAGTCCAACATTTTCCAGATTTCAACTTGGAAAACATTTTTATTACTAAAAATATATTTATTATGAAAAATCCGACAGATTTCGGTAAAAGGGTGGAAACTGGTGTGGATCCGTGCCTGCCCAATCAATGATTTTCCAGTAATCGGAGACTTATCTATGCGTACGGGATTATGTATGGCGTGGAAGTTTTTTCGCTGTTAAAAGCAGTGTCTCTGGACAGAGAATGCCGCATTTTGCCGTTATTTTATGAGAAGCGGAGGTGACTAATATTGGTGCCTTGATATTAAGTTTCCAAATAAGTTTTTTGTGGGATAAATGCGATGAAATCTATATCGATAAACACTCCTTGCGTAAGGTCGACTGTAAAATTTACTGAAATACATATAGTACTAACTTAGGTATAAATGAGCGGGGAATGCGGATTCATTTAAGCCTTTCCAGTTGTACTTACATGTGCTCATATTTACAACGAGTGCTCATATTTACAACGCTCAGCGGCGATCACACAGATCACAATGCTGTGCCGGTTTGTGACAACGATCGAAGGTAAGCTTATGTATTGTCGAATTTGATATGTATTAACTTTAAAAACAAAAGCATCTTCCCCACATGAGTATATTGATTTCTTCCCGCCAAAAAACGAAAGCGAAATGTTTTATCATGATCCAGGAGCACCAATGAGTTCTAATGACTTTTCCAATAATTTTGAGGGAAGATATAGAATCTCTGCATTTCGAACATTGACTTAGTATTTATTTCCACACTCATTACTTTTGTATCGGAAATGTTAATCGTTCGTACGATTTCTGCCTCATCTACTGATAGTTAAATATCATGTACTTTCCATGAAATATTTCGTAGATGTCACTTTGTTTATACCAAAGTAAAGGAGGATTTTATTGCCACGTACATACCTACGATTGTTGTGTTGTACCCGCGTAGCGCTGATCGCGGTCGAGCGGAGTTACACTCGTCGTAAATATCACCACACGTAATTATAACTTAAACGCTTAAATGAGCTAATCCCCCTACACGTATACCTAAATTTGCACTATATATTTCGAGACATTTTCTTCGTGTAGATCACTGTGTAAATTCAGCAAACATAAATTTCACACTCAACCTCACGCAAGGAGTGCTTATCGATAGAATTTATCGCATTAGTCACCTCCGTTTCTCATAAAATCACAGCAAAACGCGGCATTCTATGTCCAAAGACACTGCTTTTAACCGAGAAACAACTCCACGCCATACATTTCTTTGTAGCGGCTCGCGATGTTTGCCCCCTAGGGATCCCAGAATCCTGTGCGCAAAACATGGGTCTCCGATTACTGGAAAATCATTCATTGTCCTCTTGGTGAATCTCCAACAACTAGCCATTGTCAGGTTGAATGTTGGCACGTCTGATTTTGAAAGTAGGACTTTTTTCATTATGAACTTCTTAAACTTTCTTAGGTGAAAGTCGAAAAGTTGGAAAACTACTGTTTGAGACTCAGATGACAGCAATAAAACTGGGTTGGGATTCGCACTCTCGCGGCATTTTTCGTGGCCGCAGCCGAGTTCCGGTTAGGTTTCGGTCAATGTTAGATAGGATTTCGTGACGTGTTGACACTAAATAACATCGACCGAAACCAGCGTTCCTTGGGAAGACCATAAGCCACGTCGTTCAATGCAATACAGCTGAGTCTATTACAGATTTAACCTTTTTTTTAGTGATATGAACTGGAAACGACAATATTGACCGTTTTATAACTCAAACTAACTCAAATATAACATCCTCGCTGCGATCGATGCAGTGAGCGGAAGTCGACGGGATCATTTCAGTGGTTTTGTAAGACACCACTGACATATATATCGATGACTCATCTGGTTTAGGTCGATGTTATCTAGTGCTTTCCGTTGTTGAAGTGAGGGTCTGTACAGTTTTTGTGGTAGAACGTTTGTAAGGCTTCGTAATCAATCTGCCTGGTGTAAAGCTGGGCATTTCAATCTCCAGGTTGTGGGAAAAAGGATTTCAAGTTGTCCAGCATATTTGTTTGAAGCATTACGTATAAAGCAAAAGTCCTCTTTGCTGTTAAGTATTAGTTCAACAAAGTCTACCAAATTTACGTTCTTCATTTGTCTTATTGATTTAACAGATTTACTGTCACAGTGTATGTCTCCAGACGACTTCTCTCCAACTCAGGATCAAAAAATGAGCGAGCTTCTTATCCAGGATGGCATAGTAGATGAGTAGGTGCAAGCAAGTTTATGCATAGCTGAGGACCCAGATACTGAGTTTACTAGTAGAGCGACATCGATGGATCCAGGGTTATGGAAGGTAAGAGGATCGAAGGAAGTTACAGCTTGCATGTTCTTAAACACTTTTGAAAGAATTGTACATATAGATTTAGGAGCACTTGGCTTGCCAGTGTCAGGTCGGCGTTTTGTGTACACAGTAGTGTAGTCATCTACCAACCACAAGTTGCCATTTATGTGAAATTGCTTCCGAAACAAGCTCATTGATCATTCTAGTGTTATCAGAGGACAATTTATGCAATATTTCATTTGTCTTTTGCCTGCTGCAGGAACTCCCCACGAGACACATGTTCGATTGTACCTTAGGATGAACTTGCGTCGATGTCTGCATGTAGAGACAAGTTCGTTGCGGTTGTTCAGTGTTGCCATGTGAGGCCTACAGATTAAAAAGAACTTCTCTGTTGTACATAGATTGCAACGTTTTGTAAGGTTGGTGTAAGATTTTGCTTTGGCGAGTATTTTCCACGTGATATCGAATTCCTTATTTGCCTCCTTTAGCTGCCACAGGTGCTTGCTCAGCTCAGTCTCATTCCTTCTCTTTTCATCTCTAAATGACATTAGGTGGTTTCTGTATCTTGCCTTGAACTGAGTAGCTGTGAGACCGATGTATGTCTCTTTTTTGTCTCCGGTTGTGACTGTGGCTTGGTACATGACTTCACTCAGCGGGCATTCTCCGTTATATATATATACTTTGTACAAAGGAGAATGGACTACATATGTTGATTTGAATCCTTTATTGACCCGACGCGTTTCGGCTTACGCCTTCTTCAGGGGTCTATATATATATACACCCGTTTTCAAAAAGGTTTTCATTTAGAGAGATATATAGATACATGTATGCTTTTGTTTTCTTGCACGTGCGCTTGTGTGCATTTTTCACCCGTTATTGTCCAACTTGTGAAAAAACTCGGTTGGACGATAAATTTTTTCTTCGTCGGGTTCTTTGTTCCAATTTCTCAATTAAAAAAATAATGCACGAATATTGTCTGCAATTCTCTTGATTTGCATTCGCTTGAAAATTAAAGAATAAGGTATTCGGTCACTTGTAGGTCATACAATTGTTGTCGTTACAGGATAAGGGGAAAAACGTAGATGAAATGAAAAAAAAAATGTGTTTTCGAAACCGCTGAGAAGCAAGATGTGACGGTGGATGGCCATATTGGGTATGTGGGAAGGAGAAACAATATTATAGCAGTTGATTAAAACGAACTTAGACGTGGACGAGGTTCATATAGATGCGGACTTTATCATAACCATGATGAGCTGGTCATATATCTTAATTTCTCACCTTTTTTAGTGTAAAATCACGGCCTGTAAGGCAACTTTTCATTGAAGACAGAATAAACTCTCGGCCAGAAATGCTTTCAAGTTAGTTTACAGTTTCTCTTAAGCACGCCCCAGGACAGCGCATTTTTTAATACACTCCATCAATAAAAATGCTTCGTTACTTGCTACAGATGTCATGGCATTTGGCCTACCAATTCGGTGACGCCGTATAACTCGCGGATCGGGTGCTTCGCGGGATGTTTTCCTCATTCCCAAAATCAGCTTTATAATTCGCCATTGCAAATTTGTATCGCAGGGCGCATGTATTTTTCTAAAAAAAAAAACTCAAAACGACATGTCAAGTTGGAAAAAAAAAAAACCCGACGACGAAAAAAATTATCGTTCAACCGAGTTTTTCACAAGTTGGACAAAAACAAGTGAAAAATGCACACGGGCGCACGTGCAAGAGAACAAAAGTATATCTCTGTCTATATATATCTCTGTATGAAAACCTTTTTGAAAACGGGTGCATATATATATATCTATATATATATATATATATATATAGACCAGTAGGTGAACTACTCAAATCCTGAGTACATGGGTGTTTAATACAAGCCTGTTTCGTAGGCCACCGAAAAGGTGACCCACTCTTCAGTTAAACTCCATTATAACACTGAAGCGTCAGGGTCTACATCAAGAAAAGTGATCGCGTGATAAAAACGGTTACATATAACGTTTGAAATTTAAATTTTAGAATGAAAAGCGCGCGCTCGCTCTCAATCGCCTACAACTCTTATACGAAACCTAAGTCGCACGAAAGCTCGCGCTACAATCTCTGGCTTTCACATGTTCGATTGTACCTTAGAATGAACTTGCGTCGATGTCTGCATGTAGAGACAAGTTCGTTGCGCTTGTTCAGTGTTGCCATGTGAGGCCTACAGATTAAAAAGAACTTCTCTGTTGTACATAGATTGCAACGTTTTGTAAGGTTGGTGTAAGATTTTGCTTTGGCGAGTATTTTCCACGAGATATTGAATTCCTTATTTGCCTCCTTTAGCTGCCACAGGTGCTTGCTCAGCTCAGTCTAATTCCTTCTCTTTTCATCTCTAAATGACATCAGGTGGTTTCTGTATCTTGCCTTGAACTGAGTAGCTGTGAGACCGATGTATGTCTCCTTTTCGTCTCCGGTTGTGACTGTGGCTTGGTACACTACTTCGCTCGCCAGGCATTCTCCGTTTAGCGGGCAGTCTTCTTTTTTTCCTACAGCTACACGTGTTCTCGTCGTTTTTCTGTGGCTGCGCTGTTTCTGGCATCTTCAGGATAGCTTTGTTGTGGCCATCTATTGTTTGCTTGACGTTGGGCATGCAGCTGTAGCTGAGCTTTATGGTGTTCCTGTTGAAAATTTTCCTCAGCTTGTGGCCCGCTGGGAACGATCTTTCAATGAGGCTGATGAACGCACGTCCGATGTTGGTTTTGACGCTTTTGTTATATGGTGGATTAAACCATATAACATTTCTTTGTCGGTGGTTCGATTGACTGTGAACGTAAAGCGGGGTGGTGGATGGCTTGGAGTATGGTTTGAATTTTCCGGTGTTTAAATCCAGTGTTACATCTAGGAAGTTAACAACTTTCTTGTTTGCATCAACTGTGATTTTCAGGTTGTTGTTCGCAAATATCTGGCATATTTGTTTTTTTGCCTTCTCTATCTGCCTTGGTGTTTGATTGAGTACGGCAAGCCCGTCGTCTCTGTGAAGGCCGATTTCGATTCCAGGGATCTGCTTTAGCTGCGACAGGAGATAACAGCCCACCAGTTCACAAGTCTCCGCTCCGTCGTAGCTTCCCATGGTTACGTCAAAATTTGATATTGAATTTCTCTTTTCCCATGGTTGGCCTTTGCTGAATAGCAGGGAGTGCTTGGAATTGATGACTGCTTGTCGTTCGTTGGCTGAGATGTTCACATGTTCAGAGGCGAAGTCAAGGGCGCGTTTTAGGAGGGCTTCGGTAATTGAGGGGTAGAATTCTACGACGTCAAAGCATATAAATGCCGAGCCGCCTTTATTAGCCAGCTGCTTGAACCATTGAAGCACAGAGGATGTGTTCTTCCACTGGTTGACTTTTGTGATGTCGACGAGTTTCCGATTTATTTCTTCCAGGATTTGTTTGCTTATACGCCCTATCTCCGGTTTTGAAGGATTAATCAGTCTACAAGTAGGCTTGTTTTCAAAATTTTCTTTGTGGTCCTTTAGCGTTATAAACGCTTTTTTCATTGCCATAGATTCTACCCGGTCGTCTATGTTAAGTTTGTTTGTGATGGTCCTGGCTTCCTCGTCAATTTTCGTGAGCTGCTTAATGTCGGCTTTCCTATAGGTTTTTGTTACGTTGGCCTCTAGCAGTCGTTTATATTCTGGGACGTCCAATTTATAAAAGTTTGTGGACTTATCTGCTTTAACGAACAAGCGGCTGTCATTTTTTACGGAAGCAATGTCCTCTTCTAGGCCTTCTTGAAATTGGCTTTGATTGCCTTTAAAAGAAATGTTTTGTATAATGTGTATCATACCTTCTTCAAAACTTTTCATTTCTTCAACGACTGGCGGGCAGTTCCTAGTTTTGAAGCCGAATGTTTCCTCTTCTGCTGCTGTAACTGGATTTAAATAGTGGAAAGCTTTCCATCTCATTCTGCTTAAGAACTGTTCTGTTGGCTGGTGCAACGGGGATGTTCTTCGTTGAGTAGTTGAACGATGTACGTTGCATCTTTGGTTCTTCGGTAAAACAGTGCTCTACTAAGCAGGAGCGTAATTATTCAGTTAGATGTTCACCGGCGAAGCCAAGACAGTGCTCTACTTGCAGTGAAGGAGCGGAATAGACCAGTAGGTGAACTACTCAAATCCTGAGTACCTGAGTAAGAGGTAACGGGAACATCAAAGTGTGGTAGCAATCGGTGCCAAATTTGTACTTTTCTGTGTGTGGGAAGAACTTTCCGCAGCAAAACCAATGGGAAGGAATTCCGTATTAATTACAACTTAAATTGTAACTCTAAAAACGTGGTTTATCTTATGACTTGTAATGTATGTGGCATTCAATATGTTGGATCCACTACCACTAATTTTCGGTCTAGGTTCAATAATCACAGAAGTAGGATCAAGTTGTCTTCTGAAAATAAGAGGAATGACGATTTTCTCTACCAGCATTTTCATAGTTCGGGACACTTAGGATTAAGCCATTTAACTATACAGTTAATAGACAGAGCCATGGGAGAGAGGAAGTTGCGGAAGAAGGAGGGAGAGTGGATGTATAGATTGGGAACGCTGCGCCCTCAAGGACTTAATGAGGATGATGGTTTTTACGCCCAGAACCGAAAGAGGCGCGCGGGCGCGCGCAGGAGATGATAGTGTCATCTATGACATTTTCTCAAGCTCGGTCCCCGTCCACACCATGAAAACGTCATCGATCTGGTTACGATACATCGATGACGTTTTCATGGTGTGGACGGGGACCGAGCTTGAGCTGCTGGAGTTTTTGAATTATATCAATGAAGCCCATGACACGATTAAGTTCACTTGGGACTGGTCTAGAGAGAGGATTAATTACCTGGATGTTCAGGTAATAAATAACAATGGAAGAATAGAGACTGATTTGTACATAAAGCCGACGGATAAACACCAGTATCTGTACCACACTTCGTGTCATCCCCGGATGTGTAAGGAAAGCATACCGTATGCCCAGGCTTTGGGACTTCGAAGAATATGTTCTAGGCTGGATTGGTTTAATCACAGGGCTGCTGATCTATGTAGGTTTCTTGTAGCCAGGGGATATAAAAAAGCATTTGTTTTGAAGCAAATTAGGAGAGCGAGATTGAAAACAAGAGAGGAAACATTGGCACCACGCCCTAGGAATGCTACTAACAGAGTGCCAATGGTAGTGACATACCATCCAAGTCTTCCTAACATTGGTAGTATCCTACGAGAACTTCAGCCGCTCTTGCATTGCTCAGAAAAATGCAGGAAAGCCATCAAAGACGTACCCTTCATGGCATTTCGAAGACCCAAGAGCCTGGGGGACTACTTAGTACACGCTAAACTTAGGCAGTCAACGCGTCTGGAGCGGAGCTCCAAGGGGACAGTGGTGTGTGGTAACAGACGATGCCAGGTCTGTAAGTACCTGGAACCGGGAGAAAGGTTTACCTCTTACAGAACTGGAAAGAGCTATACAATTAACTACGAACTGGACTGTAATAGTAGTAATGTTGTCTACTTGCTGTCCTGTAAGGTTTGTCATGCGCAGTACGTTGGGTCAACAACAACAAAATTTAGGCTTAGGTTTAACAATCATAAGGCCCGTTTTAGAGCGCATTCAGGGCTTTCTTTTGAGGGTAGAAACAAGGATGATCGTTTGTATAGACATTTTTTTGGCCCGGGACACCATGGTCTTGGGGATGTCAGTATACAGTTAATTGACAGAGTGTCCGGGGAAGAATCAGCTCTCCGGGATAAAGACGGCCAGTGGGCCTATGGGTTGAACTGTATTCAGCCTCAGGGCTTGAATATAAGCGACTTTTTTTACAGCCAGAATAGGTCGACTAGGTCTCGCGTCCGGTAAGAGCGCGCGCGTGTTTATCTTTCTTTGTAGCGCGTGCAAGTTTTCAAATTTGTTCGTTATCATGTTATAATGGTGTGTGATGCTTGTAACGGCCATTCACCCTGATGAAGGCCGTTTAACACGGCCGAAATATAGGTGAGAGACGAAAAACATATTGTTTTACTCCTCACTTGTGGTACTGTATTTATTGAGTTGTGAAGGGAGTGTCTTCTAAAAGATGCTTGTGATAGGTTATATATATATATATATACGCGTTTTCAAAAAGGTTTTCATATGGAGAGATATATTTAACAGTTAATGAATGAGGCGGAGTATCTTATGAAGAATTATGGAGATCGAGGAGGGTGTTATCCGTCGAGGCCGTAGGCCGAGGCGGATAACACCCTCCGAGATCTCCATAATTCTTCATATGATACAAAAGCCGAATTCAATAATTGTTTTATTATTCATTCAAAATAATTCCTAGTTTAAAAACATAGCTAAAACATGCTTACCTCTATCGATTTATCGATGTTCATTTCATCTTCGATAGTGTACGTTTAGATTTGTCCAGCTCCGCAAATATTCTCCAGATAGCAGATGTCACCCTTCGAGTTGTCTTCTTGCTGTTCTTGCCATGTTTTTAGCTATTTTTTCGCCTAGTTCTTACTCTTGAAACGAGTGAAATGACCGCCATTTTTCAAGTTCACAACCAAAACAACTCAACCTCGTCCCCAGGTCTTCTCGGTTAACGGTGCCTTAACCTATGAAAACGCTGCATTTTTGACGTCATTTCCTCGTTAAAGTCAAATTTCTTCCAAATTTGGTCATCAGTAACTGGTTATGGTGAATTAAACATGTACTTTTAGCCAATAAGAATCGGGGAAATATTTTGAATGAATAATAAAGATAGATATATACTTTTGTTTTCTTGCACGTGCGCTCGTGTGCATTTTTCATTTGTCATTGTCCAACATGTGAAAAATCTAGTTTTAATGAGAAATTTTCTCTCCGTCGGGTTCTTTGTGTCACTTTGAAAAGAACATGCTGTTTGCATTTATTCTTTTGTTTGAAAAATGCCTTCACCTTGCAGTACAGATTTGCGATGGCGAATCATTTGGCTTGTTTTGCGAAGTAGCCGAGTTATTAGGCGTCACCCAAAGAACGATTTTTAATATTTTGTGTGGTTTCCGTAGAAACGGCAATGTTCTGTCATGGCATCTATAGCAAGGGATAAAGCATTTTTATTGATGATTGATGGAGTATATTATGCGCCGTCCAGGGGCATACTTAAGGTCAGAGAAGCTGTACACTATCTTCAAAATATTTGTGGCCGAGAGTTGAGCTTGTCTTCAGTGAGACGTTGTCTTGCACTCCGCGATTTTGCACGAAAAAAGGTGAGATAAAGATAACAAGAAAACAATGATTTAAACCATTTACTTTAGCTATGATGGCAATAGCTATCTACAGCTTAGACGCTTTGCTATTGGTGCTAGACCAGCACTTATTGAAGAATTCATGGAAAACATCTCTATGTTCACTTCAGAGGTAATGATCTTCATTGACGAAGCTGGCTTTGTAAGTACATTCAGGAACAAACTCTTAAACATGGTCGTTAACTTCGATTAACACACTCTTACATTAGGCATTTACAGATAATTCCGTCTTGAATTACAGGATAGACGAATTGTAAGAAATTACGGTCGTGGCCCAAGGGGATGGCGGATTCGAGCACCTATTCCAGCATCGTGGGGACCAAGGATCTCTGCAATTATAGCCGCCAGTCAACAAGGCATTAAGCTTCGCAAGACTACAACACGTACTATAAACGGCGAGTGCTTTATTGCATTTGTAAGAGATCAGCTTGTCCCCATTTTAAACCCCTACAATGGTGAAAATCCGAACTCGACTGTTATTTTGGGTATGTTGAGACAATATCATTATTTATAAATTATTTGTAGTAATTTTGCAATATATTCATTTATGTACTTTCTTTATTTAATTTTTTTGGCAGATAATCATCCTGTCCACCGTTTGGCGAAAGTCCGGCGACTTATTATAGCGACTGGCGCCGTTTTACGATTCTTGCCTCCTTACTGCCCGGACTTAAATCCAGTAGAAATGGTTATAGCCAGCGCCAAAGCAGCTATCCGAGAACAAGAAGTGTTGTTTGCACGTTCAACAAGACCAAGGGGTCTATTCTTACTAGAAGTCCTTCAGGTGACACAGGATTTTTGCGAGGCGTCTGTTAGGCATTGTGGTCATTTAAGTCAGCCCAAATAATGACTTACACTTCTTTGTTAATTGCAATTAGAATTTTATTGACTGATATTTGTTAAATCAGTTAGTAGCATTTGCTTTTGCTCATCGAACTCTTGCTGGGTTAACGCTCCTTCCCTGTGTAGTTTTCCGAGCTCTTTCAGTTGTGCTAGAAGGACTGAACGTAACTGAAAACGAAAAAAAAAAAAAAGTATGGAAGATAAATATATTATTATCGTTTAGAGAAAAACTTGTTAAGGAGAATAGGCGTTAAAATGGTTTAAGCTATATGATGTTATTCCTCAGTGGAATCCCGACCACGATTAGTTGAAGCAAGGAAGTAGAACAACATGAGAAATATTAAAACACGATTTACTTACGTTGGTTGAGCTCTCCTGATTTCGTGTTTCGCTGCGATGGGCACCAGTTAATGCAGATGTCACAGCCTCTGCAAGTTGCACAAAGGTTTCCCCTGGCGTCGAAGCGGATACCGGTTTCCTCCTCTTCACCTTTCTCTCCAAGAAGGGTGGTACGTTGGGTGGTGTTTCCATGCTTTCATGTATCCCGCTTTCCTGGAAGATAGCGAATATACATACAATATACAGTCAATCTACTAAAGAGCGAATTTGTACTAGCTACGCTTAAATGATACTATAATTGTTTGTTACAATATATTCACTTTTACACTTACGATTGTCTCTGCCCAGAGGAAGTATTCCGCATTTGAATACGTATCGCCGTGATTATTCATTAATTGCCTTTGCACACCTTCCACTCTTGACGGCTCGCGATCGTCATCTCCTTTATGTTGAGAATCATCTAAATGTCATTAATTAAAGGGGGAAATTAGCTTAAAAGAAGCAAAGACATGAGATAACAACAATTGAAGTAAATGAAAGTAATCCACCTACCATTCCTGGTGGTCGATAATTTCCGTTTCTGACCCTGGCGTGTTCTCTTTTTTTCTTTAATATAGATGACCAGCTCGCTATGTTTGTGATCAAACCTGCTCCTGTAAGCGTCGTCAACGTGTTGATCCGTTTTAATCAACCGCTTGTTATTACTCTTTCCCACATACCGAATATCCACGTCATCGACCTTGACATCGTCCTCAAAGAAAGATTCTGTCGCCTCGAAAACACTCTTTTTCATTTCAACGGCGTTGTCGTAAATACTGAAATCTTGAATGATTTTCCGCTCAAACGTTCTTTTATCAGAGGAATCACTGTAAATACGGATTGTAGTAAGAAAGCTCATCGTGTAACGACAACAGTAGATAACCTATAACTGACGCAATTTTCCATTCTTTTATTTCCTGGAGTATGCAAATGAAACGAATTGGCGACAGGATTCGTACATTCTTTTCTTTTTTCACAAACTCAAGCAAAGAACCCGACAGAGAGAAAATTTCTCATTAAAACGAGATTTTTCACATGTTGGGCAATAACAAGTGAAAAATGTACACGAGCGCACGCGCAGGAAAACAAAAGTACATATCTATCTATATATCTCTCCATATGAAAAACTTAAATAGTTAGCAAAACACAACTTTTTTCGCGGTCCGATAAACAACAGGATTTCGCATGGAATAGACAACTTACTGAATGAAACATAGTGCACAAATTATCACCTTCTTATCTGCAAAAATCGGCCTATGGTTCAATGCCATTAGAGCCCACAGAAACTAGATCTAGATCCAATTTTCTTAAGTCGAGAGTTGCTTTTCCAAGGTACAATCAGCTAAGCTAAACTCCAACGAAACAATATTAATGGCTGGCACAGAATATTTGGCCAAAACGCAGTTCAACCACGCGATCACATACCTGTCAACACCATGCGGGAATCACACAATCACACACTTTCGCGGCACTGATAAGACTATCCACAACCACGCTCAATCTTCTCACGTGCAAAATAAGCGAAATATCATCGAATAACTCGGAAGAACTCAGCCTATTAGCCTGCGGAAACATCCGTTTCTCCTCGCCCTTCGCCGCTGGGAACGTTTCGCGCCGAGGAACGTCTGCGACTCAGCGGCAGAAATTCCAGGGTCAAAGTTCACCTGCAAATTTGCTCGCACCTAATTCATTTGACTCCTAAGAGCCTGTTCCCGAGGCCAAAGAATTAGTGGTCACCTTAGAAAAGCGCACAATATCGTACCTTTCTGTCTCAGCCCCGATCAGGGTGATTGATCCGTTTAGCCAAATGAAGCAAGAATATATAACAATTATTCACCTAAGTGGAGGTGGCTAGTCCTGGCTATTTACCGAACTGCGAAGCAGTGAGGTAAATATCCACGACTAGCCACCGACACTGAGGTGAATAATTGTTTTAGTATATACTAAAACAGTGAGATAATTGAGCACAAAAATGACGATTTTTAACTCAAATACTGTCGCCAACGATTACAATTTCGGCGCGTAATGACCGAGCGGCCGCGGCCGTCGCTTTTTCTTGCCGACAACTAAAACTTTTGAAGGCATTTGCTTAGCTCTTGCGGGGAAATTTCTTCAAAAGGAGCTGTGAATTATTTTTGTATTTAAAATCATTCTATAAAAAAAGATTATTAAATTTAGTTTTAAGCTTATTTATGAACAACTCAACTAAATAAAGTAAGCAAGACTTAAGCTTAATTTGCATTTGTAAACAAAAAACTTTCTCGCCGGTTTTATCGATAAATTCGTGTCAAAAAGACAAAGCTTTACCTGTTTTAAAAAACTTCCAATCCGAACTTCGTCACCTTCTTCGTGTATTTCGGAAACAGTTTGCTTGATTAGTTTTGAAATTTCTTTGTTTGTTTACGGCAGCAAACCGGGAAGGCATTTTGCTTGCAACTACAGCGAGTTTGGCGTCGCTCGCTCCGAGGAACAGGAGGTGAATCAGTGAATAGTGCAGGATATTCACTGATTGAGTAGCCAATCAGAGCGCGCGAAAAACACTATCCACTCTTTTAGTATATACTAAAATACGATATTGGACGATGCAGACTCTGCGAATCGCAATAACTTTGTCCCATCTCGGAGCTTTACATGATGCTCTCCGGGAAACTTTTCTCAAGGTGACCAATATCTAAAAGTAAACTGCTTACTGGCACCGAAACCAGCTTAAGGCGCGCAAATAACTGTCACTTGCATTAAAGAGAGAATTGTGGGTAGGGACAAAAAAAAGATAGGGAGCGAGGGAAGGAGGGGGGTTAGATAGCAATTCTGTTCACATCAACTTCTACACAAATCCCTAACCACAAAGCAAGCAAAAACAAACGACATAAGCAAACAACAGAGTAAGCAGTAATACTAGTCTGTTTAGACCCCATTGTTATGCAAATGAGGTTCGTCGCCATACAAACCCTTCTAAATTTTGGAATGATGAAAGTCAACAGCGGACACCATGGCGGACACCCTAATCGCAACATCGAAGGGAGTGATGACGACATAGGAGAAGGTGGCGAACCAATGTTGGGCGAATTGTCTTACCCTAATAAGTCGAGTGCAGTGCTTAGGGTTAAATCAGTCGAGTGTAGTGCTTAGGGTTAACTCAGTCGAGCGCAGTGCTTAGGGCTAAATCACTCGAGTGCAGTGCTTAGGGTTAAATCAGTCGAGGGCAGTGCTTAGTGTTAAATCAGTCGAGTGCAGTGTTTAGGGCTAAATCAGTCGAGGGCAGTGCTAACTTATCCTCGCTTGAAGTCACAGTTGAGTGGATGTGGTAATGAAACAGGTTAAGGTTCAACAGGCCACGGTGACGTCACTCACCGATTTGCTGATTCAGCAGAAATTGTTTCTAATTTTAGATGATGACGTCATTCTTTTGACTAGAACAGGTATAAAAGACGGATATCAACCATGAAAAATCATTTGAGATCATTGTGTCCTTGTGTAAAGATCGATCATGTGCAAAGCAACGTATCCACTAGCTTGTCCTACATGCGGGAAGACAATCAAGAACAGGGGAAATTTCTTTCGTCATAAGAAACGTTGTGGGACTTCAGAGCATCGCGTTCAATGTCTACACTGTCATAAGACATATTCAAGAAAAGACGATTTGAAGAAACATGTTCGTAAGGTCCATTCCGAAGCAGGAGAGCCAGCTGAACTATTACGCCTTGAGTTATCGCATTCAGACAAAGTTCCAACACTAGTCAGTGATGAAAATCAGCAGGGCGGAGCTTTGAGTACTAGACGTATGAAAAAGACCTCGAGAGTGCAAAGGAGGACCTTAAACCTTTGAAAGACGAACCACGGGCAGTTAAAAGAAACTTAGAAGAGGACGTAGACATGTCTGATCTGATAGACGAGGGAATGGACGACTTTTTGGTAGAGAGAGCCAATCGTTTAGAGCTGTCTGAGAATCCATTGTTCAAAGCCAATCTCACGTTTCTACCATACAAACGGCAAGGTTTAAAGGGAGCAGTCAAGAAAGAGCAATTCACCGTTACGTTTGACCAGTTACGTAAACCCACAGAAGAGGAATCTTTAGGAGAGGGCTTGTCAGAGTCGCTGTTTGAAGCGGTAAGGGAAACGATACTGAAAGAAAACCTGTCGAATTCAACAAAAGTTCATCTGACTTTAACCTCAAAAGAACATTCAAACGGCACTGTCAATTCGGGATACTTATCCCATCTGAAATATGGGATTCCCGTGAAGGAGTTTGTACACCGTTGTGATTATGTACATGCTATGTTTGAGTCACTGGCAAGAAAAATGAATAGCGCTCAAAATATGAATCCAGCCATTGGGTTCAATGCCACTCTCACGTTTATCACCTACCCTGACAAAGGTGGCAAAGGTCCAGCTTCTAAAAATCCAAACAGATTACCCTTTGATTTGATGCACAAAAAGAAAAATTGTGTGTTCAAGATCAAAAACACAGATAAATTATGCTGTGCTCGTGCCATCGTAACAATAAAGGAGTACGTGGACGGCGATCCTCAGAACCAATATAGAAATCTAAGAGATGGACGACCCATTCAAGAACGCCTAGCTAAGCAGCTTCACCAAGAGGCAGGGGTACCAGAGGGTCCCCGTGGCTATGAGGAACTAGAAAAATTTCAAACGTTTCTAGGACCCCAAGGCTACAAAATCATCGTGGTTGATTACGTATCTTGTGCCTGTATTTTTCAAGGCAATGTAGATCAGTACAGCAAATCATTTATTTGCTTAAACACGAGAATCACTACAATGGTTTAAGAAGCATTATTGCTTTTTTGAATCGGTCCGACTTCTGCCCTGATTGCTGTAAGGGGTACGATGTAGACAACACAGCAAACCATTCTTGTAGAGGTCGTTATTGCACTAGTTGTCAGCGCACACGTTCTCAGAAAAATAAAGGAGCCTGCCCAGATTTTTCCCCAGGCAAGAAAAGTACCATTCACTGCAAAGACTGCCAGCGTGATTTCTATGGTCCAGACTGTTTCAAAGCCCATAAAGAACCGGATTTTTGCGAAAGACAAATCCAACTTTATGAGTGCCTATGTGAATGCAACCGAAAAGCCTTATGGGTATCTGCTGATAGACAATCAGCCCAAGACTCCGGCAGAGAAACAAGTGGTAGCAAACGTGTTTGAAAACTGCCAAGTGTATCCCCATATCACTTCAAGTACACAGGCTATCCCAGAGATATCCCGAGATACCTCTGTAACGGGTTCCCGATGTATAGAGCAGTCAGAGGTTAAACAGCAAAGACCATTTGAATCTACCAAAAAGTCCTACGTAGCTAGAAAACGCAAAGTAGACTTCAAGACACCACCTGCTAAGAGGAAACGTAAAGTCAACACAAAACCTGTGAAAAACAGACGCACTGACAAGAGACAACCTAACATCTATAAACCTAAGTGGATGACATCACAGCGGAGAGAAAGTTTCGAGGAGGACGAGTTCAGCTCTGAGGAGTACACGCTTAATGGCAGTACTCAATCAAGCTTTAGCTTTGAAGAGGAATTAAACTCTATTGCTAAAAGAAGCAATGGATTTGGTCCAAAGATTGTGTATGAATAAGGTTGAAAGAACTAAAATAAAATTGTGTTAAACGCGAGTGCTTGAAAGGTCTCATATATTTTACTATAGCGGACCATAGAGGAAACACCTTTTTTACCGTGGAGTGCGAATACCACTGCGAACGATTCTGGTAGGCATAAAACATACACAACGTTATGAGGGCTAAGAGCCGTGAGCGTTTTAGACAACCCACCTTAGCGAAGTGCTCAACGAAAGCGAAATAGCGTGCGAACAGAGAGCGAGCGATCAAAGAACCGAGGCTTGATTTTTTCTAACGACAGCTTTAGTCTACAGCTTTGCAATTTTAACCACGTGGTATTAAATAGCGATCTATTATCTGCTTTTTA
This sequence comes from Porites rus, assembly GCA_964035705.1. Taxonomy (NCBI): domain Eukaryota; kingdom Metazoa; phylum Cnidaria; class Anthozoa; order Scleractinia; family Poritidae; genus Porites; species Porites rus. The sequence continues at coordinate 23,046,419 of OZ037999.1, read as the reverse complement.
AAATATAAGGTTCGTAGACAATGTTTCACGGCTAGCGGCTATTTTAGGGCTACGTTCTAACGGGCAAAACCTTTCAGAAGTACTCGGAACAAGCTATCATTATTCATTATCGCTTTGGCCTGCGTTTCCAGACTATTGAATTTGGCCTTGCGATTTTTTACAGTTTTATTTGCCTACACGTTGAAACGGAAGACACGAACAGTTTTATAAACAGCGAATACATAGGAATAAACCTTTCTTAGAAAGGCACGATCTGGATGACGACTGTGTTTCCTGTAGCGATGGTTTGGGAAACATTTAACACACCCATGATAAAAGCAACCATGAAATTCATAGACCGTTTTGGTAGTTTCCTCATAGCCATCGACAAACAGGGCCTCGCCTTGTGTGATCACTTTTTGCTCTCCCCCGTTGCGGAAATGGCCTAGTTTATTTCCTCCTAGTTTAAAATCTTCAAAACATAACCATTCTAGTGCTGCTGTACTTTGATTCACATTAGCACCACACCAGCCATTCAATGGTTCTATGGCAATGGTATCCTCGGGGATAAGATCTCTTCGCCAGAATAAATTGCATACAGAAGCAATGGTGGCACATTTTTCTATAGGATTAAACCCTGCTTCTTTTTTAAATTCTTGTATAAACTTTAGACAGGCAGCTTTCAAGACCATTACATCAGAATGGCAGTACCTGTTTAACTCTTCCCAGAGGACATATTCTTCATTTCTTACCAGTTCAGTCGCGTACCAAGTATCAAACTCTTTTCGTTTCTTTTGCTTCATTGCTTGTGGCTGAAAATAGACGGTAGACGACCCCTGTGAGTTAAACTCTCTCTTGTATGGAACGCAAGCGGAAAGAAACCTTTATGAAGCTCGACGAAATTGAATGTCTCAGGCAACTCTGCCAGTGGCATTGGGAGAAAACAAAGTGAATCTTTGAAGGTAATCATGGCGTCCAGATATCAGTGATGGAACTTCAGGGTTTTGGCGTCCGTCGTCAGCTGGTTTTCTACCTTAATACCCTGACGATAAAGTTCCTCGATGATGAAGTTGCTATCCATACCCTTGTGGTTGTGAACAATTATAAATAAATCGCGCTGTTTGTCTCCCACTTCTGTTAGTTGATTCATCGCGTCAATAAACTTTTGAATGCAGGTTTCGCCACTAAAGGCATGAGAAACATTGTGTGGATCTTCTTCAGTAGCATATCGAATCAAATCTGCTATGAATAACTGCTTTCCCTGCTCTGTGGGTTCTATCAAACATACGATGTCAGCAAACACCATGAGAGGTGGTAGCTTCTTTTCCTCGTCATAATCATCATCATCACCATCATCGTGTTCCTCATCGTCTACATCTTCAACTCGTTAAATGTAACATTTGTGGTTGTATGTGTCCACAAATTCATGGCAGTGACGGCAAGTGTCGTGGTAGCATTTGTGTTGCTACTTTGGATTCACTTTATAAACTTTACAGCATTTTATACACTTCTTTAGTTTCTGACAAAGACTGACTTTTTTCTTGCCTTTTGGTTCTTTATGGGCTTTGAAACAGTCTGGACCATAGAAATCACGCTGGCAGTCTTTGCAGTGAATGGTACTTTTCTTGCCTGGGGAAAAATCTGGGCAGGCTCCTTTATTTTTCTGAGAACGTGTGCGCTGACAACTAGTGCAATAACGACCTCTACAAGAATGGTTTGCTGTGTTGTCTACATCGTACCCCTTACAGCAATCAGGGCAGAAGTCGGACCGATTCAAAAAAGCAATAATGCTTCTTAAACCATTGTAGTGATTCTCGTGTTTAAGCAAATAAATGATTTGCTGTACTGATCTACATTGCCTTGAAAAATACAGGCACAAGATACGTAATCAACCACGATGATTTTGTAGCCTTGGGGTCCTAGAAACGTTTGAAATTTTTCTAGTTCCTCATAGCCACGGGGACCCTCTGGTACCCCTGCCTCTTGGTGAAGCTGCTTAGCTAGGCGTTCTTGAATGGGTCGTCCATCTCTTAGATTTCTATATTGGTTCTGAGGATCGCCGTCCACGTACTCCTTTATTGTTACGATGGCACGAGCACAGCATAATTCATCTGTGTTTTTGATCTTGAACATACAATTTTTCTTTTTGTGCATCAAATCAAAGGGTAATCTGTTTGGATTTTTAGAAGCTGGACCTTTGCCACCTTTGTCAGGGTAGGTGATAAACGTGAGAGTGGCATTGAACCCAATGGCTGGATTCATATTTTGAGCGCTATTCATTTTTCTTGCCAGTGACTCAAACATAGCATGTACATAATCACAACGGTGTACAAACTCCTTCACGGGAATCCCATATTTCAAATGGGATAAGTATCCCGAATTGACAGTACCATTTGAATGTTCTTTTGAGGTTAAAGTCAGGTGAACTTTTGTTGAATTCGACAGGTTTTCTTTTAGTATCGTTTCCCTTACCGCTTCAAACAGCGACTCTGACAAGCCCTCTCCCAAAGATTCCTCTTCTGTGGGTTTACGTAACTGGTCAAACGTAACGGTGAATTGCTCTTTCTTGACTGCTCCCTTTAAACCTTGCCGTTTGTATGGTAGAAACGTGAGATTGGCTTTGAACAATGGATTCTCAGACAGCTCTAAACGATTGGCTCTCTCTACCAAAAAGTCGTCCATTCCCTCGTCTATCAGATCAGACATGTCTACGTCCTCTTCTAAGTTTCTTTTAACTGCCCGTGGTTCGTCTTTCAAAGGTTTAAGGTCCTCCTTTGCACTGCACTCGACTTATTAGGGTAAGACAATTCGCCCAAAATTGGTTCGCCACCTTCTCCTATGTCATCATCATTCCCTTCGCTGTCATAGTAATGGATGTTGCGATTAGGGTGTCCGCCATGGTGTCCGCTGTTGACTTTCATCATTCCAAAATTTAGAAGGGTTTGTATGGCGACGAACCTCATTTGCATAACAATGGTGTCTAAACAGACTAGTATTACTGCTAGAGTAAACAAGCTATTAGACAGGGGAAGTTGAGAAAAATTACAAAATGTTTGCTAACCGGGTTTTCATAACTTCAGGTAGTCATATCTGTTTGGTTTTATAAAAAGGTACCTACAGAAATTTCAAGTGCGTTTTAACAATTTGACCCTTGAGGTGAATAAAAAGCAGCTGAAAGGGCTTAAAACGGACAAATTAATCACTGGCAACAGATGAAAAGTTGCTCTTGGCAAAAGCGACAAATTTGTAATGAAATGAACAACATTTTCTCTGCAGGGCTGCGAGACGTATCTTTCATTTGCCGAAAGACATGGCATCTGCTGATGTCCTACAACGGGCCCAATGGCCGACTCTGTCTATTTATTATAAATTAGCCATTTTTATCTGTCTTTATAAAGCTTTCCACGATAGGTTACCTGTCACATTAATCGGCCTGATTTCTAAGAAACGGGCCACAAACTATTCAACCCGGACTTGCGCTTCTTTAATTGTTCCACGCTTCAACACGCGTTACATGAAAGACTCTGTCGCGTTTAGAGGCTCAGTCCTGTGGAATGCAGTGACCAACACCTGTAGTGCCCTGACAAAAAACATTCCTTATCGTGATCTCAGGCTAAAGCTTAAATCTCAAGCTAATTTTAATGAATTCAGCTTTAAGATAACGTCTGCATCCACTTGTAATTTTAGAAAAGATGACTTTGTATATACTTAATTTTATGCTCATAATTTCATATTTGTAAGCGTTAATTTAGTTCATACGTTTTGTCTGTATATACCCCTAGTTTTTTTAGTTTACTTGTAATTAGTTAATTGCAAACGACCCCACAGGCTCATGTAGCTTTAATACTCATCGTTTTAAAATAAAGGCTATCTAAAACCACAAAAGTAATGACCTTTCAGTCTCTCAAACTGTGACGCTTATAGCGAGATGTCCGACTAAAACAGACCTAGAATCCACCTTTTTTGACCCCACAATCGGTTGTCTAAGACAAAATCACTTCAGCTAAACACTCACAAAGCATATTCATGCTTGTACACAATATTCTTATAACACGAACGCCACGACATACCTGAAGTCTGTCAACAACTTCAGGAAATCACACAATTAACCACGTCCGCGGAACTGATAAAACTATCCACGACCAACCAGGCATAATGTTTCCACACTTAATACGGGCGAAATATCATCAAATTACTCTCTCTCAATAACTCTCGCTTTCTCCACATAAATCATCACATGTAAACTTTGCTGACACAGTCGATTTATTCAAGATCCCGGATGTAAACGAGCCGTTTTGAAAGGGACATACAGAGGCCGGCATTCAAAACAGTTTTTAACTAAGTCTCTGGCCAGGTCAGAAATCGGCTTCAAGTTCTCTATCGCCGAATAGATTTGCCCCCCACAAACTACTTTTTGAGGCCAGAGACTCGTCACCGCCCACATCAAAGCTCGCAATATAATTCCTTCCCGTCTCAAGCCCGAGATCAGTGTTTCACCCGTTTAGCCAAAATGAGACGAAATACGGTAACATATTGGACGACGGCAGACTTTGCCAATCGTGAGACTTGTTCCTTCATAAGGCTTAATGACGCCTTCCGGAAAACTTTGCTGCAGGTGGCCAAAAAGAAAACTAGAAAATTAATTGACCACGGAAAACAACTTCTACCGCGCGCGCAGATTGTTTTATGACAAGGAGAGAATGAATGATTTTCCAGTAATCGGAGACCCATGTTTTGCGCACAGAATTCTGGGATCGCCAAGGTGTAAACATTGCGAGTCGCAACAAAGAAATGTATGGCGTGGAGTTGATTCTCCGTTAAAAACAGTGACTTTGGACATAGAATGTCACATTTTGCTGTGATTTTATGAGAAGCGGAGGTGACTAATGTTGGTGCGTTGAAATTTCAAGTTTCTGTGTGATTAATGCGATGAATTCTATCGATAAACACTCCTTGCGTGAGGTTGTGTGTGAAATTTATAATTATGTTTACTGAATTTACATGAAGAAAAGGTCTCGAAATATATAGTGCAAAGCTGTGCGCGTTGATATGCTAACGTTTAAACCAGACTGGAACATTAAATTTGTGTTATAAAAGCAGAGGCCGCTGAGTAGAAACTAAACTGTCCCAAAGTATTCCATTTCATTCGTGTACGTCATTTTGGTGGGGCCTGTATGATGAATTTTATTTACTTCACGTACGTAAACAACATCGAGATGTAAGACATTTCATTTTGCTTTTGTGGAGTAAATTCATCTTTAAAAAATCCAACTGGTAAACCACTTTCTTCGCGTTCTTGTAAAAATGAGTATTTAAGAGCAAATCCATGCAAAAATCGACCAAAATCGCCGATTCGTGGCAAGGCTCAATAAATCAAAATCGCTCTTCTTTTGCCTACTGGTAGACTTTAGTAAGTATACAAACGCTATGCAGTTTTTTCTTCGAAAGATCTGTTCGCTTCCGAGAAAAACGAAGAAAAGTGTTTCAAGCCCCACCGTCGATTTCGCAAGCCAAAAACAGGGTTGAAATTCATCATGATTCGCTGGACATGCGTTCCAATACAGCCGCGCTAGGAAAAACAACTTATTGCTAACATTTTAAGTTTAACTCGCGCAAGGGAAAATTAAATGAAAAAAATTCATGCACGCCAATTAACCCTAAAAAATATTCATTCTACGGCCTAAAACTGAAATTCATGAAGGAATTTGATAACGAGAAAAAATTCCCGCGGCTTAAAAATTCCCCACTCCTCCATAACTTTTCTAATGGTCCGCCCCTAACAGATAAGATTTCTCTTCGTGATCCCCAGTGTCCTGCATTCTTGTAACATTCTGCAAGCGCACCTGCTACAGAGCTTGAAGTCAATGGCTTGGTAAGGTACAAGTTAGTCGTTTGAAGTAAATGTAAAAAAAAAAAATAAAATAAAATAAAACGACAACAACAAATGCCATCAGAACTGGACTATGATCTTTAAATTAAAAAAAAAAAAAAACTATTTACTCTGGGGGAAATCGGGTTTAATTTCAAACTAAGAGAAAAACTGAAAGGTTTATTTTATCGGACAGATTAGGTGGATTGGTACCGTACCCGGGAGACCCTGGGTTATCTAAGAGAGTTGACAACTATGATAAACTTTATACTGTATTCGTGGATTGAATCTAAGTGACCTCTTAGGATATAATACAGTGAATAAACCAAGAGTACCTGAACCTACAGGAATAAGGATACCGGTTTGCTGATAGATACCGTATTTATTCAAATAACCGCCCTGGGCGCTTATTAAATTTTTGGACCTGGAGAGTGGGCGCTTATTCGAGGCTGGGCGCTTATTAAATTTTCACCACTTTCAGCAAGTGTAGTATGAGCATAGTATGTTTATTTTGCAACAAAACAATAAATGCTAATAACAAAACGCGAAGAAGTAACAAACCAAGGTTTCTGTAAAATACTCTGAAGAAAACTCCTTCCTCGGGGAAGTCTCTTATTAGAATTTATTCACACAAGTGGGTGGGGTGGGGGTAAGCGCTTATTTGAGTTTGATTGGGAGGAGGAGGCCTAAGGGGTGGGCGCTTATTCGAAGCTGGGCACTTATTAACTTTTTCTGCCTTTAGGATGGGCGCTTATTCGAGGTGGGCGCTAATTCGAGGTTGGGCGCTTATTCGAATAAATACGGTACTTCTGAAATGTTCTTCCTCTAACTCTTTTGTCGGCTTTAAGAGGTTTTCCTCTTCTTTCAATTATGTGATTGGCGCTTTCCTTTGGAACTTGGCACGAATTGGAATAACTGTTCCGTCGCCATCCAATACCGAGCTCAGAACGATGGAAAGGGCATATACTAAAGCAACTTAGAGCGCTTTCCATTTGTCAGAACTGGCCGACTGGACCTTTGCCTGACCAGTCATTTTGAAAATGAAATAGGATTTTTCCAAGAGTTTTGCCGAAAAACTTTCTCTTTCGAGCATACTTTTTCGGATTTGACTGATCTAGCTGAAGAGTTTGATTAAAAGGGAAATTATCATTGCGGCGGGAATGGTCTGGCTGGTCAGTTCTGAGCTAAAATAAAATCTGTTTCGCTTTCAAGTACCAGAAAGAGACCATGTCGACCTATGCCCAATTATGTCCTTAATAGTTAGACAGCGACAAAGGAACAATCTCAGTTGATCTCTGCTTATCCCTGCTATCAAACGAACACAGAGTACCTACTAATGACTCGAAGGAGCACGAACCTTCCATAGCTTCATGGAAGAAGAGCGCACATAAACAGTGTTTATGCAAAGATCTTTTTTCTTTTTCAAGTGGGAATGAACGGTTTTGAATCAAATTAAACTAAATTTAATTCGATAATGTTAATCAAATGCCTAAAATGTCAAAATATTAGAGATAATTCTCAGGTAAAATAATGTCAACTGGAGTATTTTTGAAGAAGGAGGAGTATAAAAAATGAATCTTCTTCAGTGTACTGGAAGTAACGGGTGAAAGTCGGTGAAGCTCGTCACGTGTATATCACCGGAAGTAGACCCTTGGCACACTCCTATGCAAATGAGATTAGTTGAAGTGAACGGATCCACGAGCAAGCAACTTTGCTTTGTTAACAGTTAAACTACGGAGCTTTATTTTATAGACGGCTTTTTTTAAGGTCCAGGGTTCTCAAAATTTTTAACAAACATGAGATGTTAACTTGAAAACATTAGAGAGAACAGAGGGATGAAGAAATTACCAAAGAGCTGTCACGCACCTCCAACCGTACACATTCCAGCACACTTCACGACTACGGTAACATAGGTGATAAGACGGTAAAATGAAACAACTTGGAGCTTGAAGTACAACAGGTACAGGTTAAGATGAGCTTTTTTAAAAAATTGTTTTATATATCAAGGCTACCAGCGTTGTAAACGGAAAACTAAAGTCAAATTGTTGGTGGTGGTCGTGTGACTCATGTGTTGGACGCGGTTATTTTATGTTGTCTGTAACACGAATTTCAAATAATTTCTGAGAAGCTCAAAATGATTTCCCCAAAATAATTTTAACATAACATAATAGTTCGATGCTTGTAGTGTTTTCCCGTTCAATCTTGCAAAATTCTGATCAAAGGCACATAACGAAAATCGTCGCTCTTCTCAACTACCTTCCGTGGTTGAACAACAGGTAGACATACGCTTTAGCTTTTTTATAATTACTCAGACTGTTGTAATGCTAAAAATATTATTATATTTTGGTCAACGACGAGTTATAAGTACAATTTTAGCAACAAGCTTTTTTTCTAGCGCGGTTGTTTTGAAATGCAAGTTGAGCGAATCATAGTGAATTCCAACCCTGTTTTCGGCTTGCGACATCAACGAAGGGGCTTGAAACGGTTTTCTTGTTTTTCTCGGAAACAAACAGATGTTTCGAAGAAAAAACTACATGGCGTTTGTACACTTACTTAAGTCTATCAGTATGCAAATGGAGAGCGATTTTTATTTTTTGAGCCTTGTGTCACTTTGGTCGATATTTGCATGGAGTTGCTCTTAATGTGTTCCGCCAAAGTCCGAAAATTGTCTTGTCTTGAATTAGATTTCAGTATACATATTGTTCAATAAATCTTCATTTTGCACCAGAATAAATTAGTTTGCGCGCAAAGGGCTTCTTAGCCTGCGAGCAAGCTCTCCTATTTGGGCAAGCAAAGTAAGCCTCGCGAGAACGCGCGAGCGAGGGGCCGAGGCGTGTTCTCGCCAGACTCGCCTCACTCGCCCAAAGAGGAGAGCTTGCTCGCAGGCTAAGGGCTTCTGAAAAAATCACAAGGTTTGTCCCATTTCGAGTCCACCTTCTGGAGATACGCCGGTTTGGTAGCTGGAATACATTGCCGAGGCGAAGATTTGGCATTTTTTTTCTCCTCGTCGTTTTTTTTTTCCCCACGTCATTTGTTTATATTTGTAGTAAAAATGTAGTGCATATCGATTTTACTTCATGCGGCTTCAGTTCATGTGGCTGGCTACTTATGAAAGAAGAGTGCCGGATTCGCTTTGTTCGCCTTTAATTTGTTGTCGAATGCAAGGTAAAAGAACGTACTCCTGTAAGGTAAGAATTGAAGTTTTAAATTTGTTTTCCGGCGAAAAATAGTGCACAGAACTCGTGAAAGCCGTGAGTATTACCTCTGTTAAAAATACCCTATGTCATGTGATGACTCCTCACTTCATTCGATGCATATGGGCAACACGGAGACAATAATTTCTTTCGCAAATTTAAGTATAATTTACTTATCGAGACCATCTGAGGACGATTTTTCAGTTCGTTTTATGCTTCATTACTTGGCGGCTTATTTCGGCTACGTGCGAGTTAGATGACAATGTTTGTGCGCTATAATTATGATTATAATTTCTTGCACCTTTGTACTGAAACTCATGAAAGCCATACTTGTTTAACCCTAGAAAAAAACTCTTCCATTATGGAGAAACTTTACCTGATGGTTACACTAAATATCAATTATTCACCGAAGTGGAGGCGACTAGCGGTGCGATAGTGCTTGCGTTAAGTCAGGTAAAATTTTTATTTTTAGGCCTTAAGATTTTTAGCAATAGTGGATGAGGTTAGGTTGTGTGAAATAAAGATAGTTAAACTCGTGCGAAGAACTACGAAATTGATGACCTAGCGAGAAGACCAGCCCTCTTTATGGATTGTGCTGTGGATTGAAGGGAAATCAGGCAATCGAAAAATTGTTTGAAAATATAACGTGCTTAGACTGTTCTTGTGATTCTGTTAGATCTAACGTCTCACTTCTGATCTCTTACCTAGCACGTTTAAATGTTCATGGATGGAGTAAAAGTATTCATTCCCCGAGCGTTGATATGTGCGGCATTCATACCACCCCGCCTGGTCCATCTGCACATTCGTAAGCGCAAGAGTGTTGTTCCATACATCTCCATTGTTGAATTCCTTTTTTGTGACCACTTGCTGGAGCATGGAGAGTTTTTGCGCCCATTTGTACCATTGCACTGATTGGATACTTGGTCCGGAGGCTGTGCAAGTTAGGTTCACATCTCCAGTGACAAATATCGTTTTCAGTCTTTGATCTACTTTTAGAATTGGGGCTCCTGAAAGGAATTGATTCGATCAAAAAGAAGTGTAGAGATTGCAGTATTGGTCATACAAACCAGTTTACTCCAAGGGCAATCAAAGACACTGTTAATTTACGCTTGGTAACGTTTTCTTGGTGCACGAGGGGCGGAGATTCCCCGCAACACAAGGAGTGTAGAGATTGTAATAGCAATCATACATACCAGTTCAAATCAACGGCCGTCTAAGAATCTTTCTGTTGATTTACGCTTGGCAACGTTTTCCGGCTTTGGGCACAAGACAAGGACGGAGCTTCCTCGAAAACCCTTTATGAGGAGAGCACCACCGGCCCCCCACCCCCACGTGCTGAATAGAGGTTCACGTGAATACCACGGAAATCAAATAAGCAAATTTTGCTTATTCTCCCGCTTGTTAAGCAGTTAGAATGGTTCATGACAGTAAACTCAAAGCTAGAATCGATTTGCACTACCTCTTTGGCGTTCTGTGACCCAAATGAATCCTAAATTCTTGTTTAATCGAGGTCGTGTAACCGTGCAAAGATAGGTCCCCGCCATTTTCCTTGTAACGCGATGAAGAATAAAAACTTGTCCATAGTTGACCACGTTTTTTCTTGGAGTGACCATTGCTCCAGACATCATCATCCACAATCTAACAGGAATCGAGGAATTACTAAGCTCACAGCTGAGGCTCACAGACGATCCTTCAGGAACTGTCTGAGAAGAGGAGGAAGTTTTGATAAACCCAATGGAGGAACCTGGAATTGGTTTAAAAAACGTTATTGTCTACAAATAAGTCATGTCAGTGCCATCTGCAAAAGAATAGTTTTTGTAGTGGTAGATCAAAAGTATATCAAAAAATTATGATGCAGTAGTTTTGCTGGAGAGGTTTTGTTTGAATGGTCCGCGCACTTTAGGGTTTAAGGATTAGAATGAAAAGAACCTAGCAGAAGGTAAGTTTGCAAAGGAGGACCGTAAATTCCGGCTATGGCTTCTCCTGGTGTAGTCCAAGATCATACCAGGTGATTGCGGGGGCTTGAATGGCAGCTGATACGCGCCCGTATATTGAAAAGGTTTTTGTTAATCATCCTCCCAAATATCCCCCGAACAATCTGCAAAAGAAAAAGGAAAAGATGATCACGGTGCTTCTTGACGAAGTTTCCCGAGCTTCATGACCGAAACATGAAAAGAAAAACAAGGGATCCTCATGTCTGTCCATTGGAATCCTGGCAATGGCACGGCATGAACCGGGAAGAGGTGGAAATAAGTGACATGCTGAAATAATGACTGAAAAGGTGAATTCTTTACGAAACCTTCCTTAAAAGGAAAAATATTATATTATTGATAGCATAATTTCCTATATGTTGTTTATTTTTGACGAGGAAACCCATGCATTCATTATAGTACATTAAAGAAAATTTACAAAAAAAGTTTGCAACCTGAGTATCAGGCCTTCCTCAGTACTGGATAAGGGAAGAAAAGGGGATGGAAGAAAGTTTGACACAATCGTTTTGTCGCTGATAACTGCGACCTTAACAGATGAACAGTTTTATTCATAGAATCCGTATAAAATTGGATAGGAAGATGCAAATTAAAAGTAAATTTACTTTTTTATAACATACTCCTTCCCCCGACGGGGTGACAATTGATTCCCTTCCATCACCCCCAAAGAGTGTACGGACGGACGGAGTATGCTGACGTCATAACCAAATTTTCTCGGATTGATAGTTTACCATTTTTTCTTACCCATGGTGTTCCGCTGGCGCGCGCTTCGCGGGCGAGAGCTCCGCTAATATGATTTATTCATACAGATCCAACCGTCTGCAACATGAACAGTTTGATTCGAACAAACCACTTAAATGACACTCAATATGTGTAGTTAAACTCATTAGGACGCATTTTCATGCAATTCGATGTCTGAACTTGAGGCATATCATAAACGCCGAAGCATAAAACAATGAGCAGTCAATTAGCAAAACTTTCGTTTTGCTGTCATAAAGACAGTTCCGAGTTGAAATGTCTAGCTGCGTTCTTAGAGTTTAGAAATTGTTTTGTTTTACACCAAACTGTGCGGGAGTATCAAGGCAACTGAGCACATGTGCCACATAGAGTCGGATTTGTTGACTAATACTCGTTTTGGCACAGTTGAATTCCAGCAGCCGGAAAAGATGAGAAACCAGACTTCCTTTAAACACTCAGATCGGCCAAACTCGCGAGCAACTAATCATATAAACGTTATTTTATTTGAAGCCAATTTTTGTCGAGTTATTGTGAAGCTAATAGCGGAAAATTCAACAACTGGCAAGAACTAGTTCAGTAGTTGCCAGATTTCTCGATTTCTCGGTCACGAAGATGCGTGTTCTCGAATTGGTTTGTACATCCTCTCATCGCGGAAGAAGCACGCTTACAATGTAACTGTCAAATGCGCTCAAATAGGCGAGTTTCGTATTCCCGGGCGGCCTAGGACGAATGCTTGTTTTTGCGCGGGTCACTTCTCACCAAGAAGACAATCAAACATGAGAAAACTGCGGCTGAGGTGCCGGAAAAAAGGGAAATTTGAAACGCTGAAAGGTTTTGGAGATCTCAAAACGTACTTACAGGCTTGTTAAATCGTTGTTTCAAACATGAAAAGCCAAATCAGCTCCTCACCACTAAGAAAAACAATGAGCCTAACCCGAAATTGACCGAAATAGTGGTCGGTGAGTGAGTTCAATAAAACAAGTGCGAAGATGGTTTCAAAATCCTTAAACAAGGTAATACCCTGAAGCCATTTTAATGTTATTTTCAGTGATGGTTAAAACTTCTTTAAGCCACACCTTCCATTGGAGTGTACGTACTTGTTGAAAGCCTGCAAGTTAAATTTTAGTTGACATTTTTTCTAACGGAGCGAATGCAAAATGTATTTGAAAAAAATAAACCGACGGGGCAGACGTTCTGCATAAATTCCTTGCACTGTAAGGAAATTAAGTCGGTTTAAACGAAGATGACTAAAAATAATAGTATAACTTTATTTATACACAAGCTTACATTTGGTTTACATTATTTATCTTGATATTCAGTCACATAAAGAAAAACGTACGCACATTTCACTCGACAAGAACTCGAACACAATTTTATACAGACGATATACTGAGCAGTTTAAACTCCATTTCACAGATATACACAAGAATTAAAAAGAATACTACGAAGTAAGCTAATTAGAGGGAATAAAATATTGTCATTTTAACAAACTTTACCCTTTTCAAGCTTAAAAAATTTACTTCTGTTTTTGGCTTCGTCGCTCGTTTTCTTCCTTCTTTTAAGTACAATCAACTTTTTCCACAATTTTGTTTTTTGCAACAGATATCCCTTTGGTAAAGTTTAAGCTTTGAAATCTTACTATTTTTAAGATTTCTATCCTTTTCCAGCGACTCAGCGGCAAATTACCTACGTTTGTTTTTGCAATGAAGTTGACCCGCATTAGCCTCGCAATCGTGCTCGTCCCAGGGCCGTCGGGGAATACGAAACTTGCCTATTGCTTGCAATGCTCTGAACATCTTAGCGTGACCTAGTTTAACACTAGTGTTTTGCAATCTACTCACCTGCAGGACAAATCTGCCAGAAGGATACAAATCCCAGCATCAAAAGAACTCGACGAAACATTTCCGCCTGTAAACCTCCCATTCCTCTAAGGCGTGTTATTATACAGGGAAGTTTCCAGCTCCAGAGCTGGAAAAAATCTCTCCGAAAACGCCTAGACTGACTCAGTTGATACCGCCATTGTGATCAAGCCACAGAGAAAATTCAAATGTGAGCGGCGATAATTGAAGCACTTCTTTGTCGTGGATATGGTTGAATTCCTTGATAATAAATAAATAAAATAAATAAAATGTCTTTATTTCGCTCGTTGAAATACATAACAAACGTTACAGAGAGTGAAGTAACTAAACAGATCATGAAAATCGCACAGATTATTTACCAGTATCATATAAAACCTGACAAAACATTGGATATCTATATTGTTAAGTTGCTAAATTGTATTTAAACCTTATTCTATAAAAGTGACTGTTCTTTAAACGTTCTGTATTAATCCGTGGTAATTGACATGCTTGTGATCTTAACCTCTTGGGTGACTCTTTGACTTTCGGCAAAAGGGTATATAATGGATGGTCAACATTGCTCTTAATCTTGGTGAACAACCTGCGGTCACACTTTTCTAAAAAGTCATAGATATTAATTAACTCAGAAGTGTAACGTCGATTATTTCACCTTTTTAAAAAACATTATATGGTGTTTTAATCAACCTGGCTGGCTCCATAGACTGGAAGTGCGTACGTGATCTTTAGGAGAACAATAGCCTTATGGCAAGTTCTTCAGTAGGATAGTAGGATTAAGGGTGTAGCCCTGAATAGTATTGATGGTCCACTTGACAAGAATTAGCAAAGACCCCACAAAGAAACGGAAACTCAGCCGGCTATAACGAGAGGAGATGAAACAACGTCTGCATTTTCTCTTCAGTTCTGTCAAAGAATGACATGACAAAAACAAATCGATAGGCCATCTGGACAATATAAATAATTTATTTATTTTTAGTCATTTGTAGTCTCATTATAGTCATGTTTTCAAACTTTTCTTTGTGAAAATATCAAATGAAATAAAAATTTCAACCCCCACTAATTTTCATATGATTAGATAAAAGAAGAAAAAAAGAAAGCCATCATAAGGCAAAAATTTCGAAACGCAATCCGATTTTCAAACTATTAAATCTTAAGTGAATTGCTAACCCTGAAGAAGTGCTTTTCTTGTGGTAGTGTTTATTATGTTTTACATAGTGATTATTACTTTTGCCGAATCGGAAGATGAAACCCTTAAGTGTGACCATTCAAATGAAAGCTACTGAGCAGTACTTCCTGTGGTACTGTTTATTATGCTGTACAAGGTGGTTCTAACTTTTGAATCGGAGGATATGATCCTAGAGTGTGACAATTCAAATGAAAGCTCCTGAGTAGTACTTTCCTGCGGTTTTTTTTGTATGCTAAAGAAGGCGATTCTAACTTTTGAATCGATCGAGAGATGAACCCTTAAGCGTCACCATTCAAATGAAAGCTACTGAGCAGCACTTTCCTGTAGGGGAAACCTATACCGCGGAACGTTGGAATGCCGGAATAGTGAAATGGCGAGGTTAAAGAACTAATCTTAAATGAGTGCGAAACAGCAAAACCTGTTGAGGATTCTTTTTGCGTGGTGCTCCTTAAGTATAATTGTATTTACAAGAGATGTCTAAGTGGTATAATTGAAATGGCAAAGGGAATTTTACTGCTGAACAAACAAGGTCTAAAGGCTGTAGATTAAATATGAGCCAGCCTCGTTCCCAGGGTTCTCGCCTACTCGTCCCGTAGGGAAAAAGAGTGGACCCTGGAAACGAGTTTGATTTGAAACAGAAAACGAAAGAAAAAGAAGAAATCGTCGTTATGGCAATTGCAATCATTATAACTCTCATTTGCCTTGTCCGTGTTACAGTGGCATCTTTAAGGCGTCGAATATAGCTTACGCTAAGCGGTATAGATTAGTCGCAGTTAGAGGTCAACATTTCTCTCTCTTTTCTCATTGAAGCTACTACCTTTCGTACTGAAAAATATAGGAAATGAATCATATTTTCGAACTGCAGATCTCGCTATGGTTCGAAAGAACAATTGATTGAACGACGGGAATAATGCGGCAGACCTATAGATAGAAGCTTCTACACAAAAAGTCATTCACCAGTCTCACATACACCATAATGCACCTTTAGTACCCCCCCTCCCCCCCCCCCCCCAAAAAAAAAAGTACAAAACAATGGCTTCTATCTGCCTGAATTTAAGGTTGCGTTCGATTGGGAAACCTAGATGAATTTCTAAATGAATTTTCTAAATGAATTTTCTAAATCAATTTTCGAACGCGAAATCCGAAAACAGTTTCGCCTCCTAGAAATCCGTCCTCAGGGTGGATTTCAATTAAGAAGTCCAACTCCGGATTTCATGGATTTCCTTTTTACCGTTCGATTGGGAAATCCGAAAAAGGATTTGTAAAACTGTTCTCGAAAACAGCGGTCTTTTTTTGCTAATTATGCGTGCACATGCAAGACCGCTGTTCTTAAGGACAGTTTTTCAAATCCTTTCTCGGATTTCCCAATCGAACATTAAAAATGAAAATGCAAAAACAGATATCTCAATGTTGAAATCCGTTTTCGAATTTCGCGTTTGATTGCAAATCCGAAATCCGGATTTTGAAATCTTAATCGAGATTTCCCAATCGAACACACCCTAAGTCGATGAGCTAGTGTTCTCTCTTTAAAACGGAGTTCTAGTTTGAGTCACAGGGAAGTAAAATAAGTTCATGTTGGCCAAGAGTAAGAGTCATTATTATTCATTCAAAATATTTCCCCAATTCTGATTGGCTAAAAGCACACGCATAATTCACCGTAACCAGTTACTGATGACCAAATTTGGAAGAATTTCGTGTTTAACGAGGAAATGACGTCAATAATGCAGCCCTCTACAGGTTAAGGCACCGTTAACCAAGAAGACCTGGGGACGAGGTGGCGGACATTTCACTCGTTTCAAGAGTAAGAACTACAACTGGAACTAGGCGAAATAATAGCTAACTAAATAATAGCTGACTCGCGCCGGGGTATCATGTAAACAAATACAGAGCCATGAGAGGAAACCGGAGTGAACTCGCTCCAGGGCGAAAGTCGCCCCGGTGTCATGTAAATTAACACCCCCTAAAATTTGAGCTAACGAGCCGTCTTCCACTGTAGTAGAAACTCACCGAAAAGCAAGCACTGCAGTTGCAATATTCGAGCTATTATGTCATTCTTAAGTAAATGCATACGAAAGAAAAGGCTGAAAACGTTTTTTGACGATCTAGCAATAACACATTCACCTAAAGAAAACACACAGGACAACTGCTTACCTTGTGTGCCGCCTATCAGTTTAAACGATGGCCGGTGGGTCTTCAGTTTTTGCCAGCGCTTAAGTTAACGGGCTTTTTACATGGCGTATTGAAAATGTGTCAAGCCAATTTGCTAAGTAGGTGAAAGCTATTAACAAAACTTGATTCATATATTTGTAAATTAAATTGTTTATTATTCAGTTCTGTTTTGCTGGCAATTTATTTAATGAAATTTAACAGATAATCTGCTCCAAATATCTAGAAAATAAAAACACTTTTCTGCTTTGTTTAAATGCGAATGAAATGGTAACTGACTTTAAATTAGGAAACTTTAGTCTCACAGGCCCCTTTTGGTAAAATATACACAAAGTGTATGCAGGACATGAAAAAAGATAATAACATGTGTAAAAAACTTTTTATAACGGCAAAGTAAAAAAGACTTAATTGTCCTTCAAATTCCTTACATCGGTGTGTTGTCATTTTTTCTATGGCGTCAATTGGCTACACCTTAAGAATTTAATTTCTTTCTCGTCAGCAGAGTTAAACCGATCACAAAATTCCTAATTTACACACGGAACAGACAAAAGCGACCAAAAAGAATGACGCGTTGGGTCTGTCTTTGCGTCCCAATTTACTGTAGACTTTAAGACCCTACTGCAAGCGCAATAATGACTAATAATCGACCCATTTTTATAACTCGGGCATGAAGTTAAATCTGTCCACGCATCTTCCGGCTGTCAGGGTTAAGGTTAAAGAGGCTACATGTATGCCACGGCTGTCTAGATCATTTTGTTAACAATGCCAATTACGCTTCCTTATGCGGAAATTATGGAAATTAACGCTCAGGAAGAAATTACTTGGAAACGACAAAACAAACAGCTTCCTGTCCAACAAATATATTTCCCAAGCTATTATACAAAACGTTACAGACACCAAAACTGAACTTTGAAAAACTAGTAAGCTAACAAGTTTTCAGACACTCACAATTCCTTCCCGTTTTTGTCCATTCATGCCTTCTTTTGTATTTGCTGTGTTATTAATACCTTCTTTAAATGTTTTGAGCGATTATTTTTTGGTTTGTTAATTTGGTGGCGGTTCCTACGGTTTGAATGTTGATAAAAGTCGTGACACAGCTCCTTTAATGGCAAGGTAGTCGCTTTAAAAGGATGTTTAATAGTTGACTCCATTAGTTTAGGGTACCCACTTACACGATTTTCACTAAAACCGCGAGCATAGAAAATGGCCGCTTTAGACGAAGAGCTTCAGTGAGTCCAGTAAAAATCCTATTATATGGACAACCGATCCCAAACTATGAGCGAAGACAGTGACTTCTCACGTTTAACGACCTTCACGTAGACGCCGAGGATACCAAAAGAAAATTGTCACTGTTTTCACTCCACTGGCTACGCTACGTTAATGTTTTACTCGCACCATATGGTCTTTCGCTTGTCACAAGGCCATTACCAGACAACACTGCAATTTTCTCGTGAGAATACCTTCAATAGTTTTACACTGCAGGCACTCTTTCTTAAATGAATGACAAAAATTGAGGAACAGAGTACATAGCTGCTAAAGAAAGTTAATTGTACTGGAGAGGATTGAATGAGTAAAGGAGGAAATACGGCACAAAGACAGGGTCATTGTAGACAGCTCAGCAAGTGATTTAAAGTAAAAGCTGAAGACTTTACTTGTGAACATTATCAAACTTAAAATGTAAGTAATACAATAAAGAAAAACCTTTTTATCAAAATAAATAAATATTAAGTGAATAAATAAACAATGATTTAAATAAATTTATTATTAAACTCTCAGTTTATCATTCAAGAACAATCCGTACTATGAATTGAATTTTTCGGCGCCAAACAAACAACCATAATTTAATTTATAATTTTCAAATGATATTTCTTTCCTTTACTGATAAAACTGCTGATATAATTTCGCCCTATCTTTTCTTGAAATACCTACTTTATAATAACAACTTCACTTGTTTATTTTTTCCTCTTTTATTATTTTTTTCTTTTCTTTACGAACCATTTTTAAACTATGAAAAGTATCCCTTCTTTCGGGTAAGGCTACAGTTGTAGTTTTGGATGTCTGTGTATTTTTTGATTTTCCATAAAGTCCAACCAGTTTAGGCTCGATTTCCGCCGTCTCCCGAGGAAGGTCTTTGATCCTCCCCGAATGAGTGCGGGCTCATTTTCCCGAACAACGGCTGGTAATCGAGCCTACTTCCATTTGAGCTGAACGCCTACATTCGAAGGTAGGCGTGTTCAACTATGTCACGATTATGGAGTTTTCATCTGTTAGCTGGGTTGGAATATTAATTAAATATTCCTTTTTTACGCAACGAAGAATGCAACATTCTGAATACATAACGTAAAAAAGATCATTAACAACAAACCCGCAAAAAGCATTAGGCTCATATTTAGCCCGATACAAATTAACTGATGAATTTTCACTGCTTGAGCTGCAAAGTGCTTCTCTTTCCAAGTTCAAGTTTGAGCCAAAGGGGAGTGAAATAATTTCAGGTTGGCGAAGAGTAAGAGTCAATTACGAGCCCGGCCATCTTCTGCAATATTTGTGCTATTATTTTGTCATTCTTAAATAAAATGCGTAGGAAAGAAAAAGGCTGAACAGTTTTTGATAATCTAGTTATAGCATATTCACCTAAAGGAAATACAGAGGAAAATCGCCTACCTTGTTTGGCGCCTATCAGTTTAAACGATGACCGGCACAAACCTCTCAGTTTTCGCCAGTGCTTGAATAAACGTGCTTTTTACGTGGCATATTGAAAAAAAAATTATATCAAGCCAGTTTGCCAAGCAGGTGAAAGTTATAACACTTGATTCATATATTTGCAAATTTATTATTCAGTTCTGTTTTGCTGGCAATTTATTTCATGAAATTTAACAGTTAATCTGCTCCAAATAACTAAAAAATAAAAATACTTTTCTGCTTTGTTTAAATGCGAATGAAATGGTAACTAACTTTATATTGAAAGCTTTAGTCTCACAGGCCCCTTTTTGGTAAAATATACACAAAGTGCATGGAGGACATGAAAAAAGATAATAACATGTGTAAAACATATTTTAAAACCGCAAAGTAATCATTTTCTCTATGGCGTCAATTGGCTACACTTTGAGAATTTAATTCCCTTCTCGTCAGTAAAGTTAAACCACAAAATTCCTAATTTACACACGGGACAGACAAAATCGACCAAAAAAAGTGACGCGTTCTTGCGTCCCAATTTACTGTGGACTTTGAGACCCTACTGCAAGCGCAATAAAGACCTATCAAACAAAAACAACGCGGGGAGTTTCAAATTTCCCACTTTTATAACTCGGACACGAAGTAAAATGTGTCCACGCACCTTCCGGCTGTCAGGGTTAAAGAGAGTGCCACGGCTGTCTAGTTCTTGTTGTTGATAATGCCAATTACTATTTCTTATGCGCTATGGAAATTAACGTTCAGGAAAAAATTACTTGTAAACGACAAAAAACGGCTTCCTGTCAAACAAAGATATTTCCCATGCTATTATATATACAAAACGTTACAAACACCAAAAGTGAACTTTGAAAAACTATTAGGCTAACAAGTCAACTGACAAGTTTTCAAAAACTCACAATGTCTTCCCGTTTTTGTCTATTCGTGCCTTCTTTTGCATTTACTGTGTTATTAACACCTTCTTTAAATGTTTTGAGCGATTATTTTTTGATTGTCAACTTGGCGGCAGTTCCTGTTTGAATTTTGATAAAAGTCTTGACACAGCTCTTTTAATGGCAAGGTGGTCGCTTTAAAAAGATGGTTTAATAGTGGACTCCATCGGTCTAAAACACCCACTTACACGATTGTCACTAAAACCCCGAGCACAGAAAATGGTCGCTTGAGACGAAGAGCGTCGGCAAGTCCAGTAAAAATCCTATGGACAATCCCAACCTATGAGCAAAGGACAGTGACTTCTCACGTTTAACGATCTTTACGTAGACGCCGAGGAAAACAAAAAGAAAATTTTCACAGTATTTATGCCAATGGTAGCCTCCCACACAGGTGTTTTTAGGGGAGCTCGTCTTTCATCCCTCCCCACAAACGGGCGTTTGTGGGGTGGGATGAAAGAATACCTTGTATAGTCTTACATTGCAGGCGCTCTTTCTGATAAATGAATGGCAACAATTTAGAAAGAGAGAACATGGCTGCTAAAGAGGGATGATCGCAATGGACTGGATGTAATGAATAAAGAAGAAAATACGGCATATAAGACGGGGCCATTGTAGACAGCTGTGTATTGTATCTCGAGCAACTGATCTAAAGTAAAAACTGAAGACTTTACTTGTGAACATTATCAAAATTAAAGTGTAATTCATACAGTAAAAGACTTTTTTTTAAAAAAAAAATAAATAAATAAATAAACATTGATTTTAATAATTTTATCTTATATCATTAAGCTCTGTTATATACAAGCAGAGAGGATGCAACTTACAAGAGCAATCGTATTACGAGTGAAATTTTTCGGCGGCCAAACATAAACAATCATAGTTTAATTTAAAATTTTCAAATAACATTTCTTTACTATTACTCATTAAACTACTGAAATAACTCCCCATTCTTTTATTACAGCACTTTGTTTTTGTTTTGTTTTTTTTTCATTTCTATTTGTTTTTCTTTTCTTCACCAACCATTTTTAAACTTTGAAAATATTCTTCTCTTTCGGGTAAGGCTACAATTGTAGCTTTGGATGTCTGTGTTTTTGCTTGATGATCCATCCACTTGAGCTGAAGATAGGCGTGTTCAACTATCATCTATTAGCTGGGTTAAAATATTAACATTCCTCTACTAGGCAACAAAGCTTGCAATATTCCGCATATATAACTTAAAAAGGGATCATTTACAACAGACCCGCAACTCGCCAGCAAGGCTCACACCTAGTCCGATACAAATTGACTAAAAAATTTTTACTGTTCAAGCCGCAAAGTACCTCGCTTTTCAACTCGCCCTGGTCTTTTGAACTCTCCTCTAACACCGGCTGGGATGGAACTGGGGAGGGGAGACAGGGGCGGTGGCTCAGGGATGCTGTCCAATATCTTCCGCTTCGCTTGCCTCGACTTGGCGCTTGATGTGGTGTCGGTAACAGACAAAGATAAAGGCTCTGTGAAGCTTGGTTGCCCAAAATGAGCTAAGGAACTTTCCTCAGCTTGGCACTTGAGCAGTTATCCTGGAGGGAGATTCTGGGTAAGTAATTTTGGAGGTAGTTTAATATACCCTGATAAAAACTGGACTAGGGATATTTAAATTCCTCATTTTGATTCACTCGACGCAACAGGGATATGAACTCGTCGAAGAGTTAGCTATAACTTTGAGGTGTTTACATTTATTCACGATCGTGAAGCCACTCGCCAAAATACAATTGCAGCCCATTTAGCGGACAAAGACCAGCTTGGGCCGTTTAACCGACAAAAATCATCGTCAAGTCACCAGCTTTACAGCATGGAAATCCAGTCGTAGATCTCAAGCTTCTGTTCTTGTTCAGCACAACCAAAGTCGCGACATCAAACAACATGGCAGGCATAGCTTTATAGCATTTTGAACATGGCGACCAAGGGAATCATTATCCGCCACAGTTTTACTTCACCAAATGAACATCCAGATTCACAACAACTTCGGTGATTTTTAACTAGTGTTTAAATTCTTTTTTTAAACAACATGGGCGGTCTCTTTAGTTGTCGAGCAGTGTAAATTCCTGGTATATTGTTATTTATATAGAAGGTTTGATAGCACAAATGTGGCCTTTTAAGGTAATTCCCTTGTTTTGCACTGCGCACCCTCTACTGCGCATAACATTGCGACATCCAAGATGGCGGCGGTTCTTCCCACTAGCGCGAAGAGAACAAACAAGGGCCGCTTTTACAGAGCTAAAGCTTTTATTCGCAATAATGATGCCGCAGAGCGGCTGACAGTTTCCTGGTTTGCTATCGAAAAACAAGAAAATGAAAGAAATATGCGTGATCCCGAAGTCTGCAGTGGTTTTTCAATTCGCGCCCGTCGAGTTGTGGAATTATTAAAAATGTCCTGGCTGAGGCTTTGGATTATGGAGGCTGTGAAGCCTGTTGGACGGCTCTTCAACTGCACTAACGAGCCAGTATCTGGCCTGGGATCGCTACTGTACATATGTTACTCAAACTCCGAGAGTGGAGAGACGATTATTTCTGGAACAAATAAGACCCAACGTAGCACCAGAACAACGCGAGGAGATCAGTCTTTGATGTAAACACGAAGTTTGCTGGTGAATTCACATTTTGCTGTGTATAGAAACCAAGCAAGCGAACATATGAAGAAAAGGAATCAATAGTCTTTTCTTCAAGTTTCGTTGTCGAACATTATTGTGCAAACGCAAAAAAATCGAACCCTAGCTCACTGGAATTTCATAACTCGAAAATCTAATCAAATCTTGACTTACCTTATTCCTTGGTATTTAATGTACTCTTTTCAAGTTTGAATTTCTGTGTTGGTGATATCAAACACATAAAAACAACCGAAAACAAGCTAGATCTCGAGTGCATACTTCGAACACAATGGGCTTTATTTTGTATGATTTTGTATCTCGCCCCAGTCCCCGCCGCGCAAATTATCCGTCCTGACTGTGATCTCAAAACCATGTTCACCTTCCCCAGCAGTTTGTGAGGAAACAAGCACGGTGATCCCCTATTTTTTACCCAGGTATTTGCTAAGAACAGTCTAATAAAGAAAATATTTGAAGAAAAAAAAAAGTTTGATAGTAGAACATGATTTTTTGGGGGAAAAATAGTTTCGTATTTGGTGTATTTGGGTCAAGGCGAGGACTTCAAGCCAACCACGGAACTGTCCGAAAAAGTGCAATATCCCCACAACCAGGCAATCAAAAACGAATTAAATGAAGTAATACCGCTTATTTAAATAAAAGAAGCTTTATGTTAAAGATCAAATTTTGTGCGTTTCAAGTAACAAAGACTTAACTCTGTACGAAAAGGGATTCGGATTTTTAACGCGCAGCCAGTAAAAATACCCCAGTATAAGAGCGTGCTGACGGGTAAACAAGCACGGTGACCCCATCTTTTATTGCAGTTTTTAAATGTTCATATCATGAATGTTGATTATGCCAAGTTTTAAAAAAAGTTTGATAGTGGACCAATTTCAAGGGAATTACCTTAATATGGCAGCGTGATTCTGCTTTTACTAAAACGATTACTTTACTCGCGCTTATGAGCATAGAATGGTGATGTTGTGCAGCGCACCCTTCTAGAATAATATTTGTATTTAACTAAGTTACGAAAGATACCAGATTCTAAGCCGGTAACGAGCATAATGGTGAGCCTAACATGTTTTGTTCTAAAACGGTAAAAAAATAAGATCATTTGCAAGTTACACTTTTTTCTGACGTTAATATTGCTAAGTTCTGATTATACTTTTTTGTTAATCCCCATTTGTTTTTCCTGCTTCAATTGCTCGTTAAATGGCCTCCGCTAGGACATTTCGAGGAAAGTCAGTCCACCTAATTGGAAAAAAAAAGGCCCTGTATCGTAATTCAGGATTTAGAATTAACACGATTTAGGCATCGAGTCCGACGTTCAGGCTATATTATCAAGTTACTAGCACTTTTTTCTTCAGAGAATCAAAGCATAAGAAAAAGAAATTTCAAAGGTACGTTTACTGTAAAATACTTACGAAGTGCTTACCTTTTTGTTATGATGTGACGAATTGAAGGCATCAGAGGGTTTCCTCGTCGCATGGTTTACTGGCTCCATCTCGGAAGAAAACATTTGTGTTGCTTGTGGATACATGCGCACGGTAGTAACTTGTACATCCGCTGAAGGAGAGATGCGTTGCGGGCGTAAGATAGTCGATAACGTCCCCTGAACATTGGCCATGAAGATATTTAAATCCTAAAACGGTGGAAAAAATAGTAGATTAAGCCTTCAAGTCCCAAGAGTGACCAACATCTTTTAAGGAAATGTATGGAGATCAGACTGGAGAATTTGCATGTGGATATTAAGGTTTAGAGGGTTAAGGTATCTCTCTCCTTGAGCAACTTACTGAAGAAAAACATTGTAGGGGGAGGGGCGGGTAGAGAGGTACATGGCAGCTGAAAGATATGGCCTCTACAACACGTAACTAGCTTAATGATTTCCTACGGCCTCTGCATGTATATTATTTTGTATTCATTCATTTTCAATTGCAGAGTATAAGTTAACGCCATGCAATGCTTAAGCCTGGTTGAAATTGATGCAGAATGAAGTTCCACAAACTGTGGAAAATAGGAACAATGTACGAACCGGTATCTTATGCTGTAGATTGTCCAATGCAGCAAGCAAGTACGGTTCTCGTGGTTTAAGAGTTAGGAACGACAGTTCAACAAATGACAAGGATGGGCATTGAAGCCGATCATCTGATCTTACGATTAGGTTGCTGAAACAGATGAAGTTGCGAAGCTTGACCAGATCGTCAACAGCCACCGCCTGTGGAAAAAATATACCATGGTATAAGCGAGAAGACTCAGAGCATTATTTATTTATTTACTTTTTTTTATTATTTATGTACTTATTTATCATACCTCAGAGGGGAGCCTTTTTGTGTGGGAAGGATATAAGGGGTTTGGGGGAGGGGATTAGGTGGGCGTTAAGAGAGGCTGACTTTAATCGCCCCTATACATAATTATGCCAAAAGAAAGGTAGTTTAAAACCACTAAGTTAATTTTCACTCAAGGAAAGTTATATAACCATTTTTTTTTTTACGACTACGGAATTTCGACCTCCGGCACAGCTTATTAAAGCTACGAAGTAAATAAAGCGAGAATCCTTATTGCAATAGAGAAATAAAAATAATCTTTAACGATTAAACTCTTTCTGCTACAGCTTTTAAAAAACAGCACCACAGGAGGGAACTGTAAGTCAATACCGTAAGTCCTCCCCAGAATTTTGTTGCCGCTAAATTCATCTCAGCGTCGGATATATACACGGTCTGTACACTGAAACAAAACACAAAAACATAACCGGTAAATACTTCAAGTGGAGGTTGTGTTCATGGGCGAGTAGTTCCATCACAATTTCTCCTGGTTTGTTCCAGGTTTTTCTTTTTTGCCAAGTGCAAAACCTAAGAGTTGTCATAGCATTAGTCCCTGTTTTTTTTTCTTTTCTTTTTTTTTTAATAACTCGATTCACGATATTTCAGTAACGAAGTCGGCTACAATGCAAGTGAGCATATTTGTATGTCAATTTCTGTTTTCTCTGCAGGGTGACTTTTAAACCTGACGTCTTATAATGCTCGTGTTTTTAACAGTACTTCCCGGATAGTGTCAAATTAAATGTAACATTATTTTGAAAAAATAATGATAATGATGATGATGACGACCATGATGACGACCATGATGAAAATGACGATGGCGATGATGACGAGAACGACAACGAAAATGACGACGATGGTGCTGATGATGATAACATACGCTTAAAGAGATGACCAAAGACCACTTTGTATCCGTGATTGCATGCATACCTTGAGTTGGAAAAACAAGAAAGGGAAGTAAAGAAAACAACCACTCCAACAATATCCATTTCTGAACACACCTGGAACGAACCACAACGCAACTGATCAAAAGAACAGGCCTGCAAGAAAAACCATGACAGCCGGTCAACTTTCTATAAGCCAGACGCTTCTCTAAGGCCCACACGTATCTGGATATTATTGAATCCGCAAATTTTTCTTTCTGGATCCAAAAATTTCCACGTTCAAACGTAGCGTATTCAAATCGAACTTGCTTGTCCACACGTACACGGATTCACTTTCATTTCGTCAGCTGATTTGAAGTGGATCTTCGGCTTATGCGAAATTTTCCTCACCATTCTTCCGCAAAAAAAGGTTTCGAAGACAAAATTGTCCCATCAAGCACTTGTTCCCTAGCGCCACAGCTTGGCATAACTGAAGTGTACAGTAATAATAGTTGAGCTTAACTGCACACAAGTTATGAGACTTGAAACTGAAGATTTAGAAGTAAAGAAGCGAAAACATTTCGCCCGGCACCATCTTGAATATTCACGGTAAAAAACCTGCCTCGATCTTGTTACGTCACTGAATGAAAAAAAAATTATCCGAATTTACCGTCCACACGATTCCTGATTCATAGCTCATTCTAAAATTTCCACTCTGGAGAGCGGATTCAAAAAGTTGCGGATTCGTATGCCGGATTCACCGGCTACGTGTTGACGGAAACCGAAAAAGTTGCGCATTAAAAAATATCCAGATACGTGTGGAGAAGGCCTAAGGAGAACAGGGGTGAGTAGTGGATAAGGCACCGCTTACTCCTTTTCTTTGCAGGGGAATTTCATTAACTTGCGGGGGAATACATTAACGCAGATGACGTCATGCATCTCATCAAGATAGAATGATGTCCTAGTTTATTTTTAGCTGGCTGACGTCATGCCTGTCATATAGATAGGATGATGTCACAGTTTATTTGTAGCTGGCAAGGAGCAAGTGACGTCAAAATTTACCTCACGACTTAGACCACCTACAGACACTTGGGGACTAGAAGAGGCACGGCGGTAGGTCCCAAGGTTGTAAGGTGGGTGAAGGGCGGGACGATGGGCCAGGAACCCCGAGATAGAGATAGGAGGTCCATCGTAAGTAGCCGGCCGCCGTTCCCTTCCCCAGCAGGCTTACGACTTGAGGAGCACCACGACCATCGATCTACCTTACAACCTCTAGACTAACCCCCGGTTCATACGCTGGTCCACCTTAAGTCCTCGTATATGAAGGTGGTGGACGAGATTGGCGGCCCTAAGTCTGACCTCCCAACCTACCGCCCCATCGTAAGGACTTGAGAATCCTAAAGACATAAGGAAAGACAGGAACTACAAAGAAGAGAATAAGACGGCAACCATCATTTATTTTATTAAGGTTGCCTTTATTTTAATGGTCTTTTCTATAATCATGATTGCTGCTTTAATTCTTGTGGGCAGCAAGGTCATCGTCTATGTCTTTAATATTCATTCTTATGCCCCATTTATTAAATGATATTTCTCTTATATGAATAAATGGGGCATCCATCTCTTCTATTTCTTCTTTTCTTTAATCTTTACCCCAACTTTTAAATTAAAAGAGCAATAATATAATAAAAGTTGGGGGGTTAGTCTATTGATTTACTTATAGATTGCCTCTTTTATTTTAATAAGCTTTTCTTTATTATAAAAGAGGCAATAAGAATAATCCTATATGACTAGCAGATGACTTTAATGCAGCTATGCTATAAATTAAAGCATTAATCATTGATTTATAAGAAAGACAATGTAAATAAAGGGGCAGCAATATTAAAATAACTTATCGGCTGCCCCATGGCTTATAAATTAATGTAAAGATATATGAATTATTAATTTATAAGCCATATAATATATATCATTCATCTCTTATAGTTAAAGATCACTTATAAAAAGAGATGAATGATAAAGAGAATTAAATTATGGATGAAATTCCCTGTCAATTACTTATAGAATTTCATCCACCAGCATTTATTTATGCTGGAATTATATATAGACCATGGATTTTTAATATAAGAAATAACTAATTGTAAAAATCCATGGTATCATTAATTAATATTATCACCATTTTTCCATTATTATCATTCATATCTTTTATTGGAAAAATGGTGGGGAAAAATCCCATAAAATAAGTGATTAATTAAAATACAGGGATTTTTCCATTAATTAACATATGACCGATAAAATTATCGGATGACCACTTTTAATTTATGATTAGTGGTCAGGTCATATGCTAGGTTATATATTATCTTTTACTTATGGGGAATTTCTCATTTAATTATTTCTATCTTTAACTATAAAGAAATTCCCCATTTGTTAAGATATAAATGATATTATTCTTGGCCTTATGATTATTACTTTGCTTTTATTAATTTCAATCATAAGGCCATATATATAGAAATTGGTGTTAACCCTCAATGAATATTATCATATTTGTCATTATTTATAGGATTCCAGGAACCTTCATGTACGAATAAAAAGGAGAAGGAAATAATGACAAATATGTGCGAATTTTATTATGAGCAAAAATGAATAACTATAAGACTAGAAGATGACCTCGGTTCATTATGTAATTAAAGAACCGATCATGAAATATAAATATATGTATCTTATATTATTACATGAAAAATCCTAAAGGAAAGAATATTATAATAAAGGATTTTTCATGCCTATAGATACAATTTATTTTATATTATATTTCTATCTTTACATTTGGCATTTTCTTATTAATTTGCTATTGGAGAAAATGCCAATCTTGTAAAATAAATTGTATCTTTCATGTCTTCCAAAATTCACCAATCATTTATATTTTGCCAGTGAATTTTGGTAATCTCTTATTTATATTATTCTATCTGCCCCTTATATTTTTATTATCTCTTATTTTATCTAAAGGGGCAGATATTATATTATTTCTTTCTTTCTTCTTGCCATTTCATCTATTATAAATATCTCTTATAATGAAATGGCAAGATATATATTATTATATTATTCTTTGCCGCTAGGCTACATTATATATTATTATCTCTTATTATTTGGCCTAGCGGCTATATCTCTTAATTTATATTATTTATTCCTCAGCATTTTTCATATCTTTTATTATCTCTTTATATAATGAAAAATGCTGTATTTCTTATTATCTACCAATATTTTTCATTAATAGAAATCTCTTTATTAGAAAAATATTGGTTTCTTATTTATTTAAAGGTTAAAATCTAATATCATTTAAAGATTTTAACAATTAATGCCAACCTTAATAAACGGTTGGGCGGTGGTTACGTCATAATATTCTTTATCTTTTATTTATCTTTTCCCTTATTATAAATAGACCATCGACCAACCAATAATAAATAAAGGTTGGCATAAATTAATGAGACGATGGCCTATTTATTAATTTATATCTTATTTAATGGCCATCGTTAACAATAAAAGATAATAAGAGAATATATGATGTTACCGATGGCCTGATCGCCATATAAAAATGAAAGGCGATCATCCACCAATTTTATTATAATAAAATTATAGGTGGAATATGATAAAGAAAAGGATAGAAAAATCCACGGAAAGAAGAGAATTATATAATAGTGGATTTTTCTTAGTCTTACATTCATCTCTTATTTTATTTATTCTGCAACCATAAATTTATAGGTTGCTATTATAATAAGAGATGAATGAAGAAGATACCATTAGCAAAATTAATTATAAGAGAAACAGAAATTAATTTTGCCCTTATGTTATTCCATTGAAAATCTACTTATAGTTAAAGATTTTCATTATAATGAAAGTTGCCAAGTGTTCGCAACTTTGCGATTGTAAGTCCATTATTTATAGGGGGGCAGTTAATTATTTTGTATCCTTTTTGTTTATCTTATTTGCTGTCCCACTGCCCCCTTAATTTAAAAGGAAATGATATAGCAAAAGTCAATATATTAATGCAGCAATTTATATTTCTTGGCTGCTATATTCTATTATTTAATTGACTTTTGCTTATAAGAAGAGACTATTTATATTATGGCAATTTATATTAATGAAATTACAGCAAAGATAATATATAAATTGCCATAAGACAAGAAATAAATAATAAGTAATTAATAGGCTAGCCTATGGCCTAGCAAACATATAATAATAAAAGTTTGCTATCCGCCTTTTCATAATAGAAAATTAGGCGGGAATAAGTAAGATAAAAGAATATATGAATTCATGGATTTTACTAATAATTTCTTGATAAAATCCATGAATGATAAGTAATAAATAATAATAGAATAATATAATAAATTAATATATGGATGATTGCCATAAAGAAAAGATAGAAATAATATATTGGCAATCATCCCCACCATCATTAATATATTTGCTATTCATCTTTTATAATATTAATGATGGTGGATAATATCTTCTAATAATTAATATATGGCCCATCTTTATTATTCATATTATTTTATTAAAAGATGGGCCAATAATAAGATAATAATTAATAATATGCCAATGCCAATAATAAATAAGAAATATAAATAGATGGCATTGGCGAATAATAATAAATAAGTAATAATTAATATTGGCACGCCAGGCTATAAATAATAGACTAAATAAAATATGGCGTGCCAAGAATATTATATTATTATCATGGGCTTTTTCCAAGAGAATAAGATATATAAGAAAAAGCCCATTTAATATAAAGAAATATGATTAAGAAATATATGCTTTTGCTAATAAAGAGATTTCATGAGAGCAAAAGCATTAATAATAAGAGATTATATGATGGCATTTTATTTGCTAAGTTATTAATATTATAAAATGCCATCATAAGAGAATAATATATTAACAACTAGCAAATGACCTTGCCACAGACAAAAATTAAAGTGGCAATCATTTGCAAATTATAAAAGAAGTAATTATATATAATGGATTTTGGAAATATGAAAAATCTCTTAAACTCCAAAATCCATTAATAAGAAGATAATCCATCATTTTTAATTAAAGAAAAGAGATAGATTAAAAATGATGGCAGTCACCGCGAAAATTAATAATAAGTGATTGACAATTAATTTTCGCCCTTTCATTTATTATTCATTCCCCCCACTTTTTTAATAAAATAAGAGAGATAGATAATAAAAAAGTGGGGTTCATTCATCATTTTCTTTATTATTTGAATTTCTTCATTGAATTTTACTTTTATAAAATTCATGATAGAGAAATTCATGTGTTGTCATTAAATTTAAGGGTAAATTTAATGATCGCATTGTCAAAAAATGCGGATAGACAGGCTAGGCTAGAATTATTTAGGCCCCATCATTCACCTTCATATTGGGGCCCCCTGCTGCTAGAAGTGGACCTAAGGCCCTGAGGTTGTAGAATGAAGGTCCACCATCGTGCCTCCCTATACCAGACAAGCTTGGGGACCTTCACCCTCACTTGTAAGTTGCTATTCCCTTAGATCTAGTGAGTCGTGGTCCATCGATCTACCTTACAACCTCTAGACTAACCCCCGGTTCATACGCTGGTCCACCTTAAGTCCTCGTATATGAAGGTGGTGGACGAGATTGGCGGCCCTAAGTCTGACCTCCCAACCTACCGCCGTAAGTCTAGCAGGTGAGAGTGAGGAGGGACAGATCTTGGACCTACAGGTGGATTCCTGGATCTAGAAGTGAGGTTAGGCGAGGGTTGTCATTCACCTTCCAGTTCTTTCCAGCGGTTACCAATGATTTCCTCTTCCAAGATCTGGTCTACCTCAGGGATCACTTCTAGATCTTGGGGAGTACGAAC
>OZ037999.1:22916013-23013962 GCA_964035705.1 Porites rus | reverse complement strand
TTTCCTGGTTTGCTATCGAAAAACAAGAAAATGAAAGAAATGTGCGTGATCCCGAAGTCCGCAGTGGTTTTTCAATACGCGGCCGTCGAGTTGTGGAATTATTAAAAATGTCCTGGCTGAGGCTTTGGATTATGGAGGCTGTGAAGCCTGTTGGACGGCTCTTCAACTGCACTAACGAGCCAGTATCTGGCCTGGGATCGCTACTGTACATATGTTACTCAAACTCCGAGAGTGGAGAGACGATTATTTCTGGAACAAATAAGACCCAACGTAGCACCAGAACAACGCGAGGAGATCAGTCTTTGATGTAAACACGAAGTTTGCTGGTGAATTCACATTTTGCTGTGTATAGAAACCAAGCAAGCGAACATATGAAGAATAGGAATCAATAGTCTTTTCTTCAAGTTTCTTTGTCAAGCATTATTGTGCAAACGCAAAAAAAAATCGAACCCGAGCTCACTGGAATTAAACAGAACGCCGGCGCTACAAAAGAGTCCAAAATAAAGATTCATAACTCGAAAATCTAATCAAATCTTGACTTACCTTATTCCTTGGTATTTAATGTACTCTTTTCAGGTTTGAATTTCTGTGTTGGTGATATCAAACACATAAAAACAACCGAAAACAAGCTAGATCTCGGGTGCATACTTCGAACACGATGGGCTTTATTTTGTATGATTTTGTATCTCGCCCCAGTCCCCGCCGCGCAAATTATCCGTCCTGACTGTGATCTCAAAACCATGTTCACTTTCCCCAGCAGTTTGTGAGGAAACAAGCACGGTGATCCCCGATTTTTTACCCAGGTATTTGCTAAGAACAGTCTAATAAAGAAAATATTTGAAGAAAAAAAAAAGTTTGACAGTAGAACATGATTTTTGGGGGGAAAAATAGTTTCGTATTTGGTGTATTTGGGTCAAGGCGAGGACTTCAAGCTAACCACGGAACTGTCCGAAAAAGTGCAATATCCCCACAACCAGGCAATCAAAAACAAATTAAATGAAGTAATACCGCTTATTTAAATAAAAGAAGCTTTATGTTAAAGATCAAATTTTGTGCGTTTCAAGTAACAAAGACTTAATTCTGTAAGAAAAGGGATTCGGATTTTTAACGCGCAGCCAGTAAAAATACCCCAGTATAAGAGCCCGCTGACGGGTAAACAAGCACGGTGACCCCATCTTTTATTGCAGTTTTTAAATGTTCATATCATGAATGTTGATTATGCCAAGTTTTAAAAAAAGTTTGATAGTGGACCAATTTCAAGGGAATTACCTTAATATGGCAGCGTGATTCTGCTTTTACTAAAACGATTACTTTACTCGCGCTTATGAGCATAAGATGGTGATATTGTGCAGCGCACCCTTCTAGAATAATATTTGTATTTAACTAAGTTACGAAAGATAACAGATTCTAAGCCGGTAACGAGCATAATGGTGAGCCTAACATGTTTTGTTCTAAAACGGTAAAAAAATAAGGTCATTTGCAAGTTACACTTTTTTCTGACGTAATATTGCTAAGTTCTGATTGTACTTTTTTGTTAATCCCCATTTTTTTTTCCTGCTTCAATTGCTCGTTAAATGGCCTCCGCTAGGACATTTCGAGGAAAGTCAGTCCACCTAATTGGAAAAAAAAGGGCCCTGTATCGTAATTCAGGATTTAGAATTAACACGATTTAGGCATCGAGTCCGAAGTTCAGGCTATATTATCAACTTACTAGCACTTTTTTCTTCAGAGAATCAAAGCATAAGAAAAAGAAATTTCAAAGGTAAGTTTACTGTAAAATACTTACGAAGTGCTTACCTTTTTGTTATGATGTGACGAGAATTAAAGGCATCAGAGGGTTTCCTCGTCGCATGGTTTACTGGCTCCATCTCGGAAGAACACATTTGTGTTGCTTGTGGATACATGAGCACGGTAGTAACTTGTACATCCGCTGAAGGAGAGATGCGTTGCGGGCGTAAGATAGTCGATAACGTCCCCTGAACATTGGCCATGAAGATATTTAAATCCTAAAACGGTGGAAAAAATAGTAGATTAAGCCTTCAAGTCCCAAGACTGACCAACATCTTTTAAGGAAATGTATGGAGATCAGACTGGAGAATTTGCATGTGGATATTAAGGTTTAGAGGGTTAAGGTATCGCTCTCCTTGAGCAACTTACTGAAGAAAAACATTGTAGGGGGAGGGGCGGGTAGAGAGGTACATGGCAGCTGAAAGATATGGCCTCTACAACACGTAACTAGCTTAATGATTTCCTAAGGCCTCTGCATGTATATTATTTTGTATTCATTCATTTTCAATTGCAGAGTATAAGTTAACGCCATGCAATGCTTAAGCCTGGTTGAAATTGATGCAGAATGAAGTTCCACAAACTGTGGAAAATAGGAACAATGTACGAACCGGTATCTTATGCTGTAGATTGTCCAATCCAGCAAGCAAGTACGGTTCTCGTGGTTTAAGAGTTAGGAACGACAGTTCAAGAAATGACAAGGATGGGCATTGAAGCCGATCATCTGATCTTACGATTAGGTTGCTGAAACAGATGAAGTTGCGAAGCTTGACCAGATCGTCAACAGCCACCGCCTGTGGAAAAAATATACCATGGTATAAGCGAGAAGACTCAGAGCATTATTTATTTATTTACTTTTTTTTATTATTTATGTACTTATTTATCATACCTCAGAGGGGAGCCTTTTTGTGTGGGAAGGATATAAGGGGTTTGGGGGAGGGGATTAGGTGGGCGTTAAGAGAGGCTGACTTTAATCGCCCCTATACATAATTATGCCAAAAGAAAGGTAGTTTAAAACCACTAAGTTAATTTTCACTCAAGGAAAGTTATATAACCATTTTTTTTAAGACTACGGAATTTCGACCTCCGGCACAGCTTATTAAAGCTACGAAGTAAATAAAGCGAGAATCCTTATTGCAATAGAGAAATAAAAATAATCTTTAACGATTAAACTCTTTCTGCTACAGCTTTTAAAAAACAGCACCACAGGAGGGAACTGTAAGTCAATACCTTAAGTCCTCCCCAGAATTTTATTGCCGCTAAATTCATCTCAGCGTCGGATATATACACGGTCTGTACACTGAAACAAAACACAAAAACAAAACCGGTAAATACTTCAAGTGGAGGTTGTGTTCATGGGCGAGTAGTTCCATCACAATTTCTCCTGGTTTGTTCCAGGTTTTTCTTTTTTGCCAAGTGCAAAACATAAGAGTTGTCATAGCATTAGTCCCTGTTTTTTTCTCTCTTTTTTTTTTTAATAACTCGATTCACGATATTTTAGTAACGAAGTCGGCTACAATGCAAGTGAGCATATTTGTATGTCAATTTCTGTTTTCTCTGCAGGGTGACTTTTAAACCTGACGTCTTATAATGCTCGTGTTTTTAACAGTACTTCCCGGATAGTGTCAAATTAAATGTAACATTATTTTGAAAAAATAATGACAATGATGATGATGACGACCATGATGACGGTGATGATGAAAATGACGATGGCGATGATGACGAGAACGACAACGAAAATGACGACGATGGTGCTGATGATGATAACATACGCTTAAAGAGATGACCAAAGACCACTTTGTATCCGTGATTGCATGCATACCTTGAGTTGGAAAAACAAGAAAGGGAAGTAAAGAAAACAACCACTCCAACAATATCCATTTCTGAACACACCTGGAACGAACCACAACGCAACTGATCAAAAGAACAGGCCTGCAAGAAAAACCATGACAGCCGGTCAACTTTCTATAAGCCAGACGCTTCTCTAAGGCCCACACGTATCTGGATATCATTGAATCCGCAAATTTTTCTTTCTGGATTCAAAAATTTCCACGTTCAAACGTAGCGTATTCAAATCGAACTTGCTTGTCCACACGTACACGGATTCACTTTCATTTCGTCAGCTGATTTGAAGTGGATCTTCGGCTTATGCGAAATTTTCCTCACCATTCTTCTGCAAAAAAAGGTTTCGAAGACAAAATTGTCCCATCAAGCACTTGTTCCCTAACGCCACAGCTTGGCATAACTGAAGTGTACAGTAATAATAGTTAAGCTTAACTGCACACAAGTTATGAGACTTGAAACTGAAGAT
The DNA here is from genome assembly GCA_964035705.1 of Porites rus. Lineage (NCBI taxonomy): Eukaryota > Metazoa > Cnidaria > Anthozoa > Scleractinia > Poritidae > Porites > Porites rus. The sequence goes on along the minus strand of OZ037999.1, from coordinate 23,009,866 downwards.
TTAGAAGTAAAGAAGCGAAAACATTTCGCTCGGCACCATCTCGAATATTCACGGTAAAAAACCTGCCTCGATCTTGTTACGTCACTGGATGAAAAAAAAAATTATCCGAATTTACCATCCACACGATTCCTGATTCATAGCTCATTCTAAAATTTCCACTCTGGAGAGCGGATTCAAAAAGTTGCGGATTCGTATGCCGGATTCACCGGCTACGTGTGGACGGAAACCGAAAAAGTTGCGCATTAAAAAATATCCAGATACGTGTGGAGAAGGCCTAAGAAGAACAGGGGTGAGTAGTGGATAAGGCACCGCTTACTCCTTTTCTTTGCAGGGGAATTTCATTAACTTGCGGGGGAATACATTAACGCAGATGACGTCATGCATCTCATTAAGATAGAATGATGTCACAGTTTATTTGTAGCTGGCAAGGAGCAAGTGACGTCAAAATTTCTTAGAGTTGACGTCATCAAAAAATGTTGAGATCATAATCTATAAACAGGAAAGTGATTTTTATATAATTAGCTATTTGCTACTGTCTTCTGATTAGATATTGTTTGCTATAGTCTTCTGACTGGATATTGTAGAAACTGTCATGTGTTCAAAATAAAAGAGGGCAAATTTTGAACGTGTTATCTTTGCAGATTATACTAAATGAAAAATCTTTAATCATTAAATTATTTTCACTAAAAATCGGTTATAAACAAAACCAAGACACGGAGGTTAACTGAAAAATCTTTACTTCAAAAGAAGGGAAAAGGAGGTTAAGGGAATGCGAAATCGTACTAATTTTTCAGGCAAAACATGAAAACGAGGTCGAAGCTCAGCGAAGCAAAAAACTGCCTATCAAGCAAAAATGTCAATCTTCGTTTACTTGACTCTGTAGAAAGTATTGCACAGGGTATGAAAATTCCATAGAAAACAACAAGTGGTTCTAAAGTAAACCCTAGCTCTTTTGGTTCTTAAATAAACCCCATTCTTGTTCCTAATGAGTGGAAAGTCTTTTTATAAAAATAGGAATAAGAGGTGCGATCGCCTAGCAACACATGTCTTCTTGTTTAGCGCTAAAAATCGGATACATAAACAAAACACACACACACACACATACACAGAGTGGAGCTGAAAACGTTCTATTTCAATTTTGACTCACCATTACGAAAGCGTTTTCTCCGTTCTATCTCGAGGAAACGACTAACTATTGAAATCTCAGCGCTTGATGAGCTTATGGTCTTGTCAATTCAAGCGCCGTTAGTCAGTTAATTATGCGAGTTAACAAGCCCAAACTTGAATACAAATTAGTTCATCTCTACAGCTAGACCCAAGGGAGCACCTTGACTTATAATTGTAAACACACAAACAATTAATAACTTAACAAGGATCAATTTAAACACGCGACAAATAAATTGACAAGACACGAGATACAGTTTTAAAAACTTTATTGAAAACCAGTGACAAAAAGAGTCAAGTAAACAGCGATTTGGAAGGGATGAAAATTGGACCTCCTCTTCGTTCTCCTCTTTAGAAGGTGAATAAAAATTGGTTTCCAACGTCTTGGCGTTTTTGTGTGTAATTAATCCACAATCGTGACACCGAAGAAAGCCCTCTTTGATATATTTTCTCTCCTCGGGGATCTGGTGATCGCATATAGGACAAATCTTGTAGTTATCGTGCCAAAAGCATTTAGGACATTTCATGATCAATGTAGAGTACACATTAGAGTTTTCGCAATGTTCACAGGGACTTTTAGAGTGAAAGGTGGTGGACGTTTCAGGGCTACTACTTTCTGTTTCCTCACTTTCGTTTTCAGTGTCGTTGTCACTCTCTCGGATGCCTTCAGTTTCAACGCCATTCTCAGAAGCCACTTCCTCCTCCTCCTCCTGATTTTCAGTATCCGATGAACTCTCCTCATTATTACTCTCATTATCGGAAGTATTTCCCACATTTCGGTAGCCTTTTTCCTTTTCTATTAAATCACTTAACAACTTTTTGTTCTTGATTAAACCTTTATCGATTCCTAACTCTGCAAGTCCATCTAGAAACGTATTCAGCGCACGAGGCTTGGTAACCTCATTGTTATGAGGGAGTAACACATACTCAACTAGCTCGGCGATGTTTGTGACGGGAATAGTGCGTTTATTTCGAAGTAATTGTCCATAGGAGTCAAGAAAAGAATATCTTTGGACGCGGCCATACTATGCAGCAAGTCAGAAGCACGCTTTTCCGACACTGCTTGGGAAAGATGACTCAAAACATCTTTTATTCTTGGTTCTTCATCCTCGCTTTCATCACCAGAACTTTCGCTTTCTTCATGTTCACCCTCGTGTTCCTCTTCAACCAAATCTATCTTTCTCTTCATTTTGATGAGTACCCGTGACAGACCGTAGCTTCAAATGAGTAACTTATAGTTTCGTTTCCTCTCTTATAGCATCAAAAATCCTAGGCTTGTAACAGCAGGTACCAATAGGTCTTGAATAAAACCATTACCCTCTTGTACAAGGATTCGCTTCTTTGTTTTGTAAGGGACATTTGTTTCTGCTAGGTTTACTAGAGCATCCTTATATGGCAACACGTTCCGCTTATTTTCTTCGGGGATAAGAATGTATTCCTTGAGTATATTTCATAAGACTTGGACTAATGCATGTAGTTGTTGTGGACTGACTGTCCGTAAAAGAAACTGTCGCTGATGAGCTGGACAAACAGCTAAGAATTGAAGAAAACCACGATTGTTCTTCACAACTTGAGACATGATATGATATGATAGTAGTTTGTAGTCTTTTATTGACTGTCGTGGAGGAAAACAATGGAAATGTGGTGGCGGTGGTGGTGGTGGTGGTGGTGGAAGAAAACAATGAAAATGTGGTTGTGGCGGTGGCGGTGGTGGTGGTGGTGGTGGTGGAGGGAAAACAATAGAAATTTGGTGGCGGTGGTGGTGGTGGGAGTGGTGGAGGAAAAACAATAGAAATGTGGTGGTGGCGTTGGTGGAGGAGGAAAACTATTGAATTTTATAGCCTTCAAAACTATATCAATGCGCATTACGCTAGCATTTTCTCAGTCTTTATTCTGCTCCTGAGGAGCTGACATGAGTTGGTTCTGTTACGTTTGCGAAAAATCATTTAGTAGAAAGGATAGCTTGTAAAGGCACGTGATGTCTAAACACCACAATGTTGGTCTCACACCATTTCAAACAGTTCGGTTTTCACAAAAATGTCAGCAGTTTCGATTCGAGCATCCTTTTACCTCAATGATTGCCGGAATGACCGGCTCAGGGAAAACGGCCTGGGTTCGATCTCTATTGCAACAAGCTTCAGAGACAATTTACCCTCCCCCGAAGAGGATTGTTTGGTGTTATTCACAATGGCAGCCTGCGTATACAGAAATGCTAGTCGCCATGCGACACATTGAATTTGTCAAGGGAATTCCAACGGCTTTGGAGCAGGATTCCTATTTTGATGTGAACAAACGGAATTTAATTGTGTTTGATGATCAAATGATTGACGCCAGTAAAGACAAGCGAATTGTGAACCTCTTTACTCGTGGTTCTCATCATCGCAATCTAAGCATGATTTATATCGATATCGTGCAGAATCTATTTCACCAGGGGAAAGGTAGTTGCAGCATAAGCCTAAACAGCCATTATTTGGTGTTATTTAAGAACCCACGAGAAAATTGCAAATCTTGACTCTCGCCAAGCAAATGTATCCCGGGCAAACTGATTTATTTTTAAATCAGTACGAGGAGGCTGTAAAAAGACCTTTTGGTTATCTGCTGATTGATCTGAAAACTACTACCCAAGATAATTGGGTACTACGAACAAACGTCCTGCCCAGTGAAGAAGGTTTTAACCAAGCAGGGTCTCAAGAAAATATTCCTCAAGAGCTTTTAAAATATTTAAAACGGCAAAATCTTTCGCCTGTGCCACTTCTTCTAGCTATGCAAGAAATACAGGGCAACATGGATGACTTGCTTTCTCGAAACGATCTTCGGGACGAAAAAGCTAAGAGATACTTTCAGTTGCAAAACAGATACCTGGCTTTTAAACAACAATTAAATACCAGAACACGACCGGAAGAAAGCACTGTTCCAGACTTAACATCAAGCACACAAGATTCTTCGACAGCAACGGCAGCCTTCTCCACTCCCATTAACCCCTTCAACGTAACACCTAAATTAACGCAAGAGGCTATCTTACAAAAACCTGAAAACGAAAGCTCTACCCCACCACTAACCTTAAATCCTGCTTTCCTGACCCCTCCTCCCACAGTAGAAACCCTATCGCAAGGCCCGAAGCGCATAAGGCGTCGTATTCAATTTGTAACTTATTTGGATGATCATAATGCTCATGGCAAACAGAGGAAACGAACTCGGCATAAGAAATTTCGAGTTAGACCTTACAAGTACTCCATGGGCGAAGAAGATGATTAATTTCCATCCCTTCCAAATCGCCTGTTTATTTGACTCTTTTTGTCACTGGTTTTCAATAAAGTTTTTAAAACTGTATCTCGTGTCTTGTCAATTTATTTGTCGCGTGTTTAAATTGATCCTTGTTAAGTTATTAATTGTTTGTGTGTTTACAATTATAAGTCAAGGTGCTCCCTTGGGTCTAGCTGTAGAGATGAACTAATTTGTATTCAAGTTTGGGCTTGTTAACCCGCATAATTAACTGACTAACGGCGCTTGAATTGACAAGACCATAAGCTCATCAAGCGCTGAGATTTCAATAGTTAGTCGTTTCCTCGAGGTAGAACGGAGAAAACGCTTTCGTAATGGTGAGTCAAAATTGAAATAGAGAGTTTTGAACTCCACTGTGTGTATGTGTGTGTGTGTGTGTGTGTTTTGTTTATATATCCGATTTTTAGCGCTAAACAAGAAGACATGTGTTGCTAGGCGATCGCACCTCTTATTCCTATTTTTATAAATAGACTTTCCACTCATTAGGAACAAGAATGGGGTTTATTTAAGAACCAAAAGAGCTAGGGTTTACTTTAGAACCACTTGTTGTTTTCTATGGAATTTTCATACCCTGTGCAATACTTTCTACAGAGTCAAGTAAACAAAGATTGACATTTTTGCTTGATAGGCAGTTTTTTGCTTCGCTGAGCTTCGACCTCGTTTTCATGTTTTGCCTGAAAAATTAGTACGATTTCGCATTCCCTTAACCTCCTTTTCCCTTCTTTTGAAGTAAAGATTTTTCAGTTAACCCCCGTGTCTTGGTTTTGTTTATAACCGATTTTTAGTGAAAATAATTTAATGATTAAAGATTTTTCATTAAGTATAATCTGCAAAGATAACACGTTCAAAATTTGCCCTCTTTTATTTTGAACACATGACAGTTTCTACAATATCCAATCAGAAGACTATAGCAAACAATATCTAATCAGAAGACTGTAGCAAATAGCTAATTATATAAAAATCACTTTTCTGTTTATAGATTATGATCTCAACATTTTTTGATGACGTCAACTCTAAGAAATTTTGACGTCACTTGCTCCTTGCCAGCTACAAATAAACTGTGACATCATCCTATCTATATGACATGTATGACGTCAGCCAGCTAAAAATAAACTATGACATCATTCTATCTTAATGAGATGCATGACGTCATCTGCGTTAATGTATTCCCCCGCAAGTTAATGAAATTCCCCTGCAAAGAAAAGGAGTAACCGGTGCCTTATCCACTACTGGGGTTGCTGGTCCCTGGTTGATTTAACCCTTTTAACCCTAATATTAAAGTTGTTATTCTCATTTGTTGTCCCTCTATGTTTTCAATAAAAGTAGTGGGGAGAATTTGTTGAAGTATCAATTAGACTCATCTTCCCTGATCATGTACTCAATTCTCATGATCACTCTGTTTTCTAAAGCATTGATATTATAAGGAGAAATTTCATGCTGATCACTCTTAGGCCTTAAAGGGTTAAAGGCAAGATCAACTTAAAAAAAACGACCCGTCCACTAGCTTGCTAAGGCGAAATAAAGAGTTCATACCTGGCGGGGGAAGTAACTAGTCGTCACATTCGTGTCAATGGGTAGTGCTTCATATCTGGTCACCCTAGATGTAGTCAACTTGAATGAATCATATCCAATATTAGTACCGTTTTATAACCGATTTTGAATCAAAATAACACAAAAATTGATGGCATCAAATGACCGGCCCCACAGGTTACCCGACTCCCTTGGAATAACAAAAAGGAAAAATAGAGAACGAAAAGTCTTAACTCTATAATGCGAAGAGAGGTTTACATTTCTAATAAGAGAGGTTTTAGAAAAGAAATTGGGAATAAAAATTAGCGATAGTAATGAATGACGTTTCAGTGACTCCATGTTATCATTTTCAAATTGTTATATTTTTAGTTCCTTGAGTTCATTATATAGAGAGTTGCGTGCGAAAGCTTAGTTGCATGTGATTAAAAGAGAAAAATGTAATATGAAGTGTAACACAATATGAAGTGTAAAAGGTACTGATTATCAAAAAGAAACCTAAACTGACCACCCAATCTGACTGTTTCAAAGCAAAACCATTTGCCTGATAACTAGCACCTTCATGTTGTATATCGCTTGGTTTACATTTCAAAGCAAAACACGAGTATATATAATGACGTTTTCGATTTCTACAAAGTCATGTTATCACTACAATATCTTAAATAGACTATAGTTCTTTATGGAGATCTGATACTATCGTCTTTACTAAGTTAAATAAGGCCCACTCTCAAATACACCCCCCTCCCCTAACCCCCCTCAAATGTGTTTGAAATAAATAAGACCATCGGGGGGCTTAATAGTACTAGGATTTACGGTATTTCAGTACCAGGAATGGTTTATTCGAGGTCACATTGTAGTTAATAGATAAAGGGGCTTAATAGTCACGTGATTCGTGATTATTACGATAGGAAAATATTTTGATATATTCTTAATTCGTAGTCACTCGTGGCCACTCGTTCGTACTTTTGGGTACTATCCTTCAAATGTTCGGTGTCTGAACCGCGCCTTAAGTGTTAAATACACAAGCACAATTCATGTCCTTATTCAGTACCTGTTTCCTGGGGACACTGCAGGTCGCCCTTGGCATCTTAAAGCAACGCCTTCACACAATACCAGATAGTGAAAGAACATGTCCTTTCCAACATTACTGCCAAATTCGTTGTATCGCGCTGCGTGTTTAATTTTGCAAACTTTGAAGGGATTTTGGGTTCTCTATTTCCGTCAATCATTTGAGTGGGATTGGGGCTAATGGAAATCACAATGATCGAACGCGCTCGCCCAGCTTGGCCCGCAAAAACAAAACTGAGAATGGCGAAGGAAATCGCGATAGTGAGTGGAATTTTTGTCGAGGGAAGGAGGCAGACACTGTTTATTCTTGCAAGTCTCAAGAATCAATAAAAATAGCAGAGAAATCTTCGAAGCAAACAAGTCGATAATAGCCCTAAACAACCAAAAGGATCGAATTCCACCAATCACAAATCACAAACCATGAACAACTGAATGACGCTTTGTTTATTTCAGTAACCACGTGAAAAATACGTGTAGCTTTTAAGAGCGACGGTCCGGAAAAATCGACCAAAATCTTAATTTCGTGGCAAGAGTTGAAAAATCACTGTCTTTCATTTTTTGTTCATAGATGGCTGTTAGGTAGATAACAAACCTAACGTAGATTGTTCCTGCCAAAAGCCTTTTATTTGTGAGAAAAATTAGAAGATCGGTTTTCGATGTCGCCGTCTCAGACTGCCCTAATTTTTAACCTGAAATTCGCTAACATCAACTTTCCTCGCGTTCGCAAACGAGGCCGCATGGAGAAATTTGGACACTTTCAATGAACAGAAAATTCTTCTTCTTCCACTAAAAGATACTTTCAGGGCAATAGCGAAGCTCGTCGTACTGAAATAATTAAAAAATGAGGGATGGGTTTTCGGGATGACAAAAACTTAAGTTCGTTACTCATTTTCGACAGCAGTATTTAACATGTGGTATAAACTCCAAATTCCCTTCATGCTCTCAGTATTTAAATCACACATTTACACATTCACTTAAAATATACCTGTGACTAGGCTTAATTTATTAAAGGACACCTCTGTAAGACACCATCGAAGTTCAGGAATTTTCATTGTAGGCCGGCGGTAATTGTGTAAACACATCCAATTTCGAAACGCACAAAAATAGATATTTACAGCCTAAAGGCTCGTTTTTCGTACTTCTTGTGGGTTTTCCCATTGCAAAGTTGCTTTTTTCAACCAAAGAGTTGGGTAAAAAGGTGAAACTGGGTCAATTTTAGCCACTTTGCAGGGGCACCCAACGGCAATTTTCGGGAAAATATCTGTTCGGAAGACGATCTGATATCTAGAATTTTCGGAGCAGTTGTTGTAAAATTTCTTGCTTGCCTGCCTCTCATGGGATTTTCGAACATCTACAAAATGGTATAATTACCCATTTTTAACGGATTTTGACCCCAAAAAAGGCCACCTAGAATTTTCGAGAGCCTTTTCCGGGATAAAATTTTCGAGAAGGTAAGTTTTTATCCCTATAATTTTCGGATCACTAGACTTTCAGCTAGGAAATCCGAACAGATGAAAAGTTTTTAGGGGATAAAAATATGCCTATATCTACCGTTTGAATACTAAAATACGTGCAACAATGCTATGTTAAGTGGTTTTTGAACTATATCCTCGTTGGGTGCCCCTGACTTTGAAACACTGAACTCTACCAGCCGGCGACTCTGCGTGACAATCTGTTCCGTGACTGCACGTGACAGAACATGCATTTGAAGAGACGGAGCCGTTAAAATGACAGTCACGGAATCAAGGTAGTAACGCAACGGAATTCTTGAAAGAGTAACATTTTCCATGAGGACAGACAGTTTTGAAGAAGAAAAAATCAAACGCGCTAGTATTCTGGTACTGAATTTTTATCGAAAAATAAGGACTTTAGCAATGGTAATTCGCTAAGGATGAGGGAACAGGACAATATTTCTTCTTGTTACTTTACGATCGAGGAAACTTGGTGCTGTTAAATAGGTTATTTTGGTCACGCTTCACTATATTTACCGGGCTTCGATGCTTTCGTTTGGAGGCTACCTTCAGGAACCCAAGCCAATTCTCAGGTCTGTTTTAGATGAATGTCTATTAAAATGTGTGAATAAATGAGAACTGGGAAAATTTGGAGCTATACCACAGAAAAAAATAATGCCGCAGAAAACAACTACTAAATTAAAGTTTTTGTCACCGTAAAAACCTGTTCTTCGTTTTTGAATTATGTCAGGACAACGAGTCTTGATATTGCTTTGAAGGTGTCTTCTAGTGAAAGAAGAAGAGTTGTTCTACTGATGGAAAGTGTCCAAATTTCTCCTTGCGCCTTAATTTGCGAACGCGAGGAGAGTTGATGTTAGCAAATTTCGGGTTGAAAATACGGCCATTTTGAGACTCAGACCACGAAAACTAATATTCTTACTTTTCTCGAAAATAAAGGGCTTTTAGCGAGAACAACTTACATCAGATTACTTATCTATCTAAAAGCTATTTATGGACAAAAAATGAAGGAAATCGATTTCTCAACTCTTGCCACTCGATGGTCGATATTTTGTGACCGTCGCTCTTAAAAAAGTTTACACGCTGTATAATTTATTGGATGTGATGGTTAAAAAAAAAACACATGTTGATCTTACAACGTGTATTTAGCAATTAATGAATGAGACTGAGTAGGATATGAAGAATTAAGCGGATCGAGGAGGGTGTTATCGGCCTCGATGGATAACACCCTCCGAGATCTGCTTATTTCTTCATATCCTACTCAGTCTCATTCATTAATTGCTTTATTATTCATTCAAAATAGTTTCTAGTTTAAAAACATAGCTAAAACGTGCTTACCTACATCGATATGTTAAGTTCATCTTCGATAGTGTGCGTTTAGGTTTGTCCAGCTCCGCAATATTCTCCAAATAGCAGATGTCGCTCTCCGAGTTGTCTTCTTGCTGTTTTTGCTATATTTTTAGCTATTATTTCGCCTAGTTCTAGCTGTAGTTCTTACTCTTGAAACGACTGAAGTGTCCGATATTTTCGCTTTCACAACCAAAACAACTCAACCTCGTCCCCAGGTCTTCTCGGTTAACGGTGCATTAAACCGTAGCGGGCTGCATTTTTGACGTTATTTCCTCGTTAAACACAAAATTCTTCAAAATTTGGTCATCAGTAACTGGTTATGGTGAATTATGCGTGTGCTTTTAGCCAATCAGAATTGGGGAAATATTTTGAATGAATAATATAATAATGTTATTTAATAGATCAGGGGCCGGTTGCATAAAACGTCCGTAACAACTACGGATACACGTACGTGCACTCGTAACTTAAGTCAGTTGCATGAAATCACTTAAGTGGTCCACTTAGGGAATTCACTTAAGTGGTTGCACTTACGATTTTCGTAAGTGTTCACTTAAGTGTCGTTTATGCAACAGAAATTGCGGGTGTTGCATAAAACTTTTTTTACGGGAAAAATAGCACGTAAATTGACGGGACCTATATAGGTCCCGTATCGTCACTGTTTTTACTAAATTTAACGAGATCTTTTACTGAGAAGTGAAAAAAAGTATTTTTCGTCACGTAATTCGTTCTAATGCGCTTTGTTAACCTCTGATGTAGACTTTTGTGAAAAAAGAAGAAGAACTGTCATTTTCAGTAGATATTGAAGAAAAATAACTTTTGCATGAAATTTCATTTTTTGAGAGGCTTAAAAGTGTTCGAAACGACTTTTAACTTTCTTTACACTCACCGATGGTTAGCTTAAAAAAAAACATTAGTGAATCATCAATAAAAGACTATATCAAGGTTACTTGTGCCCTTAAGTAGCCCGTAAGTTACCACGTAAAACAGTAGCTTACGAGAGTGCTAAGTGCGTTCCATGCAACACCCGTAAGTGCACCCATAACGGATTCGTAAGTGACCTACTTAAGTGGGCACTTAAGTGTAGGTTTAATGCAACCGGGCCCTGGGCCCGGTTGCATAAAACACCCGTAAAAGTTACGGGTATACGTAGGTGTACTCGTAACTTTAGTGAGTTGCATTAAATCACTTACGTGGTCCACTTAGGGATTTCACTTAAGTGACTGCGCTTAAGATTTTCGTAAGTATTCACTTAAGTGTCATTTATGCAACAGATATTGCGGGTGTTGCATAAAACCTTTTTTTACGGGAAAAAAAGCACGTAAATTTACGGGACCTATGTAGGTCCCGTATCCTTACTGTTTCCACTAAAGTTAACGAGATCTTTTACTGAGAAGTGAAAAAAAAGTTTTTATTTCAGTAATTCCGTTCTAATGCGCTTTGTTAACCTCTGATGTTCACTTTTTTTAAAGCCGTCCTTCAGAAAAAAAGTAGAACATGCAACAAACATTATCATAAATATTCCTATAAAATAACGATGGCATGCAGACGTATTTCAACGAAAATCAACGGACTTGATGAGTTGCACTCATAGGATATTAAAATGTCAATCTACTTTGCTGAATGATCTGAAAATATTTAAAAACTGTCATCAGCTTCAATAGATTATAAGGATTGTGAAAAAAAGAAAAAAAAAACGAATTAAAGAACAAATTCGTTGCGTTTTTTTCGACCCTCTTCAGTTTCATTAATGTCGTCTTGGTACCCTTCATCAGCATTGCTGCTGTCGCCCGTAGCTTCTTCTTCATCAGCGTTTAGAAAAACATTTCTAAATTTCTAGGATGTCAATGAAACGGAATTCTGAAGATGAACAAGGCTCTAACCCCAGGAAAAGAGCGCCGAATTTTAAGGCGGATAAAATCACAATTTTTTTCTCCATTTGGTAAAAAGGAGAAAGATGACTCTATTCTGTACTTTATCTCCTACACTGACATTTATATTGAAAATGCAAACATGGTTGGAGGTTCACACAGTTAGTATAGCCGCCGGGTTCCCACCAAGAACCAAGGAACAACTTAAAAAGAAATGGGAGGACTTGTCGTCAGCCACTAAAGCCAAATACGCCAAACGAAAGAAGACTGGGGTGCAGGTGCAATAGAGTGGACTGATGGTGACGAGCTAATCACCGAGATACTCGGAAAAGAAAATCCCTACCTCGTATCTATAGTTGGTGGAATAGACGCTGGGGATAATATCCAAGCCAGAGAACACACACCCTTGATGCTTCAAGTGGCGCCATTGAGAAACACACCCTATCGTCAACTTCATCGTACCTTCCAGTAGGCCCAGATAGGATGGTTGAATTAGAAAAGTGGCAAGAGAACTTCGGAGAAGGAGTAAGAAGAAAGCCGTTTAAGGGAAGAACAAACAAAAGAACCAAACTGTACCTGATTCCGACTCTGTTAGGGAACAAGGACATAGAGAAAGGAACATTAAGAAGGCATATGAAGGGCATTTAAAAGAAGAGCATCATGTTAAAATGAGAATTCTAAAAAAGAAGGAACAGTTGCTTGATCTTAAGTTGTAGTTGTTTAGACGAAAACTTAACATTAACAAGTAGTTTAGAACTTGTGCAGATATAACATTAATAAAATATTTTTTATTATGTCGAAACTTCTTTGTCGAACAATTTTTTTTCGGTTAAATGATGACACACTTTTTTCTGTCTATATAAAACGTTATCTCAACCGGCTGAATTTCCCTAATCATCTAACAGAGGCTCAAGAGTGTTCGAAACGACCAGCTAATTTCTTTACACCCATCGATGGTTAGCTTAAAAAAAAAAATAGAGTGGGTCACTAATAAAGTACTGTATCAAAGTTACCTGTGCCCTTAAGTGAGCCCGTAAGTTACCACGTAAAACAGAAACTTACGAGAGTGCTAAGTGCGTTCCATGCAACACCCGTAAGTGTCCCCATAACGGATTCGTAAGTGACCTACTTAAGTGAGCACTTAAGTGCAGATGCAACCGGGCGCAGGGCTTTATTTTTGAGATGAAGCTTCCCAGTGTTGCTGCCGGACTGTATCCGTCTATTGTTGTTATTATAAAACCCTAGGTTTTCCTCGCTCTCTTTTTTGTCCCTTTCTTTAATTTTTCTACGCTAGAAAAATTTCTGGGCTTATCGGACGCAAATTAGCTGTCTTTTGGTCTTTAACCATCCAAATGGCAGCGAGTGTCGCTACAAGGTTCGTTTTCAAAAATGCAGCTGAGGATATAGGCATATTTACATTTATGAACAATTTTATTTGGTTTTTATTGGTTAAAATGCAAATCAGCGGACAAAACGTCACATGAATGAATTTTCTTGCAAAATTTCTCCCAGTGGTTCCTGCGATGAATTAGAATAGCTCGCAAAACCTTTAAATTAAAGGTACAATATCTTTGCCTCTTTTAAGGACAACAAATAAAGATTGCATAATGTGGTGTCTTCTGACTTGTATCGTAAGGGTGTTAGGAGGACATATAAGCAGACGGGCTCATAACCGGAATGTAAAAAGCGCTTCGAAACAAGCTCTAGCAGTGCTGATCAAAATACGAGTTTTGCGTTAACTGGTTTTAGTAAGCTTCAAAATTTCGTGATAAATCGAATTCATCTCAATACAACCTAGATTGGGGCTTATAATCGGATTTATTTGTTGTTTAAGTCCCCGGGGGACACCTATCTATAAATAAAATCCGAGGCAAAATTTTGCTTGTGCCACATCTTTCAAAACGCATATATCTCGGCTGTTTTCGAGGCGAATTAAAGAAAATTTTGCAGAGACATTTTGAAATGATGAAAGTTTAGGAGGGTTGCTTTTTATTTAGTAGATCGCACCTTACGGCAATGCTTTATGCCACAGTTGTACCAAATTGAGAAATCGCGATTTTGTGTCTCAGTTTGGGGAAAGAATAGATGACATTTTTAACAAAATCACGGAGTGTTGTCTTCTATTGTTTCAAAAGCCCCCCCCCCCCCCCCCCCCTCCACCGGGTCTCAATAGTGCCACTTTTTTGTTCTTATCTCATTTGAAATCACACGTGACATATATTATCAAAATTAAAAGCCTAAAGTACGTTTCTGTGACTAAATATTTTCTTGTGTAGCATGTTTCTACGGCTTTAAAGAATTTGATTCAAAATTTTTTTATACACACAGTAAAAGACATCAGAGACATGCTCAGTTGGTAGAGAGCGCTTTTATTTTTTTAGTTTTAAGTTATGTCGTTCCACAAAATTTAAGGTTAACTTTGCCAGGCGTTACACGAAATAAAATTTGAGCTGAAGCTGAATAAATGATAGCAATATTTGCAAGAAAAGGATAAGCGTTTGATAGCTTCTCTAATGAGTAACTTGTACAAACTAAACCGTTGTTATTGAAATTCAAACCAGTAGCAGGGTTCTATAATGCACTTCCAAACCTTTTACTCACTTAAACACTTTCGGGTATTTCGTTGAAAATAAAAAGCTGCTATTTTGGATAAAAGCCATGTTTTAAGCCATGTTAGGACATAAAGTAACTTTCTGAAATCAATTCAGTAGTACTGCTTTAACGAGCTATCTAATTTTGTAAGGAACGACTCTTAATTAAAAGTCGGCTATGTTTTTAACCAAACAAACTGACTTTACGTTATGAACTAGAACTTTCGTCACGCTGCAGCCTTAAGTTGTTACATGTAGGTCTAACCTAAACAGCGATTGAAATGGACGAAACAGCCCTCTGCTCAAGCCCGCTGTCGCCACCTATTTCACCCGTTTTGGACTCTTGCACTTGATAGTACGCTTTAGTCTCGTCCAACTGTTTCAGATCAAGGTATTCTACGTGCTCAGTCATGGTTCTCTCCAGCCTTTCAACCAGTTCCTGAAAACTTGGTCGTTCATCCGGGTTCTGTTTCCAGCACTCCATCATAAAGGCGTAACTAACAGATAACAAAAATAACCCTCAGATGACCAAGGATGGATCAGATACCAATCCCAGAGGGATTTGTCGGATTTTTTTAAGGCCCGCCCGTTTGATTGGATGGCAATAGGTTGCTGTAGTTAACAGACACTAGTGATAACTTAAGGGGCATGCCGTGTCCTACCCTGCGAAAACAGCTGTCTCTCCTTGCTCTTCGCCGCTGGGGTCGTTTCACCAGAAATGTCCCTAGTGCATGCCGAGGAACGAGGAGAGACGGCTGTTTTCGCAGGCTAGTCTTATTCAGCCATTTTTTTTTTCGCAATCTGTAACTTTTCATACATGGACCTTTTCTGATCAAAGGCATTTGGAACCTATTTTAGCTTCGTAGTTGGCGGGGAAAATTATGTCATTTCGAATGAAAACTATAAATTTTTTTGTAACTAGTTAAAAATTATACTACGGAGGAACAATGTTCTTTAAGTTAATATGGGACTTTTTATTGATGCTTAAGAATTCTAATGGCTTACAAGTTGTCCGAACACAAGTCGGGTTTTTCCATTCGGTGCCCTGTTCTGAGGAGATTCATGACCTCAGCGTTGTTAAGCAATGGATAAGGCGAACCTCCTGCAACAAAAAAGAGGGGGTCGCCAATATAATTACTTTAAACACTAATTCTTAGTCTCGAGTATTTTTTTATGAATAAGCGGAGATATACTGAGATGCTTCCCTTAGGCTCACAGAGGTCACAGAATTATTCAAGGCTTTTACATCGTGAAGTCAGTAAATTTAACTGAAAGTTTATGAATAATGAAGGAACCTCTTCAGTTTCCTATCTTTCTTCTTTACCAGCTCCTCTCACGTAGAATTTCTTCAAAACCATTCGCCAGTTGTTCGGCAGTTGTAGTTTATTGGTCCATTACACTTTTTATCATTGAACGATTGAGCTCAACCATCCTGGCGTTACAAGACGATTGCGGTGTAAAGTTCCATATGAAAACGTTGTACTGACTATTTACTTATTAGATTACTAGACACTTATTAAGCCAGATGGAGCCTTAGTAACCCGATGGTAGCGGGCGGTTGGAGCAGTTGGGGAGGGGAATCAAAGGGGAGCGCGACGAGAATAGGGCGACAGAGCACCGCTCAGTGGCACCCCAATTCCTAAAAAAAAAAAAACACCCACACCCACAAACATAGCTTAGCTACGCAGACGACGAAGTAAGTATAAGTTACACCATTACCTAATGTTGCAATTTCCCACATAACGACTCCATATGACCACCTAGAATTAAAAATAAATAAGTAAAAAAGACTAAATATGCCTGGAATGATGTCTTACACAAAACTTGGAGCTTGAATAACGCTTCCCAAAGACTAGTGCCTGCTACTGTATATGGGTTAGGACAAATCATGGCGTACGAGCAATGAGAAAGGTTTTGTTTTGTTTTGTTTAACTTTTGTCGGGGTATGAAATCGAATGAAACGTAGAGGAACTTGATTTGTATCATCTTGCATTAGTCATCCCTAGCAAATTAACTATATAACAGGGAAATGTGCACTCCAGGGAATTTTAAAAAACTTAAGATAAGTTAATGGTATATACAAATCATATAGCTCCATGCACCAAGTAGTAAGCAATATTCAGTAGGCATATTGTCCAATTCGCTTCGTGTATTTAGTGACGTGTGAGGACCTTTATACCCGATAAAACTCAGTAAACAGAACTATCAGGAGATCGGAGAGTTTCTACATTCAACCTCAAGGGGAACACGGGTTATGACTGAAACAATGGAATGCTGATTAGGATGAATATTTTATATAAAACAGAAGAAAAAAATAATTCTTCAACACCAACAATTTGTTGAAAGTTTTGCAGAGCTTTCGGAATCCATCCGGATTATTTCATTAGTGATGACGTTTCCTGTTATTTGCAGCCTCGTTTTTACTGATAGACATGAAATTTTACATAAATAAAAACTGTCCTCCTAATTTGCAAATAAATGAAAAGTCCAAAATTTGACAAAATTTCATCCGAAGACAGAAAAAGTCTTAAAAATTGATCATCCTCAACTGAACAAATACCGTCGGTCGATCAGAACTTATTCTGAAACGAAATACGAAACCGAACCAAACCGCGGTCCATGTTACCATTCTAAGAAGGAATGGACCCAATGCATAAATGGCAGCTGGATTAATATTCTTTTGTTTAAATATAAATTAGCCTGACCAGCCTCGCTTGAGATAATGTATTCTTTTGAATTTTGTTCTGAAGAACGAGGCTAGTCAGGCTAATTAAAAACAAAAAACAAAAGAATATTAACCCAAGAGCCATTTTTGCATGGGTCTATGGGCGAAAAAATTGTGAATGCCTATTATGTCGCTTTGCAGTTAGAGTTAGCGACACTCTACTCGAACATTTTTTCCCTCTTGTGTGGCAGGTTGCCTGTGAAATTTCTTTCACTTGCATAGCCGTATTGCGACACAGCACTTGTTTTATGACTGCTTAAAAAATTCGAGCACGAAGAATTCACAATGAAGAACGAGACTTTTCAACCAGTGATAAAACACGTGCTATGAGTGCTTTGAACAGCTTTAAAAACTTCCCTGGAGTATTTAATTTTGATAGGATTGCTAAATAATGCATTTTTTCTTTTTAAAATGATTTGATTGAAAAAAAAGAAAAAGTTAAACAAAAGCAGCCAAAGCTAACAAATGTTGTGCAGAAATATAACACTGCTGATCGTGTTTTAAACATTACTTTAAGATTACTCGCACACATTATCAGTGTTACACTGTAGTACTGTATATATCTATTGGTACATACACGTCGCTTTTGGAAGTAAAGATCTGCTCATGAATCGCCTCCGGTGCCATCCACTTGATGGGCAGTTTCCTTTGCTTCTTAACTTTATACAGCTCATGATACATTTCTCGCATCAATCCGAAGTCTCCAATCTTCAGCTTTTTACTGTGCCCAACAAGAATGTTTCTTGCAGCAAGATCCCTGTGAACTAGGCCCTTCTCAGTGAGGTAGCTCTGAATAGTGTACACCCAGTTAAGTGAATGCGATATGTAATTAGATATATGTATATGTTTGCTAATATAATGTTAATAATATAATGAGCCAAAAATGGTGATCCACAAATGGCTTAAAAACAAAATAACCAACAAACAAACAAGAAGAAACCCATTTTTAACGTTTGTGGACAAAATAAAATGAACTTAGTTTGGCTCAGCTCGTAACTCCGTAAATGGCGTTATCAATGGCAATAATTTTCTTTAATCATGATTGTGGACGAGGTTCCTCGTTTTTCTTCTCCTTTTTTTTTTCTTTCCGTTCTTTTGCTAAAATTAGAGTCATCCTTGAAACCAAATTATGTTCAGATATAAATATAAGCAAACATCGCACAAACAAAATGATCATGATGAAATCTAATTTTCTCTGGCGCCGAAATTTCTTCATTTTCTATAATGTTATGTGATGTGCATTCTCGTTACAACATCTTAAAATTTAAACCATACACCATTTGTAAAATCAGAGACTACATTGACTACTACGGAGACTACATTGTAACCGGTCATGGTTTCCAAAAGACACAACAAAATCTAAATACGCCCACCATTCCTCGTGCTGTCTGCCACGCAAAGGACATCGCGTCAGTTGGATGAAACGTCTCACAATCGTTATCACACTCTTTCTCATCTGTCTTGGGTGTAGCATTCTCTTCTTGGATCGACGACCAAAACACTGTCATTGGGATTTTGCATTGATCGTCATCGTCAAAATCACTTTGTTCTCTTTGCTCTTTCTTGCCGTCAGGAGTGCTTGAAGGTCCCCCACTTGCTTCGGAATTATTTGGTCTTTCTTCAATTGGTTCTGTATCCTAGATAATTCACGTGATAAAACTTGCAGACATGGTAAAAAACACGACTAAGATCCTGGTCTCTAAGAACACAGGCCACATGATTATCTAATTAAATATGCATATTTTGATAAAATGCTATTTAGAACGGTTTGCTTTTCTCGATGATCCTGATCATGAAAACTGAACTACAAATGTAGCTTAATGGCCCTAGCAATATGAGACATTTTAGAAGCTCAAATGTTCGTTACGTGACTGATGATTGAGAAATAACACTCTAAAATGGGGAAAGGATAATGAAAGAGCAACAAGTTCTTGTAGGTACATTTCAGAGGCTATTTTTAAAAAGGTCCTGAAAAATTCGCCTTGCATGTCACTTTTCAGGATGCTGATGGAAGCAAGCCGTTCTAAATAGTATTTAACAAAATATGCATATTATCATATTTGATTAGGTAGGCTAAAATTTGCCAGCAAGGCCCCCTCTATACAAGAACCTTTTTAGCCTAAAATTTGAAACAGGTTATTATTTTCTAAAATCTATAAAAAAAAGGGGAAGTCAACTCTCAGAACCCTCTTAAATATGGGAGACGTAGGTGCCTTATCACACCAACTGGAATGTAACTGCCAATGCAATGTTGAAAATAAATAAATAAATAAAATTTTTATTGATGCAATTACAAATTAGTATAGGTAATAGCATGATTTGTAGTGATATTTGGCATAAATACCACGAGTGATATTTCGAAATTGTTATACGTAATTTTACGAGCCGTTAGGCGAGTGAAATTTTGAGACAATTTGTAACTTTGTAGCTTTGTTACTTTATTTGATTTACCACAAAATACAAATAACGATAAAACAAGACAGGTACACAAAAGCAAATGAAAGTGGCGAGGAAGCCCAAAAAGAAACCATGAGGCTTATAGACATTGGGCTCCCTCAGAGTAAAAATAAAGTTAACAGTAACAGTAAGGCCAGGATCGAAAGTAAAATACACTGAAGGTAAGTATAAATTAACTAATTACATAGACTGAGTTAAGTTGACAAAATATAAGGTATAGTACATGTAACAATAAGTATAAAAATAATATCAGACATGTGAAGAAATATAACTATTTACTGCAAGATTTATAACTAATAATTCACATATAATTTTTTTTTTTCAATTTCGTTTTGAATAAGTGGAGAGAATTAGATTCTTTAATATCATTTTCTATAGAGTTATAATAAGTAGGTCCTTGGAAACTGACAGAAAATTTACGAAGGTTTGTTCTACAAAAAGGAAGGTGAAAATCGTTCGCGTGTCTAGCTATGGACTTGTTTGTTTAAAGAAAAATAATTGTTGAACTTTGAAGGCAAAAGAGAATGGTAAAGAGAAAGCATAAGTTTACCCAATTCTAGTTGTCTAATATCGGAAAGTTTTAGTAGCTCTAATTCTTTGAAAATAGGGTCTGAATGAGAATCGAAAGTTGATTTAGAAATAATTGTGATAACTCGCTTTTGCAAAGAGACAAGACGGCGAAAATTGGTCTTGTACGTAGATCCCCAGACAATAATACAATAATGAAGATAAGGATAAACTAAACAATAATAAAGAGTTTTTAGACAGAGTTTAGGTAGGAAAAATCTTGCTCTATTAATGACACCTATTGATTTCGAGATTTTACGAGCTACTTGAGAAATGTGCGGTTTCCAAGACAGATGTTCATCAAGGACTACACCGAGGAAGACCGTTTCCTTAATTATAACCTGTTCGATTCTCTGTTCATTTATGCATATTTGCATTGGAAAATGATACCTTTTCTGTCTAGGCTTAAATAACATAAAGTTTGTTTTCTTCAGGTTTAAAGAGAGTTTGTTTGCCTTAAACCAAGTGGATAATTTATTAAGTTCGGAATTGAGTCAGCCTGCCAGGTAGACAGGATCTTTATGGGACATAAATAAATTAATATCATCAGCGAATAAAATCAGCTCGACGAGCGTCGATACGTTATTTAAATCATTAATATAGAGCAAGAAAAACAAGGGGGCCAAATGGATCCCTGGGGGACATCACGGCAGATAGTTTGAGGAGAGGAGCATTGACCGTTAAATTGAACGAATTGCAACCTGTTGGAGTGGTAGCTTTTAACCCAGTCCAGAGCCACGCCACGTATACCATAGTGTTCGAGTTTGTCGAGCAGAATATTATGATCGACGGTATCAAAGGCCTTAGAAAGATCAAGGAAAACGCCAACGGCGTGTTCATTGCGATCAAGAGCAAGGGAGATTTTTTCATACAGGTCAATCAATTTCGAAATATCACGAGTGGTATTCATGCCAAGTATCACGTACAAATCATGCTATTATTTGTTCATACTGCTACCCGCAAAAGGTTTGTAATTTTCACATGTAAGTATTTCAAATTAAGCTGAAATACCACTGCTCTAAGCCAATCAAATTGTAGAAATTTCTCATGTAGTAGTACAAAAGACAGTATATGAATTATATGAGCCAGAAATAATAGTATTGACTTTTCAATAAGATTGATTGTATCTCCTACACATCAGCAGAGTCAGAGTCTGTAGAATGATGAACAATTGAACCAGAACCATACTGTATGAAAATTACTCTTAGCTACAATGTATTTTTTTCTTCAGAAAAGAAAGAGCTGGCCTATTTAAGAACCTAAGTAGCCTAAATTTGGGCCAATTACTCAAACTGTTTAGGCTAAATTGTAAAAATGCAGGTTCGTAGTCGCGGGTTTTTACTGTACCGTAAATCCTCTATTAAGCTCCTCTCTCTTATAAGCCCCCAGTATACAGGGGAACAAAATAAATACCCCCCCCCCTTCCTTTCCTCCTTCTTCTCCCTTATTATTTTTCATATCAAAATTAATAAATGATAAACTGAATAGGTAGTTTATGTGGACTGATCCGGTATGGTGTATTCAAGTGCTGGAAGTTCAGATTTGCCATTGATCTTCGGTTGGAGACACTTGAACTTTTCCACTTTGCTTTCTAGCGGCTTTATAAAGGACTAATACCTGTTCATCATCTTTGCTAAATTAAGTAAGACCCTCTCTCAATACAAGCCCTCTTCCCTACTAAGCCCCCGCCCCGAAACGTGCTTTAAAAGAAAGCCCCTCTCGGGGGGGAGATCAAAAGATGATATAGGGTAAATTGATTCTTCAGTGAGGATATTTATAAGCGAAGCACTTAACCCTTAACATACACCTTGCGGACATCATCAAGAGTAGCTGCCAAACACTTCCAAATTAGGGTGTTTTGGCACTATAAAACATGATAATTTTGCGGCACTGCTAAATCAAAATCATTAAGTCAACGCTAATTTTGGAAATGTGTTCAACATTTTACGGACCTGCCTATGTATGAAAAAAGACAAAGATTTTTTAAGGAGGAGGGAAGCCGCAATTTTTTTGTCCTTAACTTGTAAAATTATATTTACCTCGGCATGATTTGGTGGGGAGAATACGATCAAGGGTATTTTGCAGTCATCCTCACTGTCAAAATCAGCTTCCTCTCGTTGCATCATGTCAACAGTGCAAGGCTCAGCATTTGTCCCCAGCAAGTTGCTTATTTCCGCAACTTCCTAAATAATGAATAATATCAATTGCAAGTACACACTCACAAAATGAGTGCCCACAGTCTATGTCAACGCGAGTTTTACATTTTAATTTGCTCCATACCTGAACTGAAATTAAACCCACTTTTTTCTCTCTCATACTTCAATTTGTTATACTTAAAGACTTCTCAACGATAGATCAAGCGACTCTCTTAAGGAATAAAACAGCATGAACACAATCAGTGTTTGTAAACTTTTGATAACACAAGAATTTCTTTAGAAAAAGTTGACCAAACTGTTTCAAGTTGCAGCCATTTCTTATCTGGCCATAGAAAAAAAGGCATACTATGAAGACTCATAATCAGTAATTGGTGCGTTTCGATCCGTCTATTGTCACAGTCAAACAGTCGTCTACTGTTAGTCAAATTGTCAGTTCTCCAGTCGTTCACTCGTAGTTAGTTTTGGTTGATCTCTTCAATAAGTCGTTTGTACGGCGCTGGTAACTGTTGGCTACGATTCAGTGGCGTTTGTTCTAAGTTAGTAAAACCAGCTTTCTAAAGTAAGACGTTGATAGTAGTCAGTAGAATACGTTATACATGTCGCAGAGTCCCAGTCAATTTGATGTTTCGTCTTTAAATGGTGCTCAGCGATGTGATTGTTGACGTCACCATTCCTCGTCGCTCGTTTGTGTTCGGTCACGCTTGCTTAGGTTTCTGCCGGTTTCACCAATGTAAGAAGCCTGGCAGTCGCAGCATTTGATCTTGTACACTGCTCCCTGTCTGTCCTCCGGTTTGTCTTTGTCCTTGACATTAGTAAGCAGTCGCCGTAAAGTGGTTATCGGTTTGTGTGCAACACGGATATTGTAAGGTTGTAATATACGTGCAATAGTCTCAGAGGTGCCTCTGATATACGGTATAGTCGCTGTCGTAACAGGGCCAGAGTTGATCCGGTGAGTGTTGGAATCAGTGTTTACTGTGAGTGTTCCGTCTAACAAAGTCCGTGTTGTAATTTTCTTACTAAAAACGTTGTTAACATAATCAGTCTCGTCTTGTAGGCTGTCAGCTGAGTCCCAAACTAGTTGCACTCGTCTCGTCAGAGTCCGGATAGTAGTAGCCTTGTGAAAGGTCGGATTGTACTGGTCTAATAATCGGTCGTAGGATAGGTTTGTCTTGAAATTTCAAGGTGTTGCAGTGAATCAATCTTAATGAAAGTTTCAGATATTATTATGAAGACAGACTTTATGTGAAGAGGATTTAAAAAAATTCGTTCGAGTCGTTTCAGAGATATACAAAAAAGCGCTAAAAGTCCAAATTTTGATTCAGAATGAAGTTGCACTTATACAGGTGGTGAGAAAACGGTTTAGTTTTCAAGATTGCAGGAACGAAAATAAACCAAAATTTCGTAGCAATAAAATATGATATTAAGCAGCATTCTGACGCTACTTAAGAATAATTTGAGTCATTTATAACGTTTCTATTAAATAATCTATCACGGGCTATTGAAAATTTAAGGTTTTTTGAAATATGTTTTCGTTTTAAGTCGAATTCAAACATACATAATTTTTTACTTCCTACGGAGATTGTTTGCTAAACCCCAAATTTTAAGTTCCTAGCGTTGGATTTTCAGTAGCTGGTCTAGATCACAAAATTCGACTTTTATCAATTTCAAAGTTTTTTGTTTATTTTTGTCGTAGTAATTTCGATTTTACTTAAAACTGCATTTTCACAAATTTCAATCCATAGCAAAATTACTGGTGAAAATTTTATAGCGATCGGACAAGGAAAACCCCACTTTTAATGCGATTGAAAGATATCGGTATGGCCTGCTCTGAAAAACTGTATCGAAACACCTTAATTCGTGAAGCTTCCGAACAAGGGCTTCATTCTGGTCGGCACATTTACGGCACAAAATATTCGTTCGAAAACCGTCACTGGAGATCTCCTTTCCAAATATGAATTTGAGATTAAAACAAGCTTTGTACCCGCCCCCCTCCCTCTGAGGTCGTTATTACTCATGAAATCTCTTCGTTTGTGATAAGTTAAGCACAGAGTTAACAAATTTGCCCTTTCCATAGAGCGGTTTTCACTCGACTGTCGAAAGGGATTGGTTTTGGTTTTGGTTTTGGTTTTACTACGCCCTTTGGTTGGCTAGTGTATTTACTTTGGGTTTGGTTTTACGACAGTCAAGTGAAAACCGCTCTATCGAAGAAACATAACCAGGTTAGTTTGTTCTTTGACGGAGTGGAATCAGTAAAGTCAGGGACTCCCATATATAACCACAAACTCCGAAGACGAGTCACGCCACTCCCTTTTTAAGCGCGAAACTCCAATAAAAAACCTTTCAAGCGAGACAAATCGACCTCTCGACTTCGTCGCTCGCTAGGTCGCTTCGCGGCCTAAAAAGCTCGCTCCACTCGCTTAGAAACTCTCGTGAGGTCGACTTGTGGCAAGTCTTAATGCCCTCTCCCACCCTTCTATAACTTCCAAACTGCTCATGATACGGACACCAAAATAGCACAGAATATTCTGCTCATTATTTCCGACGTCTAGCCATAACTTGATGGACAGATTTACGTAATTTGACGTCATTATGTCGTCAAAATGTTGAATTTTTTAATGGAATGCAAGTTGCATCTATTTGTCCCCTGAAAGTAAAAAATACTCAATTAAGGTGTTTCGATACTGCAGTTTTTAGGAGAACATACCGATGTTTTTCAATCGCCTTAAAAGTGATTTTGTCCTTGTCCGATCGTTACAAACTTTTCACCAGTGATTGACTATGAATTGAAGTTTGTCTAAATGCAGTTTTTAGTAAAATCGATATCTCTATGACAACAATAAACAAAAAACTTTGAAACCGATAGAATCCAAATTTTGCGCGATCTAGACCTGCTACTGACAATCCGACACAAGGAACTTATAGTGTGGTGTTTAGCAAATACTCTTCGAGAGAAGTAAAAAATTCTGTTAATCGAACAAGGATGAAATCACTTTTAGGGTGATTGAAAAACATCGGTATGGTCTCCCAAAAACTATGTCGAAACACCTTAACTCTCCGAGAAAAAGTGTAGTCCCAAATATCAAAACGTGACTGGCGAATGGTTTCAACAGGGTTAGGCTTCTGGATCCTTTAAAGATGAAAAAAAAAACTTTGAAATGTACCTGATTCGATGCCGAAGATACCAGCATGGATATTTTACATTCCTCTTCACGATTAAAATCACCGCCGTGTTGCTCCATCACATCAAAAGCAGAAAACGTTTTCACTGTTGGTACTCCCAAGGTAACTGTTTTCTTTTCAGTTGACACGTCATTCTGAATGGTTCAATCATAAAGTATCACTTATCACAGAATGGTGGTTGTTTAAAAACAAGTAAAGGGTGTTTTGTGTTGTTTAGAGACGCATAAAAGTAAACTTTGTAAACATTTCCGTCTAAAACATGACATTTAAAACTATAATAAACATCTTAATTTTAAGTTCTCACAAACTTCACATGGATTCAGAATATCAATGAAAAAACCAAGACAACCTCACAATTTCCATAAGGGGCTAGCAATCGATAGATGTGCTTGGAATATTTGCTATAGTTTTTAAAAAAAGATTATTTTCTTTGTAAGGTTCAACCGGTATGTGTTTGCGCCAAAAGTTGTAAGTTGTAATTCTTGTAACACATTGAATAAAAGAGTTGTAGTAGTTAATCCACACCAATTTTTGACTATTTATATTAAGAAGTAATTCTTAATCCTTTATTGGATCTAACCAAAAAAATAGGAAATTCTAAATATTGATTAACAAGATTAGCTTATTTCAAAATAGGAAGTTCATAGAAAGAATTATAACTTATATTTCAAGTAGCTGCTATGTACCTGACCACCAATCGCGTTCGTGTTCCAAGTTGGCGTCCCAGCATACAGCTCTGTGTTTTTAGCAGCCCCTGGTGTGACTTGTAGCATGGAACTGCTTATCTAATCAAGCCGACATAAAAAAAAAAAAATAACAATAATAACAATAATAAAAAAAAAAAACAAAGTAAGACGTCGTGGATCATGATTTGATATGGCTTACTATATATGTACATATATATACGAGATATCTGACCCTGAGGAAAATAGTTAACCTTATTGTCTAAACAGACGCCTAAAATAGAAGCGCAAAGAAGACAGAGTGGGACACAATGTGCGCCTGTTAGACGCTTTCTTTGATATCCACTTTTGTCTTACCCAACATCCTTTTGACCAGCAACATACTGGCGCTGTTTAGGTCTGAAAAATGATAGTGTAAGTTCTCCCTTCTGCTGATTCAAATGAAACTTTGGGATCATTGTTTGGCACTAAGTTCAACCTCATTCATGTCCATAGCACATTTCTTAGCATCTTTAAGCATTGATATTCAGCTTTCTACCGCCTTATCTTCTTGGAATTGCACAACGGCCTGCAATTTCGGATCTTTAGATGTGGTGATTCTTAAAGCTGACTTGTTCTTGGTTTCTTTGTAGATCGATGTTTGTCACTTCCTTGAGCCCGCAGCCACCAACAGAACGGGATGCGTAGAACAAGGTGTTAAGGTGTTGGGGATATCTCACTTCCCTCTCAGTTAAGAGACGTTTGATTTTCAAATCAACCTCACTAAGATCTTCGTGAGAGAAGAAAAGCACTGGGATGAAGAAAGCGAGTACCGGCACGACAAATATGTTGATGGCGTTTACTTTGTTCTGGTCGGGCATTGTCTTGTCTAAGATTACACTGACGCGTCGGATATCTTCTTTTTCTGCTGTCCTCAAGAACCAATTTGTTTCCTTGTCGCTCAGCTTCTTCCACGAAAAGAATCTTTGGTAACGCTGTCGACTAAGTCTTCAATCATCACGTCATCTGACGGTTGCAGACCAACGTCTTTCCTAGCAAATGAAATGGTTTTGGTTTTCTTGGCTGCCATCGATAAGCCCATATCATCTATCATCTGGTGCGTTAGCGCTACCTTGATCCCTTGCGGTCCCTCCGAGCTAGAATAGAGCTTAACGTGGCGAATGAAAAAGGCGTGAGATATGCTACTGTCCACTGGCTTAAAGAACTTGTACCCTTATAATGTTTTCAATTTCCATGACATGATAAAGGAGTGATGGGAGAGGGTGTCTCCTTGTTTCTGTCTGTGCTAGACAATCTCAATTGATCTTATGACCTCGTCGACCGAGACTTCAACTTTTCGTGTGATCTCCTCCTCCTGTCTAACCCATACTGTCCTCGATCTCTTTAATCCAGTCTGTATCCAGATTCTCTTTAGCTTCAGTTTCCCATAATTCTCTGCAATACCAATCAACCTCATCAACATTTTTAAAGTATGTCTGTTCTCTCTGCTGTTCAGTTGACTGTTCAAAATTCTTCTCATCTTGTGACAAACGCGGGATGTACTAATTTTTCTGTCTATCTAAGCTTCTAGTGAGGAGCTTGTATACAGATACCGGGTCATTTTGGTAGGCGTTGTCCCATTTCTGCTGAACTCGTCGAGCTTTTAGTTTTTTATTCCTTCGTGACAGATTTTTCAAGTACTATTTCAAAAGCGAGTGCGAGGGTTTCATTAGGTTTCCAAACGCGAGAAAACATTTCACATGGTTTTATTGTTATCGAGCGTTTGAAATTACTTTTCCAACAAAGAAAATTAGTAGAAATTATCATTTTAAGAAGTTTTCTGAATTCAACCACATTTTATTTGGGACGTAGAAGGTGAACTTGTCACCTAGTTAGTGCTTGCTGGTGTCTGATATTATTTCATTTGCATTCAATGCCACGTTGTTACTTAGCTGTTAAATTTGTGACTTCTAAGCAAGCACGTTGCTTCGCAATACAGATGGCAGAGTACATATTTAGACGTCTTGAAACTTGAGAAGAAGAAGAAGAAACGTGTGTGGCAATGCAGTGCTATACCTAAGTCTACCCGATATAAAAAACAAATGGGCGGCCGGAATTTTTGATGATTGGCGAAAAGCTTGATTTCCTAATGTTGCAACGTCGGAACAGGGTGGTCTCTTTAAACATTATGATCTGCACACAGTTAAGTTCTTGGAAGCTAGTTTCGTTAGTTCAAATGGATGCTTCAAGCCTTAATTACTGGCTGACAAAGTTTATCCAAGAAGTTGCCAAACCGTCAAAGGAAAGATATCAAGCCAAAACGTTATACCAGATTCTCTGTGGAAAAATACGTCGTTTCATCAAGGAAAAGTTTTTTAATCCTCTCAATGCTTCGGACAAAAGTAGTGTTGCTTTATGTGACACTTTTCATTATTCATTTTGATACTTTGATACTGTTACATTGAATGTTGACAATAAATAAGCTTGTTCTAAAATGTATTACAACTCTTCGATTGAACTCAGTTTTTCATCTTCATACGTTGGTCTTTCTTTATGAATATGCGATTAAGAAACATTTTACACAGCAAACTGGTTTGAAATCGTTTCCAAACACGTGTGGTTTTCAACTCGTTTTTCATTCGGTTGCTCAATTCATCCACCTGACCAGAATGAGGCGTTCTGGTTGGGCGACAACATCATGAATATTTAATGAGTTTGGGAATTGCTGTTTGAGTTTTTCAATAAATTCTGTTAGGCCTTTAACAAAAAGAGTCCTAATTTGGCGCTGATTTGTTTCCGCCTTTTCACGCGTCTTTTCGTCATCTTTGATTGCTTTTGTATAGCCTCGTGTTCGCCCGAGGCTTTTCATAAAAGCTGTCGGTCTGCAAATTTTCCTTTCCACATTTCACATTCCTTGGCCTTTGCTTTCGTCCCAACGAGGTTCCTTGATAGTCATCGTTCACATGTCGCCAAGCAACGGCAACTGAATAGGTGATACAATTTAATTTCCATAGCTTTTCTTCAGGTTCCGTTTCAGTACAGCCGACCTTTTTAGAAATTAGCCTATCTGCTACTTAATTTAAGATCTTTTGTTCTTTAGTTGCTGGAACATTCCTCGCTTTTTTGAACACTGGCGTTTGTTGAGGTCCCATCTATCATCATAGATCTTATTGTACACTTTCATCGCCTTGTTGAACAGGGTTCAATGAATTTCTGATTGTCCATTGTATTCTTCCGTCGTTGATAGCCTTGGTGTTCTAGGCATCGTCCTATTTTGCTCTCTTGTGGGTTGGGACTCTTGATTTGTAAAGTATCTTTCGTCCTCAATAGCAGTGGATTCCTTTGCATTCTCTCTCGCAGATTCACTTTCTTGAACAGGATTGCTGTTTTCTGCAATTTCAGACAACATAATTTATGTTGTTTCTTCATGTCATCTCTTAGTGTTTTTAGAGCCTCCTTCTGCTTTTGCAGCTCTATCGGACAAATTCTGTAAAAAAAAATGCATCTGCTGGTGTTCATAGCCCATCTCGTTCCATTTGCGAAACATAACATTCCACAGTCCTCGTGTCTGTTTGTTTTATTTAATCTCCACCTGCTCTTCTCTCTTACAACGTAATAGGCCATTAATATTTGTGGAGTCCAATTCACTTTCCTTTTGCCCGAACTATTCATGTTAATTTTTCTTTCTTTCTTTCTTTTTCCTTTTAACTTCAGGTTCCGTTTCATTTTCAAGAAGATCATTGCGCCGAATGCTTATTGTTCTCGGGAAATTTACTTCCCGTCTCACAAAGTAATAGATCTGCAAGGTCATATTGGGCGCAATCATGCATAAAGGCGCTATGAAAGCGATTCAACCATTGGTTGACGAGAATGAACGACAAGGCTCATTAATATGAGATTAAGATGGTAAACCTGGCGTGAGCTGCGAGGTGCTCCTATTCAAACGACAAGCCACTCTGCAATGATCTAATCACGTGCTTTCCCCGCTCATTCATCACATCCTGTTATTTACTCTATCACGCATGCGAATATTACTAAACTGGTAGATACATTTTTTTTTTAATTTCGGTATGCTCATGAACGTGACCCCCACCAGTCAGTGACAATCGGTTTTATAACAAGAGAAATTGCTGGCGTATAAGAAAATGAATTGTAATGTAATCTAGTAACATAAAATCCAAGAAAAGCTGATGCTTCGAGGAAATATGAGCTATAATAACGTAAATGCACTATAGTATGGCATAGTATTCAGAACATTTTGATGTTTTCCAACCTTCTTCATGAGCTCGATTTCATCCATAAATTCTTTTCTCCCTTCTTCGTTGGCGTTTGCTGGCAACAACAAGGATAGTTGGGTACAAGAAAGAAAAAAAATAGCAATCACCATAACTGCGTCTTCCAGAAAAGTGAAATTCTGTAAAGATATTTTTGTTGGGGCAAAGATATAACAGGTCGTGATCGTCCGTGGATCTCTTGGTCAGTAACCCACTTACTGATGATTTTTACTGTTACACATCCACATTAATTCACAATGTGAGCTTTAATGCCACATTATTTTTCATGCATCGTTAATTTATTATTATCAAGTGGCTTTTGGACACGTGACCGGCCTTCATATTAGAAACAACGCTGGTGATAAATAAGTGCTGAATGTCACATTGCAACATGAAGCGGAAAGTCTGAATTTTCAAACTTGAACTCACCAAAAAGTTCTTTGACCGCAATAATTTTCTGCTTTCTAGGCCTGCCAGGCCAGTCTCGCTCGTCTTCAAAGTATGCCATACCGTCCTTTAGCGTCGCTTTGTGAACTTTTCCAAATGCTCCTTCACCCAACAATTCAAGTAATTCTATTCTGATTGGAGGAATTTCACAACCGTCCAAAACTTGGATGTCCTTTGCAGTCCTATGATGTTTAAAAACAATAGCCTCTGAGCCTCTCCACGACGGCAACCTTGGGGACAGTATAATGTGGCCGTTGTAGAGAGGTTTAAACAAGAGTCAATGTATGGACTGTCCTCCGAAAAAAAGTGGCCGTACTAGAGAGGTGACCGTTGTGGAGAGGTGGCCGTTATGGGAGGTAGGACAGTATTTAAAGTTCTAGAACGCCCATTTAATCAAATGGAAAAATTTGGCCGAAGAAAATTCATGTATCGCTAGATAACCAGAGTTTCGTACTCGTGGCGTTCCGACGTGCAGCTTCACCGTAATGAGCTCTGCTACAATTATATAGAATACAAAGGATGTATTCTAAAGGCCTAACACGTCAAAAGAGACTACACGGCTCAGGTGGACGCAAATATACCGGTATGTTGGGTATATATTGCATCTTTTAAAATGAAGGAAAAGACGAATTTTTAAAGCAGTTTGTACCTACGTACCTCTTAGTGGATTGGTTTCCTTTCTTTCTGTATTGATTGATGCACACTGCCAGCAGTACAGTTCCCAGGATTGTAAGTAAGCCGGCGAAGGTATAGATGACAATAAACTCCAGAGAAATACCTGTAATTTAAAATATAACAATTTTTCGCTTTCAGTATCTACACTGGCTGCAATGAGATCGACTATTCTGATTCTTGATGTTTGAGTTTTAATTGTCTGGTCGTAGTTTAACTTTAACTTATACACTAAACGTGGAGTGCACAGAAGTTCTTTGTCGCTTTTTAGAAAATTTGACGTCTTCCATACATTTTCTGTACTTTTTGTGTTGTGGGATTACAGAAAATGTATGGAAGAACTCAGGTTTTCTAAAATGCAACAAAGGACTGCTGTGCACTCCAGATTAAGTTTGTGGTTTCTTTAAGCTCATTAGTTACAATTTTTAAAGGGAAAGTGACAAATATATTCAATAAGCAAGAAATAAAAGACTAACTGTATTCTCATACAAATTTTTGATTTTTTCACCATCTTGTCCTCCCAACCGTGTCTATTGCATCATGTTCTTGACAAAGAATAGCGATACAACTTTCTTGGGACTGTATTTATTCTTTTGTATAGTTCAATCAATCTTTCAATAGTGTTGTAATAGATAGACGATCAATCAATAAGTGTCGTCCTAAATACATGTCTAATGAAGCAAAATATGAGTAGGATCATCCTGTAAATATTTTCTTTTGTTAGACTGATACACTCAAACACCTTCTATATTTATATGAGTGTTTCCACTCGTATGCCCAGCATCTATGCAAAATAATTGGAGTAAAAGCAAGCGTTTACACAAGAAAAGTCAGTTTAATTCCCGCAAGATTGGTTGGAACACCTTCATGGCTGCCGTTTTGTTCTTTTGGAATTTCAATATGGCCGCTGTGAAGTCATGTCAAAACGCTCTATATAATGACCACCATCTGCACATTTATGCATATATACCTGTTTCATCATCCTTTATTACATTCCCTTTCCTTGTGAACGTCTTATTAGTAACAGGGCTCGATCCTACTTCATTCGTCGCCACAAGTTGGAACTCATATTCCGTAGAACATTCTGTCTCGATCTTCTGGCTTTTGGTATTTTTTCCTGTAATATTCTCTCTCCTCCACTCATTTTCACCTTTTCGTCTGTAGCTTATTGTATGAAATAGTACAGGACAGTCACTTGATGATGGTTCCCGGGACCATTGCACAAAGACAGCACACTCATTTTCATTTTCGCTCGATATAACAATGAACTCGGGCATGCTAGGAACATCTATAAAACACGGCATACCATTAAGAAGACGAGAAAACGCGTTATCCTATAGGTAATAGTACATTCCAACCTTTATTTTAAAGCGTTTGCGTAACTTATTGTTTTTGTTGTTGGCAAACCAACTTAAAATGTAAAAATTTATGGGTAATTAACACCACATACAAACCTTTCTGCTAAAAGTTCTCGTATGCGATCTTCCTCAATAGGTTTATCACATGGTCGCTTAAAAACGAGAGATCAATTCCAATTCTGGTAAACGAATTAAGCCCTTGGAGGAGTGCGAGCAATTTTATGAATTACAGAGGTGGTCGCTTACGAGAGCTTTCTCTGTGATTGTAATGAGCGAAGCAACCGTTCACAACTCACGAGACATAATAAGTTTGATGTAAAATTGAGGAGAGAGGGTGGAATCGGGATACGCTGCCCCACTCTCAAAAGATCAAATAAAAATTCCAGGTTGAATTGATTTAAACATGCAAACTTTCGAAAGAAATTACCTGCCTGAATCGTTGATACATTTTTCACTGAAGGCCAACCATATCCCATTTTGTTCTGTGCCATTATTGTTACATGGTACTCGCTATTTGGCCTTAGTTGGGTAAATAGACATGACTGAGTTGACTGAGCAACGTAATTTGTCGTCCAGTTCAACCATGGTTTTTCAGAACTGGCTAATTTCATCTGTGCAAGGTATCCTGTCACGTTTCCTCCTTCAGCATCACTTGATGGCTGACTCCAAGTTAAGTTTATATAGCTACAGCCTCCTTTAAAACCCAATTTCGTAACGGGATATGGAACATCTATTAAAAGTGAAAATGACAGATCAAAATAAAACAAAAAAAAACCTTGCATGATAACCACAGAGCCGGTTGAACGTTGATCGTAGAGATCTGCATATTGCTAGTTTTCACTGTCGCGTTAGAAAAAATATGTTCGATAAATAAAGTCCAGAATCTGGGAATTGAAAAGGGGTAAATATGCAAAGACTGTTACTTAGGTCAGAGAAATGATTTACCGGTACCCAAATTTATAGTGTTTCAGTGTATAAGAACGCCATGATATTGCCCATCCGAATGAGTACCAACATGGCTGCTGGAAAACAACAGAAATATCTGACACTGAGTTTTTCTTGGACAGCTTAATAGTCCAGTCAAATTGTGGTTTAGCATCAAACTAACTGCAACAGAACTTTTTTCAACACCATTTAATTGTTGGATGGCTATTTAACAACATACTAAAAATCCGCCAAAATCAGTTCGGTGAAAGATGAGAAAAATTGGAAATAAAGATTTTCAACTTTCACCACAGGACACCCAATGTCAGGAAGATCACAAATTCAGACAAAACATCTGATAATTGTGTTTTTTTCCTCAAAAAGTTTCGATACAACATCGCTAATGTATTTTGGGTAGTTTTGTTTTAAAAAAAAAGCCGACTAAATGTGTGAGGAACACCTGGGTCATTGTTTCGTCTTGATGGCTTTGCACAGGTTACCCTGCCACTCGTCTGTCTTCATATTCTGTTTTCCATGCTTTATTTTTTTTCTGTGACGGTATTTAAAAGGAAAATTATTAGTCAGTCTGTGCTAACATGGTTAAAAATATTAGTAATTGTTGTTTTTTTTTTTTTGCGCTGTGTCAGAAATGCAGTACGTATTTTGGCAGTATCACACGCTGGTAATTTTTTATATCCTGCAGCACGGATGCAAATTTAGTAGTTTATTGATGGTGAACAGTTATTTTGATCACCTTCGGTTAGCTACTAAATTTGCATCCATGCTGCAAGATACGTGCGACTAAATGTGGGCAACGGACGATAGCTTTGTATCAGTACAAACTGTTTAACCTATTCCCATTTTCTGTATTCGAGTTTTGTGAGGTAGTATGTGTGATCGAAATCAGGGTCGCAACATGCGCAACTTCCTTTAGGATTATGACTCCGTGCTTTACAATGTGAGTAAATAAATATTCTGCTAAGGACTCCGTCGATTTGGTTTTGGCTAGATCGTAACGCTCTGCGCTTTTCATTCTGTTGTAAGGGAAATCCAGAAAACCAAGCGCAGTGTGATTGTTCTTTTTTTATCTTCTTCTTGTAGCGAGTCTCAGATTTAGTTTAGTGTATCTGTGTATTCAGTTTGTATTTTCTGCGACAGCCCTTCATTTCTTGGTAAGATGAATAAGTAGATTAATCGCTCTGTGGTCTAAAGGCGTTTATATTCCCTCCTTGCATTTCATTCGTTAGAACAACCCTGAACCTCGACCAGTTGTTTTTCGTCAATTGGCAAATGAAGACCTCTTTTTCTATAACAATCATGGGTTCCTATACGTCTGAAAATAATTGCAGTCGTCATTGAAGGCGCGAAAGTACTGGACATATGTACGACATTAATGGGCTTGCCTGACTTAGCTTCTGACGGGTCACCTCTTTTTGCAGAACCAATGTCTCTCTTCGGATGAGCGTTGTGTAACACTTCAACTTAGTGCATGTTAACCTTCTGACTAAGTTGCGTGAATTATGCTCTGGGTGGGGAATTTCCATTACTCCATAGACTCTTACAAGATATTTTTACATACGCATTGTTTTGGCTACACAGAGGTAATCTTTCCCTTAAAGGCAAGCTTCCCTATTATACTACTTCGTTTTCTTGAAACAAACGTCTGCTGGAACCAGAGTTCTTATACGATGAATGTTCCGTTAACCCTTACTTTTTTTTTTTGCGAAGGTAACAGCACTCTTCCTCAAATGAAAAGGCATTTCCCTCTTATCAAATTCATAGGCATTGGAGCTTAACCTGTTCAAAAACTTTGCATTGTTGCGCATCGTAGAGAATTAGTAAAACTATCCTCCCCACCTCTCCAATTCACTTTTAACAAGAAGAAAGCAAAAAGCTTCAAGAAAGTAAAACTTGTATATTTGAGGATGCAGATACGTTAACGAAAATTAATGTATAGTATAGGTAACCGTAAAAGCCAAAGCATTATCTTGCTGGATATTTGAAAACGCACCGAACGAAAATTGCAGTCCTTTGACTGAGAAAAAGACCAAAAGTCTAAGGCAAAATAAGCCTGAAAATCCTGCTAGAAAAGAACGAGGAAAGGGAAAATAGAAAAAGCGAGGAGAAAGAAAGGAGGAGAAGGAAAAAAAGCAGTGGCTGCACTCCTAGTTTTTATGTTGACTTCTTTGGAGATAGTTTTTGGAAAAAAAAAGACTGTTTGAAGGGAGAGGTCTGTTTTGGCTGTGAGGTTATTAAAAAATCCAGTTCTAATACATACAAATTGTTCTTACCCTTGCGGCTAACAGAAATCTGATAAAAAAGGATATTTTTTAAAAGCTAGTGATGAAGTAACGGCTTTCATTTTTTCAGGTTTCAGGTTTATTTTTTCAGGTTTTCAGTTCACTCTATTACTCTGTAAGCTTCCAGTTATTTTGGGGTTCCTTAAGTGGAGCATGGGCTTCCTGTGCAAAACCCAACCGTGTTTAATATTTATTTTGTTTGAAAAAAAGAAACTCTTCGTTTTCAATGTTTTTATCACCGAAAACTAGGTAGCAGTTATTCTTTCTTCTTTCACTTTTCCATAAAAGTAACAAACAAATTTCGTGCATTTTTGTTGGAACGTATAATTTCACCTAACGTGGGTGCCCTGTGTAAAAAACTCAAAATGTTTAACACTTAATTTTGACATGTTGCACCGAGCGGATTTCGGCGGATTTTTAGTATGTTTCTAGACAGGCCACCCTTACTTAAATGGCGTTGAAAACAATCTGTTGCAATTACTTTGATGTTGAGCTTCAAAAATGCCTAGATTGACTGGACTCAAGAGAGGATTAAGGGGACAGAGAAGGCATCCCACACACCCTATTTCATAGGTAATTCGTCTCGAGTTATTTTGACACCACAGCTCCCAAGGGGGATTAGATAACAGCTAATCACATAGCGCGAATGTGTTCCACGTGGATAACCCACGCTCAGAGCCATGCGTCCTTCACGAATTGACGCGGAACAAAATGGCGGAAGACGCGGAGAGCGATATTGCTATTCGTTTTGTCGACGAAAAAGACTACAGAGAGATTTCTGCTAAAGCTGTGTCAGCGGAACGGAAATTAAAAAAGAATCGCCCTTCCTCTCTTGTATAGAGCTAACAGTACAGCAGGGAAACCCTTTACACACTGAATATTCTCTCCGGATCATTTATAATTTACAGTTTGAAGAGAGCAATTTCTGGTTTGATATTTATTCTTTTATTAGTCTTTTATTATTTAACAAAAATAACACTTGGCGCCCTACTAGCTTTATTGTACAAACGACAGGTTTCAACAGACCGGCGAAATTTCTCATTTTATTAAAGCACTAAGGTTACGACAACTTCGAGTTAAACTGATTTCACGGGTTGTCAAAGAGTTTAGCTATTCCCTTTTCACAGGAGAGCGCCGACTCATTTCGCGTCAATATTCAAGAATGCTCTCGATCTCTTTACGCTTTCATTGCCTTTCGCCCGACATGTTTTGCACGGCGTTTAGTCATGCGAAACCTCCACGCAGCGCGCGAGGTAACTTTATCCCGATTCTAAAAATAACTCGAGACGAATTACCTATGGAATAGGGTGTGTATGGGGGATGCCTTCTCTGCCCCCTTTATCCTCTCTTGCTGGACTATAATCTCATTTCCAGAGGAAGTAATAAACATTAAAGTTATTCATTTTCTATGAACGACTGTTCAGATGGTAAAATCCCCCAAAATAAGTGACCTCATTGTTAACTGTACATGAAAAGCGCTCTCTCAGCCGCCATGTAAATGTTGCTTTTTGCAAAAGCTTAGAAATTCAAGCGTAGTCTATCACAAAATGAAGAACCCTTTCGCAGTGAAAATGCGCCCAAATATAGTTTTTTTAGCTTCTCTAATACTTCCTTGAAGTAAAAACTTAGGATGAAAGATGATTCTTTAGTTTCAATTTCGATAACATTATGTGAAAACCAGTGGCAATACCTTGAGAAATACAGCTACGCCCCTGGCTAAGAAAACTATATGGTATAATTTTAAGATATACACGGGGTGAGAAATTATGAACGTATAACTAATAATCTTTCAAAAATAAAAACCAGGAGGGATAAGAATTTGCTTGTATGTCAGAAATATTCATATTCCGAAGCAGGTAAGGTTTTCGACGTTTGGAAAGAATGGCGGCCGCACACGATCAAACGCAGACGTCCAAGAAGCAGCACAAATGTATTGCTCTCTATATCAATTATTTAACCAAAGAAAGTATCTTTACATTGAGCTGTTCTGATTTCCCATGCTTTGCTCGGCTCACTGGGTCCCAGGCTATTCCAAGCCAAGACCGTGACAGTATACTTCTTACTGTGTTGGAACTGTAGTTCGAAACTTGTGACATTGGCGTTTGTGATATTTATTTCCGTCATTTTCTCCTCAACTGGTTCTACTGCTTTGTAGCGCAATGAATACATAGTGATGCTGCAGTTTCTTTCTTCTGGGCGTGTCCACTGCACTGTTACATTGGGTGTTATGCCAGTACTTTCTGTTTCATTGTTTATTATTTCGGAAGCATCAGGCGGTCCTATAATAAAGTAATAAATTAATTATCTCCACAAAACTAAAAGATTAGTTTGTTATTGAAAAAGCAAAGGAGTGAAAATATAAATGAACACGCTCAAAGGTCAACATTAC
Source organism: Porites rus (assembly GCA_964035705.1). Lineage (NCBI taxonomy): Eukaryota > Metazoa > Cnidaria > Anthozoa > Scleractinia > Poritidae > Porites > Porites rus. The sequence continues at coordinate 22,971,436 of OZ037999.1, read as the reverse complement.
GGTTAGAAAATGAATGCAACTATTTTTCAAAAAGAAGGGGGAATGTTGAGGAAGGATGGAAGAATGGATTAATAAAAGTAGAAAGAAATCTAAAAGAGTGCTGTAAAAGAATCGAATTTATAATAATTAAGTACCACGAATTTATGTGTAATACAACAGTATTAAGATGAAAGCCTTACCAATGAAATCCGTGGTTTCTAAAGTGTAGGCCCATTGGCCTGGCCCCTTCTGATTAAAAGCTCGAACTCGAATGTCATACTCTGTCTCATTACGCAAGTCTGTGAACAAACAGCTGTGATTTGAAAGGAAGGCCGTGCAGCTGCGCCAGCCACCATTTTTCTTTCTTAACTTTAACTGAACCTGATAACCAGTCAGAGGACCGCCACCAGAGTCTAGGGATGGTGGATTCCAAGTGACTTGAAATGCTCCACACGGTCTTTTTTTGACCCAAGGAGGTTCCTGCTTGAGTGGAACGCCTATGATGAAATGAGTGAGTGCTTTTAAATCGAAACATCAATGAAACGTGCCATCGGTGTGAGTTAAACTAACAGAAACATTTGACAAATTGTCCGTCTTCTTATTAAATGAAATTCTTACTAACAACTTCAAGCTAAAATTTATTGCTTCTTCACGCGGTCCGTATTTTTCTATCTTGGCCTACTGTAATAATTTCTTTAGTTGCTGTAATTTGACCACTGAAGGCGGGGCTTTGTAAAAGCCAGAGAATATTTGTCGCGGGTTGCATAATCTAACTTTGTAGGGGTGGTTCTCGCCGAATTCTTCCAAAATAGACCGGCACAGGCTAATAGCTAGGCTAATTTAACATTTCGAGTGTAAAAGCTCACTTACAACCCCGGCTGAAGGTCTACAATATTGCCATTATAACTATTCCGTGTAAACTGACCTCAGTGTACTGGTGTACTTTGAAACTGTTTAGGCCGGTCCAGGTCTGGACCAACAAAGACCCCGCATAATAACTTAAAGAAACATGTACTAGACTCTAACAACCGAAAAACAACCGTGCATAATGGCAACCAGTAAGCGAAAAAAACAAACAGAGAGACAGACAGATGAACAAAGAAAAAGTTAAAGAAAACTGCGAGAAACGTCATTCGTTTTATTCTCATCGGTCGAAATCTTTACAAACCACCGCGGTTTATAAACACTTAACTCTAATACCTTCCTCTGTTGTCACAGTCAGCAGTTTGCATTGGCATCTTTTATGCTGCTTCCACGCTCATTCCATGCCAAGACCATAATTTCGTTGATGCTGCTGCAGTTCAGCTTAAGAAGATATTTGGTTATGTTTGGCGCTATGAAGCTTGTTGTTTGCCACTTTGTCAACTGATTAGGCCTGTAGCGAACGGCGTATCGAGTTATCGGGCAAGAATTTTAGCGGAGCTCCACGCGCGCGCTTCGCGCGCGTGGGCGGAGCCCCATGGCTAAGGAAATCTACTCATCCCAGAAAATTTGGTAATCACGTGACCGACCAACCGACCGACCGTCCGTCCGCACCACAGGCATACCATTGTTTACTCTCACACTTTCTAGCTAATTTGGAAGCACAGGAGAAAGCTGATTGCACATCAATGTTGTCATCAATTGACAGCTGTCAAAACAGGGTATCCGCTGACCACTATCACCTGACCGAATCGCGGGCTCAGGTGTCGACCCATCGAGGTTGAGTATTTTTTTGAAGTTATCCGCTGACAATTTACTCGTTTTCAAATGATCGCAGGCTCACGTTTACTTTTGTTTTAAATTCATTTCAAATCTGTTGTGTTTATGTCAGTATCGCCCCGCACTATTAAGGTCGGTACACACTAGGTGACAAGTTGCAGCAACATTTCGCGGCGACACGTTGCAGCGACAAATCGCTTCGTGTGTACTGGAGAATTTTTGTGAAAACCTTTGTCGCTGCAACAGAATTTGTCGCCGCAACAAGTCGCAAGGATTCAGTCTGATTTGATTTTTTGCGACTTGTTGCAGCGACAAAATTCTGTTGCGGAGAGAAAGATTTACACAAAAATTCTCCAGTACACACGAAGCGATTTGTCGCTGCGGCGTGTCGCCTCACCTTGTTGCCGCAACTAGTCGCCCGACCCGTACACATGGAGTGATCTGTCGCCGCGACGTGTTGCCGCAACTTGTCGCCTAGTGTGCACCGACCTTTACGATTTTTTGATTTCAAACTGACTTTAGACGCAAAAATTCAGCCATTTTTCTTAAAATACAGGCGGGGAAGACCTTTTCTTACCATGGTCACGTGTTGGTCACGCTCCACGTCCAATTTTTATGCTCTGATTGGTTAAAATTTGACAGGTGAGTTCATGCGTAAAATTTATGCAGCATCTTGAAAGTTGTTTACTATGACAGCTGAAGCTGACAGAGTTTTGAGTCAACTTGTGATGTTTTTAACTGTCTTTTTCCACTGGATGTACAAATGAAATACAGCTGCTATCAAGAGTGTTCTCTTATTCATGGCTGGTTTGTTTATTGGATTTTTGGTTGAAAAATGCGTCGCTTGTCAAAGCCGATAATCCGATTTCGGATGGTATCGTTTTTGTTTTTCACCTTGCTGGATGCGTACGAGAATTATAAAGGCTCAAGCGATCCTTGCCTTACCTGATAGCCTTCAGGAGCTGCATCTCGAAATATGGTAAGCCTGAGTAATTATTGTATTTAATCTAATTTCATGAAGTCCAGCTGCGCAGTTTATGAAGCTAGTTTATACACGTTTGTATTAAGATTTGACTGAGACACTGATCTGACCTCGTATGAGGTTTGATATAAGCTTAAGCTTACAGAACTTTGAAAAGCCTTTAGTCGATATTAATTCACCTTAAATAGAAAGAAAAAAACTTTCCGAAGAATATTTAGTTATAATTTTGGCTGTAGAAAGAAAGCTTTGAACGATTTTCTTTTCGTGAGTTCATCTTTGAAAACAGCCAACACCGGGAAACCGGCGGCTTAAAACATAAACTTTAAGCTTACTAGTAAAGACGTGAGGATTCTTAGACACACTTAAATACTCATTTTTTTTCGTGAATGAAAATTGTTGTCTCTGTAAATGTTCTATCGAATTATTTTTCTTTATTGATTTTTGGTAGTCTCAAAAGTGTAATTTTCATCGCTTTGCCGTTTGTTTTCAGTCGTTCATAAACATCGCTCGCAGGAGTACTCAAAATGCCAAGCGTATCAAACGCTTTTTAAGATTACACATCGTTATAAAACCGTTAATAAAAAATAGACTCAATAAATTCTTTATCACGTTGAAGTGTAACTCTTTTAAAATTTCTTCGCAAATTTGGCGCTTGTCAAAAGTTAGAACCGGCTGGCCGTATAGGTGATTTTGGAAATTTTTTTAACGGTTTCGCTAATTAAAAGTCCACGCGTGCCTTTATGGTCCTGAATATTGAATGAATGCAATTTGTCTTGAAATATTGTGAAATACTGCATTTTGTACGAGGTCTGTATGATAAAAACAGCGCCTCATAGTACTCTTTCTCCTCAGATGTGGTGTATAAAAAAAAAAGATTGGTTTGCACGCACCCAGATTTATTGGCAAGAATTTGTAAACTTGTCGAACGCAAAAAATTCGGTCTGACATTGCCAGAAATAGTGGACATTTCGCGCCCGTGATTAATTGTCAGCGGAATCTCATTTCCAAAATGGCGGACAAAAACGATCGACTAGCAGCTAAATACAGGGATTGCACCGACCTGTGACTGGAAGATAAACATAGTATGTCAGTGGCGATGACGTGACAATTCGTTACGTTAGCCGTTTCAAGAGTTATGGTTTTTACACGAAAAAGACAGTCCACAGGAAAATACAATACAATATTAAATATTTCTCAAAGACAAACAGTGCAGTATTCTTTTGAAGTCGGCTGACTCGCTAAGAGTCAATGTCTTATCGAAGTTGAAGTTCAACTGTCGCAAATCGGATAACTTCACTGAGTGATTCTGAGATGAAACCTTTTGTCTGCATCCACATTGATCTTAGATTTTACCACTTACATATTAAAGAAAATCCATAAACAGAGTTTCAATGTCCACGTATACCCGACTGAACCTCGGTGCGATTCCTGCAGATACCGCTGTTCATACTAAATGCAGGAATTGCACCGAACGCGTTCTCGTCCCCAGAGTTTTTTTTTTTGAAACCGCGCCAAGACATCGATCCAAAATCGATCGATCAAAAGAATACTGCACTGTTTGTCTTTGAGAAATATTTAATATTATATTGTATTTTCCTGTGGACTGTCTTTTTCGTGTAAAAACCATTACTCTTGAAACGGCTAACGTAACGAATTGTCACGCCATCGCCACTGACATACTATTTTTATCTTCCAATCACAGGTCGGTGCAATTCCTGTATTTAGCTGCTAGTAACGATCGTAGTCAGGGAAAGCGTATCCCCTGCGATTTTTTTAATAATTTGAGCTCTGTGGATCTGTTTTACGAAGAAAAAAGCTGGAATGAAACACCTTGCAAGAAAATGTTAGGTTTATACTCGGCCGAGCGGCTGATAGCAACAAAACAGTACGCGGCTGTACCTTTCGTGACATTTTCGTGACATTTTCGTGACAATTTTGTTTTAAAACCAAGCCTGGTAGGCTAATCGAGGATTTTTGAATGCCTGGAACCTAGTTTATATCCCGTGAAGCATCTCTGGAGTTGTAGCAACAACCAAAATGGCGATTCGGTGAGGTTTGGAGTTGTGAAGCTTTGTCCGACCGAAATAAGTCATTCGCAACCATGGCGTCCATTACTGGACTACAGATGGAAAACTGCGGGAAATAATGCGCCTTTGGAAGTATTTTCCAGTGCAGAAATCGTCCTTTTAAAGACTGTTTTGGAAACATCTTCCATCGCAGAAGTGATATCGAGTCGTGCAAATTTACTTCAGTGAAGGGTTTATCCTCTAATCGACGAGTATTTCGCATGACTTCGGCAAGATTTTAAGACAATGTATGGAGAAATGGAGCGTACAACGAGAGATAAAAGGGGCCACTTCGGGAAGTAAGTAAGCCTACTTCTAATTAGCTATTTTTAACCCAGATGCGAAGGTTGCACAGCACTTAACATGTTTCGAGTCGTGCACCGAACACCCGTGAGCTCATAATCGATATATTTGAAAAAGTTTCCTTTTCTCCATACATTTTCTTATATGAATTCGCAGCCATTGTGGCCTTGGTGCGCACGCGCAACCGCCATCTTGTCCCTAATTTCTAGCAATGTTTGTCTTCCAAGAATTTGTTTTGCACGCCTTATCTACTGTGATCAAGAGCCATCATTGCTCTTAAATGTGACAGAAGACTATTTTTTGGGTGTACATATAAGGCTATATCAACTCGATACAAAATTTGTTTCACTCCAAAATCACTTAGCTTTTCCCTCAAAAGTCACATGAATGTGCCCTTACGTTAACTGATTTGTGGAATACAAAATTATTTTTTGATTGTTATAAATTTATCAATGGGAGCTTCGCTTTTAGCTTTGGCTAAATATATATATTATGACGGTGTCTTCCATGAAAGATTTGCATAACAACCTAGAGGCTCGGCTGATACTTCAAATGAAGAAGGTACACCTAAAAAGAAAATATTTCAAGAGTATGGTATAGATAGATCTCCATCAATCAGTGATGGAAAAAAAAAACTATAATGAAATATATGACATCAAAACTCCTATGCAGATATCCCAATAAAACCTAGAGTTTTATGGGTACATGTACCCGCAATCTGGCCGCGTGCCATCATGAGATCCTTAGAAGGAACGCCAAACGCAAAAGAGTTATGTACACCCTTTATAACATGATAATTTCTGCAATATATGACGTCGAGCATTTAGTAACTTTAGAAATAAAATTCTTCTGTAGTCATGATATTGACAGTCAGTGACTGTTTTTTGTTTTGTTTTGTTTTTTATTATTATTATTGTCTGCAATCTCGCTTTAGCAAAAACCTAACTTGTATTCAAAAGGACCCTCGATTATTTTCCAGTCATGTTGAGGCGTCTCCGGACCAATGAAAATAAGGTCAATGATAATTATATGTAAACACAAAATCTGGGGAGTGGCGAAAATTTGTGACTTTTGAAGCCCCATGAAATTACCTTTCTTGATTTCAACTTGGAGGCGATATAAATTAATTAGTAAAATGATTAAACTCAGGATTGTTAATTTTTGTTAAAAAAAATTATCAAGCGGTTTTTAATTTACAGTGAAATTTGTAGGTATCGACCACCTACAAAAATTACATACAAAATTGCAATCATTCAATATTCAGGACGATCGAAGCAGGCCCTTCCCTTCAACAACAAATTAGTATACCGCTTGATTACCTATTAATATCATGGGTGACGAATTACCTTAGGAATCTTGGATTTCTGACATGTTTATCCGGGATCGTATCGATCGAGAACTTACTCTCTCGAACGTTTAGAGCTTAAATTTGGCTTAAGTTCAGAATTTTTCGACAAAATACCTGTTAGAATCCTTCTTGATGTGCTCTTTCGTGTGTTCAGGTTTTCTAAAGCGTCTTTTTATGCCCTGGCATCTTCATTCATGACATTTTAAAACTTCGTCGCCATCTTGAAACTGAGACGTACGGAGGAATGCCATGGCAATTTTGTAATTTCACATGTGAAATTACAAATTATCGCTGAAATCTCGCGCCAAAATTAAGGTGTAATTCGTCACCTATGATGTTATAAAAATAACAACAACATAAAAATTTCTTTTATGAAGAATTCACTATTGGACGGGACTGTTCAGTCAAGTCAATCTGCCATTATGTAGTACGCAGGATGATAATGGGCCTTGAGCCAGAACTTTCGAAAAAATCCTATTTCAATTTCAATTTCCAAAATCACCCGTTTCGACCACCCACGGGTATTTGAATGAAACCTAGTAATGAGGTCCCAGAACCATTTTCGTTTGCATTTTACTTCTAAAACCAAGAGAGGATAAAGGGGACAGAAAAGGCACCCCCCATACACACCCTATTCAATAGAGTCTCGAGTTATTTTTAGAATCGGGATTAAGTTACCTCGCGCGCTGCGTGGATGTTTCGTGGACGTTTCGCATGACTAAACGCCGTGCAAAACATGTCAAGCGAAAGGCAATGAAAGCGTAAAGAGATCGAGAGCATTTCTGAATATTGAAGCGGAATGAGTCGGCGCTTTACTGGGAAAAGGGAATCGCTGGACTCTTTGACAACCCGTGAAATCAGTTTAACTCGAAGTTGTCGTAACCTCAGTGCTTTAATGAAATAAGAAACCTGTCGTTTGTACAATAAAGCAAGTAGGGCGCCAAGTGTTATTTTTGTTGAATAATAAAAGACTAATAAAAGAATAAATATCAAACCAGAAATTGCTCTCTTCAAACTGTAAATTATAAATGATCCGGAGAGAATATTCAGTGTGTTAAGGACCTCCCTGCTGCACTGTTAGCTCTATACAAGAGGGGAAGGACGATTCTTTTTTAATTTCCATTTCGCTGACACCGCTTTAGTAGAAATCTCTCTTTAGTCGTTTCCGTCGAGAAAACGATTAGCAATATCGCTCTCCGCGTCTTCCGCCATTTTTTTTCTGACGCATGGCTCTGAGCGTGGGTCATCCACGCGGAACACATTCGTGCCATGTGATTGGCTGTTGCCTAATCCCCCTTGGGATCTGTGGTCTTAAAAATAACTCGAGACGAATTACCTATGAAATAGGGTGTGTATGGGGGATGCCTTCTCTATCCCCTTTATCCCCTCATGCTAAAACACAATATTCATTTGATAGACGCAGCATTTTAAGAGCGGATGTCAGTAAATATCGACCTGAGGACTACAAAAGTGAAAAAAACGAAAATTCAAAACAAAATTCACAAAGTAGCACTATAGAAGCTAAGCTATTAACTTGAATGTAATTTTTACTTTGATCCGTTAATTATTTTCGACGTACGGGGTGGGGTATTGGTTTCGCGGCTCTCGGACCAGGTTTAACAGGTTTGCGTCCAGGAACTAGACTTTAGCGGACAGAACAAAGCCTACGAGTTTATGTTTCATACCTTAGCATGGGTTTCCTAAATATTGTTCGGGTAAGCAGATTCAGGCAAAAACCATTTGGCTTAAAAAATGTGTTTAAAAGCCCACCCTGGATTTGAAGCAAAAAGTATTTCCTCGAAATAAGCTAAAACATATCCAATTCACGCCTTGAAAAAATGGATGATTATCGAAGGATCATCAAATTCCCGCTAACCTGAGGGATTTCCCAATTTCCCGATATGTAGGATTAGGGGCAGGATGGACCCGAACTCCGAAGAGGGGCACCTTCTACAACGTTTCAATAGTGTCACTAGTTTAGACAAGCATGCACGTGTCTTACGTAGGACGTGAACCTCCCGTACAATTGGCACGTTTCATTTGAAGTAAGACGCTACTTAACTATGACGCGTCCTACGGTAAGAAGAGCTTGTGACACCTGTCCATAGATAATACCCTAACTGAGACGGAGAAAACTCGAATAAATGACCTTTGGCATCAATTAACGGTGTCAGTGCTTCGAACGCATGTGCCATTGTTTACGATAGTAGTCTACCATGTTGTTTTTGGGCCCTTTTGGTACCTAGTTAGTGCTTAGCAAGTGCCTCGTCATTGCCTAATCCTGCATACTAATTAAGTGCCTAGTCACTGCCTTCCTGAATATTAATTATGTGCCTAGCCAGTGTCTCGCTACTAGTCGCTAGCTAGGTAAAAATGTGTTCCTCCATACTAATAAGTGCCTAGGCTTGCCTCGGCTTGCCCGTTAAGTAACTTGAGCCCGGTTTTCAGGCCGTCTATTAAAGGTAAAAGAGGAATAAGAGAAGCGATCACCTAGCAACGCCAGAAACGGCTTCCTATATCTTATTTAGCGCTAAAACTCAGATATATAAACAAAACACATACTGAAAGAGGAGTTGAAAAGTCTTTATTTCAATTTAGTTTATGTCTTCTTATTTTGCGCCAAAACTCGGATATATAAACAAAACACACGCACATATACACAAAGTGGAGCTGAAAACTCTATTTCAATTTTGTCTGGCTATTACAGAACCGTTTTCTCCGGAGGAGGAGAAGGGAAAATAATAAAATTGTGGAGAAGGGAATAAAAAAAAAATGAGGAGGGAAAATAATAAAATTGTGGAGGAGGGAATAAAAAACCTGAGGTGGGAAATAATAAAATTGTGGAGGAGGAGAAGGGAAATAAAAATGAAAAGGGAGAGGGGTAATTGGGGTAAAACATTGTGCGCAGTGTAAATTAAGGATGGCTTGCCTTCTTGACTATCTTAATAGAATCTTTAATCTAATCTTTTTGCAATTATTTTAATAAAGTTGATTTCTTGTGTCTTAAGAAACGTGTCTGGTTTTATTGCTAGCAATTATTAGTCACGTGTTTCAAAAGATCCTTGTTAAGTTATTAATGTTTTTTTGTGTGTGTGTGTGTGTGTGTTTTCATAATAATACGATGTGGGGCGATGTAGGGTCGATGTAGGGTCGATGCGGGGTCAATGTGGGGTCGATGTAGGGTCGATGTGTAGATGTGGTCGTGGATGGAAAACATACAATTTTGACTCCACTACACAACATCAACAGACAAAACGTAATGGCAAATAAGTTTATTTTGGGACGGCTTGGCGAGAACCAACCCTACAAAGTACTTATGTAAATACAATAATAGGTGATTACTGGTGAATACCTAATGTACAACACTCGTAAACTAGGTTTTACAAAAAGAAAAAACTCGTGCTACAAATGGTCGCTCTTGACCTGAATCACCCAGTTAAGCACGCAGGCTTAGTGCCAGTTAGGCTGCCAGTTATTCTGGGGAAACTAATTAATAAAACTCTGACAACATATAGCTGGCACAGGGAACACGGTAGGAGCACAGAGGCTAAGCAAAAAGAAAAAACTGCTATAACTGGTCGATCTCGACCTAAATCCCCCAAATAAGCACGCAGGCTTAGTGCCAGTTAGGCTGGGGAAACTAATTAATAAAACTCTGACAACGCATAACTGGCACAGGGAACACGGCAGGAGCACAGAGGCTAAGCAAAAGAGAGATCTGCTACAACTGGTCGATCTCGACCTGAGTCCCCCAAAGAAGCACGCAGGCTTAGTGCCAGTTAGGCTGGGGAAATTTAATAAAACTCTGATCAACGGATAACTGGGACCGGGAACACTTCAGGAGCACAGAGGCTGAGTGCCAGGAAAACTGGGAATTATCTCCACTAATGTACCCAACAAGGCACGTAGCCCAATAACCAGTAAGGCTGCCATAAAAGGCTAGGGCAGGACATTGAAAGTAAACAAATGGATAACGACCCTGGGTAGAAGTCTGTAACATTGCCTGCAACCTAACGGCATCAAACGAGACTTATGTCGCCTCCTAAAGAGCGGTTCCGGGACAGCTGACCTAGACATACATAGAAACTAAATATATCAAGTAAAGGAGCAGGTGCAAAACTGAGATAACTGTACAAGTATATAAAATAAGAAACGGGAAAAAACTGAAAACTAGCAGAGCTGAGCTACCGCTTACAAACTGAAGTAAATGCGGTCAGACGGAGGCCAGAAAAAAACCTGCCCAAAAAAACTCCGAAGGGAAAAAAATGCGGGCAGGAAATCTGGGTAGGAACCAAGGCTCAAGCTCAAAGCCCTTCCTACGGGACTTTACAATGTCATCGAGAATATATTGCTCCTAAAAATAAATAAAACAAAAATAAAGAAAAACCAAAGAGAGGGTGGTTCGTAAGCCTAGATGACGTACACGTGATATATATACGCAGCCCTATATACCCCCGATATGGCTACCCATGGTGCACCCGGCCTAGTACCCAGGCCCTGTTGTATCTCGTGCCGTCAAAATATTTATTTCTGTCTTCTTCGCGGGCTCATTCGTCAGAAATAACATTAATAGATGAGGAGGAGAGAAAATAATAAAATTGAGGGAAAATATTAAAATTGCGGTGGAGGGAATAAAAAAATTGAGGGAAAATATTAAAACTGTGGAGGAGGGAATTGAAGAATGAGGAGCGAAAATATTAAAATTGTGGAGGAGGGAATAAAAAAATTGAGGAGGGAAACGTGGTAAAAAAAATAGCTTTCTTTCTTTTACTACTTTAATAGTTTTCTTTCTTGTCCTTGGACGCTAACACTGTTTTTTTTTTTATAAAGAAAAAAAGGTTGGACGGTCTGTCTCAGTCTTGAGATACCTTTTTAGGTATATAGTCTTCTTTTTCAAGGTAATTTCAGGTATTCGGCATCAAACGTTTTAAAATTTTTAAGTATATTGGTATCTTATGAGGACAAAAGCGGGTATATTGGTGGGCTCTGGAGACCAGTCTCAGAAATATGGTATCCCACTGCTCCCCACCCTCTCCCCGTCTATGCTGGCCGGGCCTGAAAATATGGAAGGGCGGAGTCCATGCTGTGAAAATAATATACCTCTCATTACCCGAGTTTTCGGTCCCTACCGTAAATTACGGACACTGACTAGAATTCTCTTCCTCGGTAAGGTTACGATTCAGTTTCTACAACAGCTTCGTTCTCATTAAAACAAAGCTAGGTTAAAATTTGGAAAGGCAAAGTCGATATCCCAATCCTCAGGTTTTACAGACAAATTTTAAATTTTGTTCGGTCGAAACTAAGAGCACTGTAAGTATTCACTCGTTAATGTGACGCTGGAGTCTTTTGAAAACTGGACATTATTGTGTCTGGCTCGAACTCGCTGCTATCTTTCTTTCGTTGGTCTTTGAGAAAACACTGCAAATGGCAAAGAAGCTTGTCAAGATGATCGGGTGCAGGTATGTTTGTTATCATATTTGTTGAAGGAATTACTCATTTTCTCTTACGCAAAACATCTCGAATCTCTGCCAGTCGATTTTCGTCTTCTTAACTGTGTACTACGATAAAAATTTCAAACACTGACTAGAATCCTCTCTGATAAGATTACGAGTTAGTTTCTTCATCGTCTTCGTTCACAAATAAACACAGTTTAAAATGTTGAAGGCCAAAGTCAACATCCAAGTCCTCGAGGTTTACAGGCGTCTTAAAACTTTATTTAAACCTTTTTGGGGAGGTAAAGAGAATTAGAGATCCAAAATAAGCATTTTCTTTAAACATTTTGGTCCGTATAGCAAGTTACGGACCGCAAATTGACCAATTGCATTGCGAAAATAGACTCAGCCATATAATAAGATTCATTACCAATACAAATTCCTCGGTGTGATACGCCTTTTCGGGCAATTTAAGGAGGAAAAACTCATGCAACTAGGTTTTTTTTTTCTGGAGAGAAACAGAAATTTCGTTTATCAAAAAGATTTTGGCCACCGACGAGTCACGTGGCCACGTGACCATAAGGTTAGGTGACAAGTCACGCTATGACTTGATTGTGAAGATTAACGAAAAGGTTTAACTTCAGCTGGCTGGATAGACTTCTTCCATCAAGAATCTATAAAGTAAAGGCAAGCTTCTTATTTACCGAGAACAGATAAAACGGTAAATAACTTGTTTTTGTTGTGCGTCAAATGTTTTTAAACTGCCGGCTGATTATTACAACAATTTACGCACCGCTGTGAAATTCATTCGGAAAGGACTTAAAATTCTACGTTGCGTTTCTTGTACATGTTTTGTATCCCGGGTTAGAAATATTTATTTTCATTACTTAGAGAGCTTGGATCAACTTCTGATCTAGAGAATTCTATTTCTAGTAAAAAAGCATTGTTTACTGTTTAGTGCAGGTAGTAGGGAATTCAAGATTGAGCACTATGGTTGAATGACTACGGTTGGACGAGCAGGAGAGGTCTGGTTCTTGTCGATGGTGGATTGGATCGAGTACGAACCGTTTGGCGCGAAAAAAAAGGATTAAGATTCTAAACAAGCAAGATGCTACGGTTGAATCACTTATCGACGGTCATCGTGTGAAAAATGTCATTTCATGAACTTGGTGAAGCCTTAGTTTGCGCTTTTTCTGATGGAGTGATCAGTGAAGAAGAGTTTCTTATTCTTTACGAAGAGTACGAGTCCACAAATTTAAACTTTCCTCACTGGGAATACGAGCCTTTCAGCCTCGATAACTTTGACAGCAGTGAAGCTAGAGCTGAATTTAGAGTAGACAAAGAAGATATCCCTTCGAAAATTTCAACCTATTTCAAGTTGAAGCATATGCAGCGATCTACTACAAAACAATCGGTTTACTTACGAACTTCCACCGTGGATATCCATGCTTTCACTCCCGCACCGCTTCGTAAACTCTGAAAATAAAACGAAAAAAAAAAGAAATCAGTGTCACTTCTTTAAGAAACAAACGAAGCTCACTGGTAAAATCAGAAAATAAATCGAAAAGAAAAAGAAATGTATTATTTCTTTGAGTAACATACGAAATTCTCACCTTTGAAGTCACACGTTGTAGATCTTTGACTACGACGAGAAAAGCTGTCAAAACTTACCGTAGTGAAACACGACGGTAAGCAAAACGCCATCCCATAACTTTTATCGTGCGCAAAAAAGCTCAACCCAGACCCCGAGTACTCGTCCAACCGTAGCCGTTAACCGTAGTCTTAAATCTTAAATTCCCTAGTTACAAGACGACGGCGCCCGCCATTGATCCTGGTCATCAGTAACATGTATGACCATCCGTTTTAACGTGTTTTAATATATCTCTTCCGATTCAAAAGTACTTAAAGAAGCTTAATTACTTTCTTTTAGAGGCCGGAGACGAATTCAAGTGTCAAAAGAGGCAATTCCCTGGAACTTTTAACCTGTACGTTCGTGACATCTGACACGGCCAAAAATTGTGCAAATACGCAAAATAGCAGGTTACAATCTACGAATAAAATCTTGCAGATTTAAGCCTTAACTTATAAGTCGCCTTCGCCGTGTTTGCCATTTTTCAAGATGAACATCGCTCAAAGCTTTCTTTTTACAGCCAATAAGATTAGTAAACTACCGTAAAATTCCGAAAATAAGCCCCGGGGCTTATATTCTTCAAAGGCCCTTTTTGAGGGGCTTATTTTTGGAGGGGCTTATATTCGGAGGGGCTTATGTACGGAGGGAAATTTGCGTTTCAAAATCGATTGGGCTAGCTTGTAATGGGAAGGAAATTTACCATCTTTGCTTTTTTACTTTGTATTCGAGGGCAAATTCCAAGTAAAAGCCCCCCGGGGGGCTCATATTTGGAGGGGCGATTTAACGGAGGGCTTTTTGCGTTACGATTTTGGAGGGCTTATATTTGGAGAAGCTTATAAATGGAGGGGCTTATTTTTCGGAATTTTACGGTATTATTCAGAAAGTTTTCTTTTTAGTTGCGGTCAGAAAATGTCTAAAGACTTTTTAAGTTCTATACTATACTATACGGCATAAACAATGCCCGACTTCATGAAACCAGAAAAAAAAAACATCAAATGTACTATAATTACTTAAGCTTACCGGTCGAGATGCAGCTCGGAAACTCATCAAGTAAGGCCAGAATCGCTTAAGACTTTTCAACCTTCTTACGCATCCAGCAAGGCGAAGTAAGCTTACTAAGAGCAGCTTATTTTTGAAAACGATGATTTCCGATTTCTTTTTGTCTTTTGGCGCATTTCTCAACCACAAACCAATAAACAAGCTAGCCAAAAATAACAAAAGAATCTTGATAGCAGCGGTATTTCATTTTGTAGAACCAGGGCAAAAAGAGGGTTAAAACATAAAAAGATGACACAAAACTCTGTCAGCTGCAGCTATCTGCAGTAAACAATCTCACATGCTGCATAAATTTTCCACATAAATCCTCTTCGCTAGCTCTTCGTCTGTTAATTCTTGTTCTCTGCCTTTCTCTTCTTTCTCTTTACCTTCGCTCTTCACTTATAAGCAATTAGGTTGAATTCCGCTTTGTTTGTTGCTATAACAATCTTTTAGAAACAGTTTACTAGAAACTGACCACTACGGTCACAAAATCCTTATGCTACGAAATAATTGAAAACAAGTTTCTAAAGTAAACAAGTTTTGAACGCGACGACAATGGCCACGCCATTTCTTGCGCGATTTCCCACCAAGAAAAACGCGGGTTGCACAAATGCATCGCACGATTTCCCGCCAAGAAAATATAACATACTCCTCTTCCCGACGAGCTGACACCTGATTTCCTTCCCAACCACCCCTCCCCACCCCAAAGAGTGTACGGGCGGGCGTACGCTGACGTCACAACCAAAATTTCACGGATGGATAGTTTACTAAATCATCTTAGCCATGGGGCTCCGCTCGCGAGCCCTTACGCGCGCACGTGGAACTCCTCTACAATTCCCTCTCTATTTGAGGGGCTAGATCACGTGGCCTTGCTATTTTTGAATATTCTACAACCAACAAAAAGGAACTAGAAGTACAAACTCACCACACACAGTGACATTTATATTTCTCCTTTCCTCTCTCGTACCAGGGTCTATCTGCTGTCTGATATGGCAAATATAGGCACCGGTATCGGTTTCATTAACAGGTTTGATTAACAATGAACCGTTAGAGAGAAGCGTAAAGCGAGGATCCTTTTCCGTTTTGACGCGTTTGCCGTTCTTGTACCACTCAAATGCAGGTTTGGGGTACCCTTCTGCAGAGCACAAGACAATATCTGCTTTCCCTACTCGTAGATTTTGATCATTGGGGAACTGTGTGACGAAGACTTAAAAAAATGGAATTGAAAACATGTTACATTAAATTACTAATAAATTATAATGAAGTTCAGATATAACGCGAACTCTCGCACTCTGATTGACTGAAAGGGGTTTAGTCCACAATCAAGTATCATTCATGGCATATTGATATAGTAACAAAATTGCATTTATACAAGGACTGGCATAAGCTAAGTGTTCCAGGGTCCCAGCAGAGCAGCCCCACCCAAAACTCCGAGATACGTCAAAGTTTCCACGCAGTAGCAAAAATTGCGAAAAATTGGAGAAATCGCAGTTTTTTCTAAAATTAATTAAGTCAAGTGTTAGAGGAGGTAGAAGGGTTCCCAGCAAAAACTGCGATTTCTGCAACTTCTGCGATTTCACCAACAATTGCGAACAATTGGAGAAATCGCAGTTTTTGCTAAAATTACTAAATTCAAGTGGTAAAGGAGGTAGAAAGGTGCCCAGCAAAAACTGCGCTTTCTCCAAAAACTGGGAACAATTGGAGAAATCGCAGTTTTTGCTAAAATTACTTAATTCAAGTGGTAAAGGAGATAGAAAGGTGACCAGCAAAAACTGCGATTTCTGCGATTTCTCCAAAAACTGTGAACAATTGGAGAAATCGCAGTTTTTGCTAAAATTACTAAATTCAAGTGGTAAAGGAGGTAGAAAGGTGCCCAGCAAAAGCTGCGATTTCTGCGATTTCTCCAAAAACTGCGAACAATTGGAGAAATGGCAGGTTTTGCTAAAATTACTAAATTCAAGTGGTAAAGGAGGTAGAAAGGTGCCCATCAAAAACTGCGATTTCTGCGATTTCTCCAAAAACTGCGAACAATTGGAGAAATGGCAGGTTTTGCTAAAATTACCAAATTCAAGTGGTAAAGAAGGGAGAAGGGTACCCAGTAAAAACTGCGATTTTTCCAAAAATTTCGAAGTCTTTTAGTTGGTGATGTTTTAAGTAAGATTTCCGTGTATGAAATAAACGCGATGGTTTTCTTGCATCGGTTCATTCTTCATGGCATAAGGCCAATAACAGAAATAGTTGGGATGTTCTCGACTGACTTACGTCCCAAGAAGAAGATAAGGAATGCTTGTGATGATCCATGGTAGGCATTCTGTCTCTTTTGTTATCGTCCAAGCGCAAGGTTGACAGGTTTTTGTCAATGAGGTATTGGGAAAATACTTGTTAATATTTGATTTAACCTTGCATCCTTTATTCATTGTTGACTTATCCTGACTAATCCCATACAAATTCCAGTATCCATAAAAAAGATTTTGCTCTCAAAATCTCCTATTTAGCTTTGTAGACCATTGTTCCCTTCTTCTCGGAGTTCGCAATCAGCTTTGCCTCTCCTTATCCTTAACCAAGTTGCTTTCTAAACCCACCACAATCTTTGAACTGGTCGAGGTTCAGGTTTGAAAATGTTACAATCATGACCACTAAACCTTGTGTATCCTCAACCTCTATCCCAAATCTTGTCAGACTAAGAATCTCCTTGTTCAAGAAATCAAAGACCTCATAAGGCATGGGAAGGTCGAAGCAAACCATCCAAGGATGCACTGTGCTCATTGGACAAAGACGGTGAATAATTGCGGTCTTTGCGCGGACCATGCCTCGTTGAAGCCTAGGAAATATCTCGCGGATCCTGTAGTAATTGGTGCGCTCACGAAGCCCGTCAAAATTTCCTTTCAGAACTGACTCAGCCAGCTTATTCAGTTCGTGGAATGTCTTGCCTTCTAGGGTATGTGCGTTCCAAATTCCCCACTGAAATTTTGATTTCTCTCGCTTCAGTGCATCTTTTATGGAAATTTGGTTTACCTTCGGTATCTTCACATTGATCCGCCATCTTGAATTTTGCAAAACTAAACCCCAGATCGCGCTCGGCCAAAGTGAAAGTTGATTTTAAAGTCGATGCTGTTCAAAAGAGTTTTAGCCGACGTTTCGGCAATGCTGCCTTCTTCAGGATACAAAAAGAGTCTCGTTTAGTCTTGCAACCTGAAGAAGGCAAGCGTTTCCGTTTGGTTTCGGAGCAAGGAAAGACCGAGGAAGGGGATTTTTGGTTTTGACCGCGCGAGAAATGAAACGAGAGCCAAAAAATTTTACTTGCGCCATTTTTCGCGCGGTCTTTGACTCTCGTTCCCCATTATTTGCTCCTAAACCGCACAGAAACGCTTGCTATGCAGGCTAACTAGGTACGTCAAAGTGTACTGCTCCGCGATGGGCAGCCCGGTAGTCGCCAAAATTTTAATAAAATTACAATGGTCGCTTAGTAAATTCAACAGTTTTGTCGGGATTTGTGGATAAAAGAACGAAGTTATTACATGTGTTGTTGTTGTTTGGGTCCATGAGCATTAAAGAACATCAATAACATGTGGATTCGCCCGACATTGATTTTTCCTTAGCTGAAAGAAAAAATAGCAAAAAGTGTTCAAGTTTACATCCAAAAATCTGTCCGAACCCTGTAATTATTGGCCAGTTCTCATTTTTATTACATTGTCAGTATTAAGTAAAAAGTTTTTTAAAATTAAGTTCTTTTAGGGCAATCAAAAGAGGCCACGAAATAAGGAATTAAGGTACTAGTAAGTTAAAGCAATCAGGTTTGACTATGACCATTTTTCGGTGTCTCAGTTTAAGATAGTTCACTATGGTAGGCTGGGACGGTTGGATGCGTATACGGGCAGCCTAGGGCCATGACGGTAGGAAGGCGCGAAAATGTTCAATTTAAGATCGGTCAACAAAACAAAGGGCGGTGAAGTCATGTGCGAAACTTGCTTGTAATTTTTTTTCGCGGAAGGCTCAATTACTGAAGAAGAGTTTCTTATTTTAAACGAAGAATACCAATCAGAAGAATAAGGGTAAAAATTAAGCTAGCTAGTTTTCAAAACTAGTCGATGTTTTTATTTGAACTTTCCTTTCCTAAGCCAACACCTTTTTAGTTAAAGAAATCTTTTCTTGATAAAAATACAGTTTTAAGTTAAAAAAAAACAAAAACAAAAGACCGCTGCAATCATCACTGTTGGGCCTAGTTCAAACGTCGAACTTCTCATGTGCCGAAACTAATGCAAAAATTACTAAAATTTGTTTTCACTTGTTTACATGTAAAGCATTCTTGACCATTGGACATCGTGACAATGAATCGAGTTCTACGTCTGAATCAACCTCGAACTTATATCATTTGGGTCGACCTAAATAGGTATTAAGTTCGGTACATGAAAACATCGATGTTTGAACTGGGCCTTACCTTTCTTTTCGGCAGTTTTCATTTGCCATGGCGGACGACAATAGGAAGAAAACAAGTAGTCACCATCCGGCCGCGAGCTACGTTATGCATGAATGAACTCAGACATTTTTGCTTTTTTTTTTTTCATTTCACCGATAGGTAAATCAATGTAAACACAAGCCAACGCATATTTAGCCCATCGGCTACTCAGTTTTAGAAGGAAAGTTACAATACGTAGGCGTGAACTCTTATCGGTTTCACCGTTGTCTTCACGACGAGAAACCCGGCGAAAACATACCGTCCCAGAAGAACGGCGGTAAAAAGTCACGCTTATTTTGATTGACGTGACATCTATCCAACCCTCTTAGGCGACCGTAGTGACCTATCTTAAAGTCCCTTTTTAATGGCACCCGCAACCAACCTACTGTAGCTATGTTCGCCGTCCATAGTCCCCAATGAAGTAAATTGGAAATGGACCAGGTGTAAAAATGTTCTTATTCCCTTCGCGGGCACTCCCGAAGTCGCCGAATACTGTAAAACAAGAATGGCTGATTCGAATTAAGAGGGCTTAGCTGGATTTGGTGGATAAAGAACGAAGTATATGACATGTATAGTGTTGTTGTTGGGGTTCATGTGATGCGCATTCAAGACTCGAGTATAGTGTTGTTGTTAGGGTTCATCAGCATTAAAGAGCTGAGGTATATTACTTGTGGATTTGCCCGACGTTGATTCGTCAAGGAATAAGCTTCAAAGTGAAGGTGACAGCATAAGTGATCCGCAACATTTTGCAGTGATGACTTTATACAAAATATATTCAAGATCGATGTACCAATCGTCGAGATTTCTAAGATCGTGCAGAACGCTTGACCTATTTAAGTAATGGCGGCACTAAACAAAAAGCACCTTTAAAGGGACTGTGTCACGATAGTGCGCATGTGTGAGCTTTGACAGTAGCTGGTGGTTTTTTAACCAATCGGAAGCGAGTAAGATGCACGCAAGGAAATTTACATAATTCAAGATTCATTGTTCGCGAAGCTGGAGATTCTCTGGTATTCAGATATATGTTGCAGCCAATAAGAATAAGATTAATTGAGATTGCCATGCAGCCGGCTAGCGCGATGAGCACTCCGCATCATGAACATTGGAGCTCATCGTAGCAGTGTTTGAAAGCAATTTTTTTTTTTAAATAGCGCTTCATCATAAAACGTAGAAGTATAAAGATTATTCTACAAGAACAACGCAAAATTAGGCATTAACAGAAGCCCATCACTATGGAATAAATTTCAATTGCTTCCTTCCGAGTCGTTGTGTCGGGTGTTCCGCAAAACAAACGTTATCGATTCAACACATAAAGAAACAAGATTTTAAACGGAACATTTAGGCAACAATCTATTTTTAAAAGATCAATTCTTAAACATTTACGCTCATGCAGCAAAGATACAAGGAACATTATATGTGAACCACATGTATCGCTAAAGATCGCGTGGCCTGTTGTCAGTACTTTCTGGTAAAATACAACTACGGATCGGAGTCATAAATCGAATGTCTGTTAAAACGTTTCATGTTCGATGGATTCTTTCCTCAAACTTCACACGATTTCCTGTACAACAAAAGATTGCTGGGTTTTCTCCTTCTGATTCCAGTCACTCGAGAGAGTAAATTGTAGCAGACAATCGGAAGTCATGTCGTAGATCAGCTTCACTCGCCGCTGCGTCCCATTAGTAGCCCCCGGCTGTATCAAGGAAACCCTTTTCAAGTTTCTTTACATATTTAACGTTTAAGAACTATCCGGAAAAGGTAGATCGTTGACTGGAGAACTTAATACACAGAAATGAAAGCCAGATGACCACGTTACACGCCATACTTGATCCGTTTGTGGGATTGACAACAACGAACATGGCTTCCTGCACTTCTCCTCAATGACTTCGAATTTTCTCGACAATGCTTGCCCAAAATACCATATATGGCGTTTAAAACTTCCAAAATGGACCAAATAGCTCTTGAATACTGGTATTATGGCTTTCTTGGCGTCTCAGGGTCGATGGAAGAGGAGTTCCTCACTAAAAGGCAATCTTGAAAAAACGTTCGCCAGAACAGAAATCAAGATGGCGCACATGCACAGTCCCTTTAATAAGCGGTGTTGTAGAGTATTGTTTTTCATCGGTACCTGGGGCAAATCCACTCTTAGGGCGAAACGACCACATATTTTAGAGGTACTAGTAAAAATAATTGTTACATTGAAGTGAATGATGCTGTATTTAAGATATAATGTGAATAAATAACTTTGACCAGTTGAAAAATACATTGTTGATCCCTTGTTCAAAAACTCCTAGTTTAAAGAAGGCATAACTAAAGAATATTTAAAGACTGGCTGCGTTGGCTTTTGCGTGTAGATATGCCTTAATTGCGCTGACAGGAAAATGCCAAAATGGCAAGTAAAGCGGAAACTTTTCGAACTCATAGCAAATTTGGAAAATCGGCAAACGGCTTTTTTAAGTGATCATGAACACGAGAAAAGTGAACATTAACATGACAAAGAACTGCGAGAAATCGCAGGTAACGCGAAAAATCGTCAAACTTGCGATTCTTCGCAATTTTCGCAAATTTTGCTAAATCCGCAACTCGGTCTCGTTTAGTGATTATTAAGATGACAAAGAACTGCGAAAAATCGCAAGTAACGCAAAAAATCGTCAGACTTACGATTTTTCGCAATTTTGCAAATTTTGGTAAATCAAGAACTCGCTCTGGACTTCACTGATTATTAACATGACAAAGAACTGCGACAAATCCCAACTAACGCGAAAAATCGTCAGACTTGCGATTTTACGCAACACACGAAAAATCGCAGTTTTTGCTGCTGGGTGCAAACCTGGCCATAAGTGGAAAACTCCTGCAGACATCCCAGGGAAGTAAATTTAGCCCTACCTTGGCATCTGAACAAAGGTTTCGACATCTTCTTGACATGTTTGTGAACTTTGAAAGGTTCCATATACAACAGTTTTAAGACAAACTTGTCCCCAGAGCTTTTCAGTTAGAAAGTGACGGGAGGAAGGAAATAGCCCTAAGAACAAGGTTGGTAGTCGAGTCGGGCTATTCGCCATTTGCACATCTCCCATAATACACCTTGTTTGCCCCCCACCCCCTCACACACACACACACACAAACACACACAAAGAAAAGAAAAAAAAATAGCGTAACCTTTTTTTTTCGTTGTTTTTTTTTTGCTTTTTCTTTTTTTCATTTCCCCTGGGTATGACAGTTGTTCTAAGAGAAGCTGAAAACAATACTTATGCAAAACTTTGGGGGGCAAACAAGGTGCATTTTGGAAGATGTGCGAGTGGCAAATTGTTAAAGGGGTAGAAATGAACTGAAGCCTTTCACATCAACGACTCAGATTTCAAGACATCTTGTTGGATTTTGATTGGATCGGCAGTACATGGAGTCCATCAAAGTTGACGTAGAAAACACATTAGTAACTTCGTCAAGTGGACGATGATAGCGCATTTGCGACTTTCACGATTAGTCCCCATAATAATATTTGTTTTCCCCACAAAATTTTGCATAAGTTTTTTCAATTTCTCAAACAAGATCATTAGTCTTAAGAGGAAATGAAAACAATCCTTATGCAAAAAATTGTGGGAAAAACAAACTGCATTATCGGAAAACGTGAAAGTCGCAAATTGGTAGTACATTGGAAGATACTTACACTCGACATAGAGAATGAATGTACTTTCGGTTCTGTTCCCTTTGCAGGTATAATTTCCACCATCGGCGACAACAATATTTTGGATCACAAGCGTGTACACATTCCCACTTTCATCTACATAGTATTTTTCCGCCATAAAATTGTCTGGAATAGAACGAGCTGTGACCTCATTTCCTTTCACATCAAACCAACCAACAAAGGTCTCGCCATCTTTCATAGTACAAGTTACTCTTAAAGTTTTACCGACGGTGGTGACTTCACTGACTAACAAATCGATTGTAGCATCTGAGAGGAAAAAAAGATGCATTTGCACAAGTTATTCAAACATTTCTTTTAAAGCAGGTAACTTACGGAAATAGTAATTCCCAAGGCAAAGTGTTCTTCGCGGGTTTTCCTCGTTTTCCGGGCAGAAACCGCTCAGTAGACTCATCAAAAAACACTTAGGCCTCAATATAACGTATGAATTCGACTACGAATTTGTCCGTGTATTTCCCCGACTGGGGACTAAACTCAAGTTTAGAAAGAGAAAGAAACATTCGTCGCTTACGTCCTCCATAAAACGTGCAAAGAAATGTCCAAAAAGCGTGACGCACGTGCAAAGTTATTGTTTTGCTTTATAAGCCTACTGCTTTTCTGATGTTCTCTTTGCCGTCGCTGTTGTCCTTCCTAAAGCTCCCTATTGTCATACTATTAGCACAGTAAAATCAGTGTAACCCCTCAGTAAAGTTTAGGTAAGCATGGGGTTCCAGAGATCATTAAGGGGATGTCTTAACCACATTTCGGATATCCTGGTTGAAAATTGAATGTAAACAAGCGACGACGAATTTTCTTTCTTTTTAAACTTGAGTGCAGTCCCCAGTCGGGACAGTCGCCGACATGACAAATGATAAACCAGACAGATTGCACAAAAGCTGGGAAATGTAGACTCTGTACTCTACATTCTATTGAAGAAGACACGCTTCCGGCCTGAAGTTAACTCATCAGCTAACTGCATTTCTATAATACAATGACAAAACACCAACCATAGACATACCCCGTATTTGTTTATTTAGGTCGAATAGTAGATTTGTCTTAAGAAGCGTCGACAGACGGAATTGATGATTAAAAAGATTAGAATTGAAGAGAAAGCAAGAGTGCAAGACGCTCTGTCTTTCTTAATAGGCCACCACTTGCAAGCCGCCGGTGTTAGTCAGGCGTTGGTCTGGGTGATAGCGCTGAATTTGACCTCCCTCCATTCACTTTTTATAAAAAAATTTAAAAATAGCTCGTGAATACCCACAGGGGGCCCAGACGTAGTATCTGTGTCAAATGAATGAATTAATATTCACATGAGCAAAATAGGATGAGTCGTCGAAACTCCCATGAATTAAAATAGTCCAAAAGTCAAATAAATAACAAAACAAAGCTAATATACCTTTAAATGAACGTCTCCTTCTTCTTCCTGGCCGGTTAAAGTGGCATTTTGTTGAGTTTTGCAATCATAGGTACTATCCACTAAAGAATAAAAGGCTGACTACAAAACCAACGGACCATCTCCACGCGCCTTCACGCGAAGCGCTATAAATTCGAGAATAATCGACGAATCCGCTCCAAATTGCCATCGGCTAATTTCCTGGTAACGTGTGCTCCTGCTTCTTGCTCCCTGGCTCCACAAAACCCATCGCAACTGCACGATAATCGCTCGCTCATCAAGAAACACTGTTGACCTTTACGCTTCGATATGACCGCAAAACTACCAGGTTTAATACGCGACGTGAATATTCAAGCTTAGCGACCGCGTCCGCGCAACAATGCAACACTTGCTATGGGGGGGATGGTACTATCCGTTTGTTTTGTAGCCAGCCTTTAATTCTTTTTCAGTGGATAGTGCTTACGATTGCAAAACTCAACAAAATGCCACTTTAACCGGCCAGGAAGAAGAAGGAGACGTTCAGTTAAAGGTATCTTAGCTTTGTTTTGTTATATTTTGACTTTTGGACTATTTTAGTTCATGGGAGTTTCGACGACTCATCCTATTTTGTCCATATGAATATTAATTTATCCATTTGACACATATACTACGTCTGGGCCGCCTATGCTACACCTGTGATGAAAGTTATGTTAAGTCACATGTTACGTAAATCTGATTAATTGTTTTTGTTTTTGTTTTTAAATTAAATGTCTTCTATTTATTTATTTAATTTATTTAATTAAATGTCTGATGATCAATTTCAGTAATATGGTAAAATAATGGCTTGCCACCACAACGAAAACGCGCTCTGTAGTTTATAAAAATAATATGATTTGTTTATACAGATCCAACCGTCTAGATCTGTAACATAAACAGTTTGATTCGAACAAACCACTTAAATGACACTCAATATGTGTAGTTAAACTCAGTAGGACGCATTTTCATGCTTCGCAATTCGATGTCTGAACCCTTGAGGCATATCATAAACGCCGAAGCATAAATCAATGAGCAGTCAATTAGCAAAACTTTCGTTTTGCTGTCATAAAGACAGTTCCGAGTTGAAATGTCTAGCTGAGTTCTTAGAGTTTAGAAATTGTTTTGTTTTACACCAAAAGGTGCGGGAGTATCAAGGCAACTGAGCTTATGTGGCACATGGAGTGGGATTTGTTGACTAATACTCGCGTTTTGGCACAGTTGAATTCCAGCAGCCGGAAAAGATGAGACACCAAACGTTTAACACTCAGATCAGCCAAACACGCGAGCAACTAATCATATAAACGTTAGTTTATTTGAAGCTAATTTTTGCCGAGTTTTTGTGAAGCTAATAGCGGCAAATTCAACAACTCGCAAAAGCTAGTTCAGTAGTTGCCAGATTTCTCGATTTTTCGGTCACGAAGTTGCGTGTTCTCGAATTGGTTTGTACATCCTCTCTTCGCAGAAGAAGCACGCTTACAATGTAACTGTTAAATGCGCTCAAATAGGCGAGTTTCGTATTCCCGGGCGGCCTAGGACGAGTGCTTGTTTTTGCGCGAAAACGAGGCTAACGCGGGTCACTTCTCACCAAGAAGACAATCAAACATGAGAAAACTGCGGCCGAGTTGCCGGAAAAAAGGGAAATTTGAAACGGTGAAAGGTTTTGGAGATCTCAAAACGTACTTACAGGCTTGTTAAATCATTGTTTCAAACAGCAAAAGGAAAATCAGCTCGTCATCACTAAGAAAAACAACGAGCCTAACCCGAAATTGACCGAAATAGTGGTCGGTGAGTGAGTTCAATAAAACAAGTGCGAAGATGGTTTCAAAATCCTTAAACAAGGTAATAGCCTGAAGCCATTTTAATGTTATTTTCAGTGATGGTTAAAACTTCTTTAAGCCATACCTTCCATTGGAGTGTACGTACTTATTGAAAGCCTGCAAGTTAAATTTTAGTTGACATTTTTTTCTGACGGAGCGAATGCAAAATGTATTTGAAAAAAATAAACCGACGGGGCAGACGTTCAGCATAAATTCCTTGCACTGTACGGAAGTTAAATCGGTTTAAACGAAGATGACTAAAATAGTATAACTTTATTTAAACACAAGCTTACATTTGCCGGCTTACATTATTTACTTAATATTCACATAAAGAAAAACGTACGCACATTTCACTCGACAAGAACTCGAACACAGAATTTTATACAGACGATATACTGAGCAGTTTAAACTCCATTTTACAGATATGCACAAGAACTAAATAGACTACTACGAAGTAAGCTAATTAAACGGAATGAAACATTGTCATTTTAACAAACTTTACCCTTTTCAAGCTTAAAAAATTTACTTCTTCTTTTGGCTTCGTCTCTCTTTTTCTTTCTTCTGTTAAGTACGATCAACTTTTCCCACAATTTTATTGTTTGCAACAGATATCCCTTTGGTAAAGTTTAAGCTTTGAAATCTTACTATTTTTAAGATTTCTATCGTTTTGCAGCGACTCAGCGGCAAATTACCTACGTTTGTTGAAGTTGACCCGCAGTAGCCTCGCAATCGTGCTCGTCCCAGGGCCGTCGGGGAATACGAAACTTGCCTATTGCTTGCAATGCTCTAAACATCTTAGCGTGACCTAGTTTAACACCAGTGTTTTGCAATCTACTCACCTAAAGGACAAATCTGCCAGAAGGATACAAATCCCAGCATCAAAAGAACTCGAAGAAACATTTCCGCCTGTAAACCTCCTGTTCCCCTAAGCGTGTACTATACAAGGAAGTTTCCGGCTCCAGAGCAGGAAAAAATCTCTCCGAAAACGCCTAGACTGACTCAGTTGATGCCGCCATTGTGATCAAGCCACACAGAAAATTCAAATGTGAGCGGCGATAATTGAAGCACTTCTTTATCGTCGATATGGTTGAATTCCTTGATAAGAAATAAATAAAATAAATAAAATGTCTTGATTTCGCCAGGTGAAATACATAACAAACGTTACGGAGAGTGAAGTAAGTATACAGATCATAAAAATCGCACGGGTTATTTCCAAATATCATATAAAACCTGATTAAATTGGATATCTATATTGTTAAATTGCTAAATTGTACTTAAACCTTATTCTATGAAAGTAACCATTCTTAAAACGTTCTGTATTAATCCGTGGTAATTGGCTTGCTCGTGATCTTAACCTCTTGGACGACTCTTTGACTTTCGGCAAAAGGGTATATAATGCATGGTCAACATGGCTCTCAATCTTGGTGAACAACCTGCGGCCACACTTTTCTAAAAGGTAATAGATATTAATTAACTCAAAAGTATAACGTCGCTTATTGCACCTTTTTAAAAACATTGTATGGTGTTTAAATCAACCTGGCTGGCTCCATAGACTGGAATTGCGTGCGTGATCTTTGGCAGAACAATAACCTTATGGCGCTATGAATAATTAGTATTAATAGCGCTATATAAATGAATTATATTATTATTATTATTATTATTATTATTATTATTATTATTATTATTATTATTATTATTATTATTATTATTATTATTATGATGATGATGATGATGATGGCAAGTTCTTCAATAGGATTAAGGGTGTGGCTCTGAATAGTATTAATGGTCCACTTGACAAGAACTAGCAAAGACCCCACAAAGAAACGGACGCTCAGGCTTTAACGAGCGGAGATGAAACAACGTCTGCATTTTCTCTTCAGATCCGTCAAAGAATGACATGAAATAACAAATCGAGAGACCATCTGGACAATATAAATAATTAATATATTTTTAGTCATTTGTGGTCGCATTATAATCATATGTTTTCAAAATTTTCTTTGTGAAAATATCAAATGACATAAAATTTCAGCACCACCAATTTACATATGATTCGATGAAAGAAGAAAAAAAGAAAGCCATCATAAGGCAAAAATTTCGATTTTCAAACTATTAAATCTTAAATGAATGCTACTAGGAAGTGCTTTTCTTGTGGTACTGTTTATTTTGTTTTACATGGTGATTATTACTTTTGCCGAATCGGAAGATGAAACCCTTAAGTGTGACCATTCAAATGAAAGCTACTGAACAGTACTTCCGGTGGTACTGTTTATTGCGCTGTACAGAGTGGTTCTAACTTTTGAATCGGAAGATGTAGCCCTAAAGAGTGACAATTCAAATGAAAGCTCCTGAGCAGTACTCTCCTGCGGTACTGTTTATTATGCTTAAGAAGGTGATTCTAACTTTTGAATCGATCGAGAGATGAACCCTTAAAAGTGTCCATTTAAATGAAAGCTACTGAGCAGCACTTTCCTGTAGGGGTAACCTAAATCGCGGAACGGTGGAATGCCGGAATAGTGAAATGGCGAGATTAAAGAACTAATCTTAAGAGTGCGAAACAGCAAAACCTGTTGAGGATTCTTTTTGCGTGGTGCTTCTTAAGTATAATTACGTATTTACAAGAGATGTCTAAGTGGTATAATTCAAATGCCAAAGTGAATTTGACTGCTGAACAAACAAGATCTAGAGGCTGTAGATTTAATCTGAGCCAGCCTCGTTCCCAGGGTTCTCGCCTGCTCGTCCCGTAGGGAAAAAGAGTGGACCCTGGAAACGAGTTTGATTTGAAACAGAAAACAAAAGAAAAAGAAGAAATTGTCGTTATGGCAATTGCAATCATTATAACTCTCATTTGCCTTGTCCGTGTTACAGTGGCATCTTTAAGGCGTCGAATATAGCTTACGCTAAGCGGTCTAGATTAGTCGCAGTTAGAGGTCAATATTTCTACCTCTTTCCTCATTGAAGCTACCACCCTTCGTACTGAAAAATATATATATAGGAAATGAACCACATTTTTGAACTGCAGATCAAGGTATGAAAGTGAACAAGATCTTCGTAGTTGAATGAACAACCTAAGCGGTTGAAAAAGAACCTGAAAAATTAAGGCTTGTCCGGGAATCGAACCCCAAACGACGCAACGCTCTATCCATTGAGCTAATCAAAGCAACTGGAGAGCAAGCCATTGTGGGTTCCTAATATACCCGATGGTGGAAATGACATAAATTGAAAAATATATGAAATGAATCATATTTTCGCTGTTCGCAATGTCACGGATTGTGTCAGTCAGGAGCTTTTTTTCCTTCTTGCCCTCGTACAAACCATAACTCATCGCGCCCTGATGTAATGAGAAGATGCACGCTTCGCTTTGCTCATAATACGGACTATTAGCCATGCTGACGATTTGCACGTCGGCTTTCGCAAAGCCTTTTTGTGAACTGCACTTCGGTACCGTTTTGAAGGCCCATTTTTTCGCATGGATTTCTAAACATTTCCTTGGAGCCTGGAACAGGCTGTATGTGGGGAGGCAGCTCTCGCTATGGTTCAAAAGAATAATAGACTGAACGACGGGAATAATGCGGCAAAACTATAGAAGCTTCTACATAAAAGGCCATTCACCAGTCTCACATACACCATAATGCACCTTTGTCAGCCCCCCCTACCCCCCCCCCCCCCCCCCAAAGAAAAAAAAAAGTACAAAACAATGGGTTCCATCTGCCGGAATTAAGGTTGCGTTCGATTGGGAAATCTGGATTTCGGATTTTGCAATCGAACACGAAATCCGTCCACAGGGTGGATTTCAATTAAGAAATTCAAATCCGGATTACATGGATTTCCTTTTTACCATTCGATTGGGAAATCCGAAAAAAAGATTTGCAAAACTGTTCTCATGAACAGCGGTCTTTTTTTTTTGCTAATTATGCGTGCGCGTGCAAGACCGCTGTTCTTAAGGACAGTTTTTCAAATCCTTTTTCGGATTTCCCAATCGAACGGTAAAAATGAAAATCCAAAACCAGATATCTCAGCGTTGAAATCCGTTTTCGAATTTCGCGTAAATTTCGAGCATAAATAAAGTATATGTATGTATGTATGTATGTATGTATGTATGTATGTATGTATGTATGTATGTATGTATGTATGTATGTATGTATGTATGTATGTATGTATGTATGTATGCGTTTGATTGCAAATCCGAAATCCGGATTTTAAAATCTAAATCCAGGTTTCCCAACCGAACGCACCCTAAGTCGGTGAGCAAGTGTTGAGACACTGGGGTTAATAAACCGGACTCTTTAAAACGGAGTTCGAGTTTGAGCCAAAGGGAAGTGAAATAAGTTCACGTTGGCGAAGAGTAAGAGTCATTATTATTCATTATTATTCTGATTGGCTAAAAGCACATGCATAATTCACCGTAACCAGTTACTGATGACCAAATTTGGAAGAATTTTGTGTTTAACGAGGAAATGACGTCAAAAATGCAGCCATCTACAGGTTAAGGCACCGTTGACCGAGAAGACCTGGGGTTGAGGTTGAGTTGTTTTGGTTGTGAAAAAAAATGGCGGACATTTCACTCGTTTCAAGAGTAAGAACTACAGCTGGAACTAGGCGAAATAATAGCTAAAAACATGGCAAAAACAGCAAGATGACAATTCGGAGGGGGACATCTGCTATTTGGAGAATATTTGCGGAGCTTGACAAACCTAAACATACAGTATTTAAGATGGACTTAACATCGATGCAGGTAAGCATGTTTCAGCTATGTTTTTAAACTAGGGATTATTTTGAATGAATAAATGAGAATGAATGAATAGGAGGGTGTTATCTACCTCGGACTTCGGCCTCGCTAGATAACACCCTCCTCGATCTGCTTAATTCTTCATATCCTACTCAGCCTCATTCATTTAATGCTAAATAAAATTCGAGTTAACGAGCCGTCTTCCACCGTAGTAGAAACTAACACAGTAGAAAGCAAACACTGTAGTTGCAATATTCGAGGTATGTGTCATTCTTAAGAAAAATGCATACGAAAGAAAAGGCTGAACACTTTTTTGGATAATCTAGTAATAACACATTCACCTAAAGAAAATACACAGGAAAACTGCCTACCTTGAGTGCCGCCTATCAGTTTAAACGATGGCCGGTGGTTCTTCAGTTTTTGCCAGCGCTTAAGTAAACGCGCTTTTTACATGGCATATTGAAAATGTGTCAAGCCAATTTCCTAAGTATAGGTGAAAGCTATTAATAACACTTGATTCATATATTTGTAAATTAAATTATTTATTATTCAGTTCTGTTTTGCTGGCAATTTATTTCATGACATTTAACAGTAAATCTGCTCCAAATATCTAGAAAACAAAAACACTTTTCTGCTTTTTTTAAATGCGAATGAAATGGTAACTGACTCTAAATTAGGAAACTTTAGTCTCACAGGCCCCTTTTTGGTAAAATATACACAAAGTTTATGCAGGACATAAAAAAAGATAATAACATGTGTAAAACATATTTTATAACGGCAAAGTAAAAAGGACTTAATTGTCCTTCAAATTCCTTACATCGGTGTGTCGTCATTTTCAGTGTGGCGTCAATTGGCTACACTGTGAGAATTTAATTTCTTTCTTGTCAGCAAGGTTAAACCCAGGGTGGGGGGGGGGGGGGGAAGAGACGAGGTCTGGGACCGAGAAACGATGTCCTCACAACTTGCAAAGCGGTCACCCAGCGTGGTGGTCAGAGGATGATTACAGTATTTTTCCCACAGTAAATAGTTTTAGACTTTTTAGAAGCAAGAAGCCAACCGGCAGAGGAAATCAGAAATGCATAAAAAATTGAAAAAATTCATATCATGCATCTTCGTTTTTCTTGCATATCGTATTTGTCTTTTGGTACTGAAATGCGGGGGAAACTAAAACGCAGCCGTGCTAGATTTTAGCCAACAACAACGCGCTCGATGGATTTATTTATAGGTTACATCGTTTTGGCCGGGCAAGGATAACTTGATGCTGATAAAAATTACTGGAGCAAGTGTCAAATTTATCGGAAGCAAGTATATTCAAGAGAGTTTATAAATATGAGCTTACTGCTCTACATATCATAACTGAATAAAACTTAACACTTCATAACATTTCACTTCGTTTATTTCGATCAGTCAACATCTTGAATCCAAAGTTAAAATTCAAAACGACCCTAAAACAAATCACAATTACTACTGAAAGCTCTGTACCTTGAAGCGACTTTAACTTTCCTAAGGTTTGCAGCAAAACACTGCTCGATAGCTCAACTCTTCGGCGGTTCTCAGTAGCTATACGGAGCTATATGTTGCATATTCCAAACTCTGCAGAGGGAAATTGTTTAACAGAAAACGAAAACCACACACTATGTCTGAAAAGCGACATAAAATCAATAAATTTGCGAATTACCAAAATATAATAGTGAGAAACAGTCCCGCCTTCGACCACGATGTTTTTGTTCTTTCTCAAGACCGTTGATCTATGGTTTTTGACGTAATGCGCATGATCGGTACACAAATCCGCTGGCAAGACCCTTGCTGATCGCTTTACAAGTTGTGAGAACATCGTTTGGATTTCATTTAAGAGAATGTATGGGAAGTAGCTTCCCCCCCCCCCCCCCCTGGTTAAACCGATCACAAAATTCCCAATTTACACACGGAACAGACAAAACCGACCAAAAAGAATGACGCGTTGGGTCTGTCTTTGCGTCCCAATTTACTGTAGACCCTACCGCAAGCGCAATAATGACCAATCAAACAAAAACAACGCGGGGAGTTTCAAATTCCCCATTTTTATAACTCGGGCATGATGTTAAATTTGTCCACGCATCTTCCGGCTGTCAAAGTTAAAGAGGATACATTTTGTTAATAATGCCAATTACGCTTCCTTATGCGGAAATTATGGAAATTAACGTTCAGGAAGAAATTACTTGTAAACGGCAAAACAGCAACTTCCTGTTCAACAAATATATTTCCCAAGCTATTATACAAAACGTTACAGACACCAAAACTGAACTTTGAAAAACTAGTAGGCTAACAAGTTTTCAAAAACTGGCAATGCCAATCCCTTTTTGTCCATTCTCACCTTCTTTTGTATTTGCTGTGTTATTAATACCTTCTTTAAATGTTTTGAGCGATCATTTTTTGGTCTGTCAATTTGGTGGCGGTTCCTACGGTTTGAATGTTGATAAAAGTCGTGACACAGTTCCTTTAATGGCAAGGTAGTCGCTTTAAAGGGATGTTTTATAGTTGACTCCATTAGTTTAAGGCAGCCACTCACACGATTTTCACTAAAACCGTGAGCATAGAAAATGGCCGCTTGAGACGAAGAGCTTGGGTGAGTCCAGTAAAAATCCTATTATATGGACAACCGATCCCAAACTATGAGCGAAGACAGTGACTTCTCACTTTTAACGACCTTCACGTAGACGCCGAGGATAACAAAAGAAAATTGTCACTGTTTTCACTCCACAAGCTACGCTACGTTAATGTTTTACTCGCACCATATGGCCTTTCGCTCGTCACAAGACCATCAGCAGACAACACTGCAATTTTCTCGTGAGAAGACCTTGAATAGTTTTACACTGCAGACGCTCTTTCTTAAATGAATGACAAAAATTGAGAAAGAGAGTACATGGCTGCTAAAGAAAGTTGATCGTTCTGGAGAGAATTGAATGAGTAAAGGAGGAAATACGGCACAAAGACAAGGTCATTGTAGACAGCTCAGCAACTGATTTAAAGTAAAAGCTGAAGACTTTACTTGTGAACATTATCAAACTTAAAATGTAAGTAATACAATAAAGAAAAAACTTTTTATCAAAATAAATAAATATTAAGAGAATAAATAAAAAATGATTTAACTAAATTTATTATTAAACTCTCAGTTTATAATTCAAGAACAATCCGTACTATGAATTGAATTTTTCGGCTGCCAAACAAACAACCATAATTTAATTCATAATTTTCAAATGATATTTCTTTCCTTTACTGATAAAACTACTGATATAATTTCGCCCTATCTTTTCTTGAAATACCTACTTTATAATAACAACTTCACTTGTTTATTTTTTCCTCTTTTATTATTTTTTTCTTTTCTTTACGAACCATTTTTAAACTATGAAAAGTATCCCTTCTTTCGGGTAAGGCTACAGTTGTAGTTTTGGATGTCTGTGTATTTTTTGATTTTCCATAAAGTCCAACCAGTTTAGGCTCGATTTCCGCCGTCTCCCGAGGACGGTCTTTGATCCTCCCCGAATGAGTGCAGGCTCATTCTCCCGAACAACGGCTGGTAATCGAGCCTACTTCCATTTGAGCTGAACGCCTACATTCGAAGGTAGGCGTGTTCAACTATGTCACGATTATGGAGTTTTCATCTGTTAGCTGGGTTGGAATATTAATTAAATATTCCTTTTTTACGCAACGAAGAATGCAACATTCTGAATACATAACGTAAAAAAGATCATTAACAACAAACCCGCAAAAAGCATTAGGCTCATATTTAGCCCGATACAAATTAACTGATGAATTTTCACTGCTTGAGCCGCAAAGTGCTTCTCTTTCCAAGTTCAAGTTTGAGCCAAAGGGGAGTGAAATAATTTCAGGTTGGCGAAGAGTAAGAGTCAATTACGAGCCCGGCCATCTTCTGCAATATTTGTGCTATTATTTTGTCATTCTTAAATAAAATGCGTAGGAAAGGAAAAGGCTGAACAGTTTTTTGATAATCTAGTAATAACATATTCACCTAAACGAAATACAGAGGAAAATCGCTTACCTTGTTTGGCGCCTATCAGTTTAAACGATGACCGGCACAAACCTCTCAGTTTTCGCCAGTGCTTGAATAAACGTGCTTTTTACGTGGCATATTGAAAATAAATTATATCAAGCCAGTCTGCCAAGCAGGTGAAAGCTATTAACAACACTTGATTCATATATTTGCAAATTTATTATTCAGTTCTGTTTTGCTGGCAATTTATTTCATGACATTTAACAGTTAATATGCTCCAAATACCTAGAAAATAAAAATACTTTTCTGCTTTGTTTAAATGCGAATGAAATGGTAACTAACTTTATATTGCAAACTTTAGTCTCACAGGCCCCTTTTTGGTAAAATATACACAAAGTGCATGGAGGACATGAAAAAAGATAATAACATGTGTAAAACATATTTTAAAACCGCAAAGTAATCATTTTCTATATGGCGTCAATTGCCTACACTTTGAGAATTTAATTCCCTTCTCGTCAGTAAGGTTAAACCACAAAATTCCTAATTTACACACGGGACAGACAAAATCGACCAAAAGGAGTGACGCGTTCTTGCGTCCCAATTTACTGTGGACTTTGAGACCCTACTGCAAGCGCAATAATGACCAATCAAACAAAAAAACGTGGGGAGTTTCAAATTTCCCAATTTTATAACTCGGACATGAAGTAAAATGTGTCCACGCATCTTCCGGCTGTCAGGGTTAAAGAGACAGTGCCACGGCTGTCTAGTTCATGCTGTTGATAATGCCAATTACGCTTTCTTATGCGCTATGGAAATTAACGTTCAGGAAAAACTTGCTTGTAAACGACAAAAAACGGCTTCCTGTCCAACAAATATATTTCCCAAGCTATTATACAAAACGTAACAAACACCAAAAGTGAACTTTGAAAAACTATTAGGCTAACAAGTCAACTGACAAGTTTTCAAAAACTCACAATGTCTTCCCGTTTTTGTCCATTCGTGCCTTCTTTTGCATTTACTGTGTTATTAATACCTTCTTTAAATGTTTTGAGCGACTATTTTTTGATTGTCAACTTGGCGGCAGTTCCTACTGTTTGAATTTTGATAAAAGTCGTAACACAGCTCCTTTAATGGCAAGATGGTTGCTTTAAAAAGATGGTTTAATATTGGACTCTACTGGTCTAAAACACCCACTTACACGATTGTCACTAAAATCCCGAGCATAGAAAATGGTCGCTTGAGACGAAGAGCGTCGGTAAGTCCAGTAAAAATCCTATGGACAATCCCAACCTAGGAGCAAAGGACAGTGACTTCTCACGTTTAATGATCTTCACGTAGACGCCGAGGAAAACAAAAAGAAAATTTTCACAGTATTTATCCCAATGGTAGCCTCCCACACAGGTGTTTTTAGGGGAGCTGTACAGTACCGCAAATGATCCCCAACCGCAAATGATCCCGAGACCGCAAATGATCCCCAAAATGGACCACAAATGATCCTCGACCGCAAGTGATCCCCAAAGGCGACCGCAAATGATCCCGAAAGAAAAATAGGAATGACTTGGACTCAAGTTAGCGGATCATCGTGTCGATTTTATTATTACAAAAAGTAAGATTGAACGCTAAATTTTAGTTACTAAATAAATACAT
Source organism: Porites rus (assembly GCA_964035705.1). Classification (NCBI taxonomy): domain Eukaryota; kingdom Metazoa; phylum Cnidaria; class Anthozoa; order Scleractinia; family Poritidae; genus Porites; species Porites rus. Next base: position 22,935,227 of record OZ037999.1, on the reverse strand, counting down.
GAATAAAAATTAAATGAAAAAATCATTCAAGTGTAAAAACGAAGTCTTTTACATCATGCCAAAATGCTGCTTGAGGGGGCACCCAACGACAATTTTCGGAAAAATATCTGTTCGGAAGACGATTTGAGATCTAGAATTTTCGGAACATTTGTTGTAAAATCTCTTGCTTGCCTGCCTCTGCTAGGATTTTCGGACATCTAAAAAGTGGTATAATTGCCTATTTTTAACGGATTTTTACCCTAAAAAGGTCACCTAGAGTTTTCGGGAGCCTTTTTTCTGGCTAAAATTTTCGAAAAGGTAAGTTTTGATCCCTATAATTTTCGGACCACTTGACTTTCAGCTTGGAAATCCGAACAGATGAAAAATTTTTAGGGGATAAAAATATGCCTATATCTACCGTTTAAATACTAAAATACGTTTAACAATTCTATGTTTAAGTGGTTTTGAACTATGTTCTCGTTGGGTGCCCCAGTGCTTGTTCCAATGATTTTTTTTCTCTGGCGGGTAGATTAAACCTCTGAAGGAAAACGTTTTGTCTGCATGAGCAAATTTGATTTTGTCGCTTATTTCATACTGAGAGGTCATGACAAGCATTTTCTGCGGTTATTGTTGTTTCTGGTCGGCATGATTTGTCCTTTAATGCAAGAGCATTTCCTTTGACCTCTTTTGAAATGCAATGCTCTTCATTGCGACTAAATAAGGGTTTTAGGTTGTTTAATTTTCTTTAAAGTGCCTCATGGATCCGAATAATTATAAGCGACTTTCTTTTAGTCCGTGAATGTGACGGTTCCTACGATGTTTTGTCACGCGCTAACTACCGCTTGCCTCGCTTTTGTGTTTCTCATTACCAGGTTTAGATTCCTGGAAACTGTCTCCAGCAAAGGCACAACAAATGGATATACATATAAGCGTCAATGTAACTATTCGCAACATGTTCATGAGTTGTAACCAAGTTGCTCTTTCGAAATAAACCGAAACCTGTGGACATTGATAAGTGCGGGGGTATTTTGACGAGTGTTTATTTCAAATCATGTCTTGTTTCGTAACGGGCACTCCCAGGTCTGGGGCACTCCTAAGTTACAAATCAATGTCTTGCTGTTTATCACGTAAAATAAACACTTCAGAGAAAAATCAATCTGAAAATTAATTTGACAGTTCTAAAAAGATCAGTAAAGTCAATAAAGCTCTTGTCATGTAGAGGGTGCCCGGCTTTGTATTCCTGGGTAGACAAGTTGAGATTGGGCGTTAAAATAATAGAGTTTTTTCTGTGTAAAGTCCTGCCTGTCTTAAATTTTCAGCGACGAAACAGTTCTTGAAAGAAAATTGAAGCAATTGACAATTTAAAAAAAGGAAGAAGTATACAGTTGATACCATATTCTTTTCAGATTTATTCTCCTTTTTTTTCGCCTTGTATAAATTGACCTGTGATGTAGCGTCCTCCTTCACTTTTTCTTTAGAAGGCGCGAGAAAAAGGTTCCTTTTTTATGATCAGTCCTTTTTTGTAATCAGTCCCATAAAATCCATTCCATTCCTCAAGTTTTTACGGGATCATTTGCGGTCAACTTTGGGGATCATTTGCGGTCGAGGATCATTTGCGGTCCATTTTGGGGATCATTTGCGGTCTCGGGATCATTTGCGGTTGGGGATCATTTGCGGTACTGTACAGAGCTCGTCTTTCATCCCTCCCCACAAACGCCCGTTTGTGGGGTGGGATGAAAGAATACCTTGTATAGTCTTACATTGCAGGCGCTCTTTCTGATAAATGAATGGCAACAATTTAGAAAGAGAGTACATGGCTGCTAAAGAGGGATGATCGCAATGGACTGGATTTAATGAATAAAGAAAAAAATACGCCATAAAGACGGGGCAATTGTAGACAGCTGTGTTTTGCATCTCGAGCAACTGATCTAAAGAAAAAACTTGTGAACATTATCAAAATTAAAGTGTAATTCATACAGTAAAAAACATTTCTTTTTTTTAAACAACGTGAATAAATAAACATTGATTTTAATAATTTTATCTAATATCATTAAGCTCTGTTATAATACAAGCAGAAAGTATGCAACTTACAAGAGCAATCGTATTACGAGTAGAATTTTTCGGCGGCCAAACATAAACAATCATAGTCTAATTTAAAATTTTCAAATTACATTTCTTTACTATTACTCATTAAACTACTGAAATAACTCCCCTTTCTTTTATTAAAGCACTTTGTTTTTGTTTTTGTTTTTGTTTTGTTTTTTTCCATTTCTATTTGTTTTTCTTTTCTTTACCAAACATTTTTAAACTTTGAAAAATATTCTCCTCTTTTGGGTAAGGCTCCAATTGTAGCATTGAATGTCTGTGTTTTTTCTTGATGTTCCATCCACTTGAGCTGAAGGTAGGCGTGTTCAACTATCACGAATATGGAGTTTTCATCTGCTAGCTGGGTTAAAATATTAACATTCCTCTACTAGGCAACAAAGCTTGCAATATTCCCCATACATAACTTAAAAAAGGGATCATTTACAACAGACCCGCGACTCGTCAGCAAGGCTCACACCTAGTCCGATACAAATTGACTAACAATTTTTCACTGTTCAATCTCCAAAATACTTCGCTTTCCAACTTGCCCTGGTCTTTTGAACTCTCTTCTAACACTGGCTGGGATGGAACTGGGGAGGGGAGACAGGGGCGGTGGCTCAGGGATGCTGTCCAAAATCTTCCGCTTCGCTTGCCTCGACTTGGCGCTTGATGTGGTGTGGGTAACAGACAAAGATAAAGGCCCTTTGAAGCTTGGTTGCCCAAAATGAGCGAAGGAACTTTCTTCAGCATTGGCACTTGAGCAATTTTCCTGGAGGGAGATTCTGGGTAAGTAATTTTGGAGGTAGTTTAATATACCCTGATAAAAACTGGACTAAACTTATTTTCCTCATTTTGATTCACTCGACGCAACAGGGATATGAACTGGTCGAAGAGTTAGCTATAGCTTTGAGGTGTTTACATTTATTCACGATCGTGAAGCCACTCGCCAAAATACAATTGCAGCCTATTTAGCGGACAAAGACCAGCTTGGGCCGTTTAACCGACAAAAATCATCGTCAAGTCACCAGCTTTACAGGCTGGAAATCCAGTCGTAGATCTCAAGCTTCTGTTCTTGTTCAGCACAACCAGTGTCGCGACATCAAACAACATGGCAGGCATAGCTCTATAGCATTCTGAACATGGCGACCAAGGGAATCATTTTCCGCCACAGTTTTACTTCACCAAATGAACATCCAGATTCACAACAACTTCGGTGATTTTTAACTAGTGTTTAAATTCTTTTTTTAAACAACATGTGCGGTCTCTTTAGTTGTCGAGCAGTGTAAATTCCTAGTATATTGATCTTTATACAGAAGGTATAATAACACAAATGTGGCCTTTTAATATGGCAGCGTGATTATGCTTTTACTAAAACGATTACTTTACTCGCGCTTATGAGGATAAAATGGTGATATTTGCAGCGCACCCTTGTAGAATAATATTTGTATTTAACTAAGTTCCGAACGATAACAGATTCTAAGCCGGTTACGAGCATAATGGTGAGCCTAACATGTTTTGTTGTAAAACGGTAAAAAATAAGGTCATTTGCAAGTTACACTTTTTTTTGACGTTAATATTGCTAAGTTCTGATTGTACGTTTTTGTTAATCCCCATTTTTTTTCCTGCTTCAACTGCTCGTTAAATGGCCTCCGCTAGGACATGTCGAGGAAAGTCAGTCCACGTAATTGGAAAAAAAGGCCCTGTATGGTAATTCAATTGACACCATTTAGGCATCGAGTCCGAAGTTCTGGCTATATTATCAACTTACTAGCACTTTTTTCTTCAGAGAATCAAAGCATAAGAAAAAGAAATTTCAAAGATTAGTTTACTGTAAAATACTTACGAAGTGCTTACCTTTTTGTTATGATGTGACGTATTGAAGGCATCAGAGGGTTTCCTCGTCGCATGGTTTGCTGGCTCCATCTCGGAACAACACATATGTGTTGCTTGTGGATACATGCGCACGGTAGTAACTTGTACATCCGCTGAGGGAGAGATGCGTTGCGGGCGTAAGATAGTCGATAACGTCCCCTGAACATTGGCCATGAAGATATTTAAATCCTAAAACGGTGGAAAAATAGTAGATTAAGCCTTCAAGTCCCAAGACTGACCAACATCTTTTAAGGAAATGTATAGAGATCAGACTGGAGAATTTGCATGTGGATATTAAGGTTTAGAGGGTTAAGGTATCTCTCTCCTTCAGCAACTTACTGAAGAAAAACATTGTAGGGGGAGGGGCGGGTAGAGAGGTACGGGGCAGCTGAAAGATATGGCCTCTACAACACGTAACTAGCTTAATGATTTCCTACAGCTTCTGAATGTATATTATTTTGTATTCATTCATTTTCAATTGCAGAGCAAAAGTTATTGCCATGCAATGGTTAAGCCAGGCTGAAATTGATGGAGAGTGAAGTTCCATAAACTGTGGAAAATAGGAATAATGTACTGACCGGTATCTTATGCTGTAGATTGCCCAATGCAGCACGCAAGTGCGGTTCTCGTGGTTTAAGAGTTAGGCACGACAGTTCACCAAATGACAAGGATGGGCATTGAAGCCGATCATCTGGTCTGACCGTTAGGTTGCTGAAACAGATGAAGTTGCGAGGCTTCACCAGATCGTCAACAGCCACCACCTGTGGAAAAATTATACCATGGTATAAGCGAGAAGACTATGGCATTATTTATTTATTTATTTATTTATTTATTTATTTATTTATACGTCAGAGGTGAACCTTTTTTGTGGGAAGGACATAAGGGGTGTGGGGAGGGGTGCGGGGGAGGTAGGCTTTAAGAGAGGCTGACTTCAATCGCCCCCATACATAATTATGCCAAAAGAACGGTAGTTTATAACCACTTAGTTTATTTTCACTAAAGGGAAGTTATTTAACAATATATTTTTTTTAAGTCTTTGGAATTTCGACAAAGCTTAAAGCTACGAAGTAAATAAAGCGAGAATCGTGATTGCAGTAAAGAAAAAAATAAACTTTAACGATTAAACTCTTTCTACTGCACCTTTCAAAAGACAGCACCACATGAGGGAACTGTAAGTCAATACCTTAAGTCCTCCCCAGAACTTTACTGCCGCTAAATTCATCTCATCGTCGGATATATACACGGTCTGTACACCAGAACAAAACACAAAAACAAAACCGGTAAATACTTCAAGTGAAAGTGGTGTTCATGGTCGAGTAGTTCCATCACATTTACTCCTGTTTTTTTCTAGGTATTTCTTTTTTGCCAAGTGCAAAACCTACAAGTTGTCATAACATTAGTCCCCGTTGTTGTTGTTGTTTTTTTAATGACTCGATTCAGGAAATTATAGTAACCAGGCCGGCTAAAATGCAAGTGAGCGTATCTCTATGCCATTTTTTTAGTTCTCTGCAGGGTGACTTTCGTTGCTCTATCTTGCCCTAATTATAGCAGTTGGACTAATTTTCCAAAGAACATGAATTAGCCAACACGCCGTCACAGCATGGCCTCTTTACTTTTCTTGAAAAACTCATTAATTATACATAAAGAAAAAAGAAACAAAAGAAATTAATGTTTAATGAGTGTCTTTATATCTGATTAAGACACGACTAAACTATACTTCCAGTTTTTTAGACCAAAATAGCGCAGGTCTAAATATTAGAGCAAGAATAAGTTGACCTATATCAGAGATTTTAAAGCCGTTTAAAAAGCTTGGAGTTGTGTATTATCAGGCGTAAAAACTCTCGGCTCTGTCTCGAGTTTTTAAACCTAATAATACACGCCTTATAATGTTCGTTTTTTTTAACGGTACTTCCCGGATAATTTTACTTACATTTGTTTAATAGTGTCAAATTAAATGCAACATTATTTCTAATGATGATGACTATTATAACGACGACCACGATGATGGTGATGATGAAAATGACGATGGCGATGATGACGAGGACGACAACGAAAACGACGACGATGATGTTGCTGATAATGATAACATACTCTTAAAGAGATGACCAAGGACTACTTTGTATCCGCGATTGCCTGCATACCTTGAGTTGGAAAAACAAGAAAGGGGAGTACAGAAAACAACCACTCCAACAATATCCACTCCTGAACACAGCTGGGACGAACCACAACGCAGCTGATCAAAAGAACAAGCCTGCAAGAACAACGATGACAACAGGTCAACTCTCTATAAGTTGGACACTCCTCTAAGGTCCCTTCCACACGTATCTGGATATTTTTTAACCCGCAAATTTTTCTTTCCGGATTTAAAAATTTCCACGTCCACACACAGCGTATTCAAATTGAACTTTCTCGTCTACAAGTACGCGGATTCACTCTCATTTCGTCAGCTGTTTTGAAAAGTGATCTTCGGCCAATGCGAAATTGTTCCCACCATTCTTCCGCCAAAAAAAAACGTTTTTGCTGGAAAAACTGTCCCATCAAGCATTAGTTTGCTCCTTTAAGTTCTTTATTGGCATCCAATTCGTCCGTCCGACATCGAAAGAAGCCTGAGAATGTCCGCGCCACCGCTTGGCATAATTGAAGTGAGCAGTAATAATAGCTAAGTTTAACTGCACACAAGTTATAAGACTTGAAACTGAGGTTTTAGAAGTAAATAGGCGAAAACATTGCGCTCGGCACCATCTTGAATATTCACGGTAAAGAACCTGCCTCGATCTAGTTACGTGACTGGATGAAAAAAATATATATATCCGGATTTACCGACCCGTCCACTAGCTTGACCGGGCGAAATAAAGAGTTCATACCTGGCGGGCGAAGTAACTAGTCGTCACATTCGCGTCAATGGGTAAGTGCTTCATATCTGGTCGTCCTAGATGCAGTCAACTTGAATGAATCATACCCAATATTAGTACAGTTATATAACCGATTTTAATTAACCGAATTGATGGAATCAAATGACCGGCCCCAAAGGTTCCCCGACTCCCCCTTCTAACTCTCATTCACAAAAAAAAAAACAACTACAATTTAGAATAACAAAAAGGAAAAATAAAGAACGAAAAGTCTTAACTCTATAATGCGAAGAGAGGTTTACATTTCTAATAACGGGGGCTTTAGAAAAGAAATTGAGAACGAAAATTAGCGATAGCGATGAATGACGTTTCAATGACTCAATGTCATCATTTTCAAATTCTTGTATTTTTTTAGTTCCTTGAGTTCATTATATAGGGAGTTGCGTGCGAAAGTTTAGTTGCATGTGATTAAAAGAGAAAAATGCAATATGAAGTGTAATACAATATGAAGTGTAAAAGGTGCTGATTACCAAAAAGAAACCTAAACTGAACACCCAATCTGACTCTTTCAAAGCAAAACTATTTGGCTGATAACTAGCACTATTTACACTTCATATCGTATATCGCTAGGTTTACATTTCAAACCAAAATAATAGTATATACAATGACGTTTTCGATTTCTACAAAGTCATGTTATCAGTACAAAATCTTAAATAGACTATCAAGTTTATTTTAATCTTTGGAAAGTTAGGCCAACTGTGAATACTTGAGGATTTTTCTGCAGCCAAGTCTAATGTTTTTTCGACTGTCGACATACCTGTAATTCCTGGGCACCTAGTCGACACCTGAGAAGAGAGGGTACGTGACAGTTTATGGAGTTATATAACTTATTATGAGTATACAGTTAAAGTTGAGGGTGCGCATGATGAATATGTTGCTTAGAAGTATCACTTGTTCGGTGTGTATTCACTGTAAGATATCACGAACAATAATGAATACAATAGATAACAGTTTCCCCAGGTAATAGGGAGCTTTAGTAACAACGACGAATACGGCAGCCAAAAACGTCACTTGTAGTTTTTTTTATTATTTATTTATTTTATTGATTCATTCTTTTACGAACTTAGAACTTTCTGCAACTTTTTCATTGACGAAAACAATTGAGACACAATAACCCGTATGGAGGTACTTCCTCAAACTGGGTGCTTTTTCAGTCTGGGGAAAGTTACATCGAAAGGAAGGTAAACTAAAAAAATGAAAACAATACTACATTTTTTTTAATAAGACAGTAAGGAAATCTCGCCAGAGTGCTAAGGAAGTGAAAAGTGTCATTTTTCTCAGTTTTAATCAGAAATAATCACATTTTTTTTATCTTTCTGGAAAAGTTTTTAATTATTTCTTTATATGTTTTAAAAGCTCTTTTTCAGGGGCTCATCTATGGAGGGAAATTAGCGTTTCAAAATCGATTGGGCTAGCCTTATAATTGGAAGGAAATTTAGTGTTTTTGCCTTGTTTTACTTTGTATTTAGCGCAATTTCCGAGTACAAGCCCCCGGGGGGCTTATATATATATTTGGACGGGCGATTTAACGGAGGGTTTTTTGCGTTACGAGTTTGAGGGGCTTATACACGGAGGGGCTTATTTTCGAAATTTTACGGTATATACACTTCTTAAATCTCTGCTTAATTATCTCCAAATAACTTAGGCTTGCGTAATTTTCATAACTTAAGAAGGCCAAAACTTCGACCATATACTCTGGTAAAGATTTTTTCTTAAGATACAACGAGAGGTTACAGTTTCGTCAACTTAGGCCCGGTTCAGACGCCTATCTTTTCATGAGCCGAACCTAATTCGATTAAAGGCCGACCTGCACTGATTCAGACGCCGATCTTAATTCCAGCCGAACTAAAACTTCGAAAGGATAAAAATCCTCATTTCGTTATAATATTTTATACGTTATAATATTTTGTGCACTAGGTTCGGGCGCATCAAATGTTCGTCGTCTAAATCAAAGCCGTTCAGTGTCGCTCCAAATGCGTAATTCCCGGCCGTACTAGGTGAAAAGAACAGCTGAGCCGTTCTTAACTGATACAGACGCCGAACTTTGTATGAACCTAATTCAATGTACTAGGTTAGGCTCTTGAATAGGATTCTGTCTAACAGTACACGCGAGTGACCACGAATGACCATGAGTGACTACGAGTAAGAGTTCACCAAAATATGATTTTTCTATTATAATGACATCAGTTATTACGTCATTTCGTCAAATTAAAACTCTTTAAGCGGAAATAAACATTTCTGAAGACTGAAAAATTAAAAAAGAACTTGGAATTTCGTTTACGTTTTCCCCAAGGGCGGGTCCAAACAAGGTGGGACAGGGGGGAGTATAAAATAGTGTAAACCCTTTAATTCCCCTTCCTTTCCTGGCCTTTTATCGCGTTTCTGCCGGTTGCGCCATCTTGAAAATCCCGCTTTCCACGTTTAACGTCTCTCGTTACCGTTCCAGAGTAAAAAAAAATACTGACTCGACAAAATGTTGGAAAAAAATTGGGTCAACAAAAAGCTTTAAAGTAACTTCCCACTTGGAAATAAACCAGGGACCACTTGCATACAAGCCTGGTCAATCTCTTTGTTTTCAAATGTCCGAACTTACTTTTTGCGAATGGTCCCCGGTAAGACACAACTGAGCAAGAAAAGAACCGCTCACAAAGAGTGTCAATAATAATGTCAATATCAAAAATCTTTAATAGTATCGTTATACGTGTTCATCACCAAATAACATGATCTGTCATCACCTATAAATAACAATGAAGACGGGAAACTAACGAAAACCAAACTACGCTGTATCGTATTAGCAAGAGAGCTATATACGACATACACATTTGCTAGAAAAATGGATCAATTTAGGTTTCTAGGAAACTGCCCACCTACCCCTCCCCTAAGCCATCATTTTGCCTTAAGTGAGAAGTAAGTGTTAATGTTAGCTTATGGGAGGGGTAGGTGGGCAGTTTCCCACAAACCTAAATTGATCCGAGAAATCTACAACAACAACAACAACCGGAAAAAAGAGAAAAAAAAGGAAAAGAACTGAGAAATTTGTTGTTCGGAATAAAAAAAGGGAAAAGGAAGTTTCCCTATGCAAACGATTTAAAATACTGGGACGATTTTAACATTACCCAGTTGGGGCGGGGCCGCTTCCAAACCCACCATGATAAGAATAATGAACGGTGTTCAGACATTCGCCCTCTCGGCCTTTACATCCAAACTAAAATCTGCACTAAAATGAACGATAATATGAGTTCATATAATCACATCACGTATCATCAGTTATTGTAATATCAATGCAAATCTTAACGATAACATTGGTTCAGATCGATCGAAACATGTGTTTTTAAAATCACTACATTTGTCGTTCATTTTTTTACAGGCTTTACGCGGTTTTCTGGGATATCGATGTGCATTTGCATCTGAAATTTTTATGCGAAAAGTCCAGACTCGTATACTAATTTTGGTGCATATACTATCGTTTCCTAACGAAGGAGCAGTGACCAGTAAAGTAACATTTGGCTCCACACGATACCCTAAACCACAGGCAGCCCAAGCTCATTACATGAACGCGGACCTAACTCTTGCTTGCGAGCGGTGTTGCGTTACAAACGGTTATTTACAAAGGCTTGTATGGGATGCAAACGGTTTTTCTTAAAAGAGAGAAAAAATGTTAGTTTTAAATAAAATCGACTTACCTTATTGCTTTGTTGTACTCTTTGTTGTTTGCCCGCGTCTCAGGCCCTTTTGAAGCGTTTTCGACGAGTTACAGCTATTTTGGTGTTCTTCAGCAAGAAGTAAGTAAACTGGCTCCGCAAGCACATGCGAAAAAAAGTCACCAGATTTTTGCTAGCTCTCCTCTTTTAAAACGCTTTCATACACCAACAACGCAGGCGCTAGAGAAACACTGGACAAACAAAGATAGTATTAAAAGACAACGTGACGTTAGCTGCACTTGCTCACAAATACCTGGCCAACTTGGACCCTCAACTTGAATAGCGTGGGAAATTGAACCAACACTCATAAAACTGTCAGTTTTTTTTGTTTTGTTTCTAAGCCCTATAATGGGTGGCGAAATTAAAGTTAAGAGACAAATTTTATTTCACTAATTACATTTTAAGTAACTTTTAATAGATCAGTTTCAAAAGGAACAGGGTAATCAACAAAGATTTAATTTCGCATTTTCAGAGAAAATACCGTAACATTCTGACATATTCAGAACTGATATTTTTCAAAGCCTTCCTTAAGGAACTTTAATTTACACGGAAGGGGTCATTACTGGAAGCTTTTCTTTGTCAAGATTTCAGTCGGGGGTTTCTATTTCAGAGGGGTTAAAGTTAGTTACTATTTTTTCAGTGTTTGGTTTTCGTTGTTGATTTAACCTTCATTTTATTTCTAGAGATTTCAGGTACCGAATAGTTAGTAAACAAATCGACCCGTATCCGGAAAGCAAGAAAGCGGGCCAGGAGGCCCCCAACAAATAGAAAAGCGGAAAGAGTATGGTTCTCATTGGTGGACAAGCAGTAAAAGTTAGAAAGCATGACTACGGGTGACAGGATATTACACCGTCGCTATCCCCCCTCCCAAGCTGTCTGCGGGAACCCGCCCTTTTGAATTAAAAAAGGAGACGAAATATAACATATTTACCTTCAATCCATCCAGGATGGAAAAACCATTCCTGACTGATCCGCGATACTTTATTCACCTACTGGAAGTTAGGATTTGTTTTTGTACCTTTGTGCTTTTTGTTTTTGGTACTTCTTGTACTTCCACTTTGTATTTTAGTTCTTTGTGGAGATCCCCTCTCTCAAATACCCGCCACGTCTATTTTAACCACCCCCCCCCCCCCCACACCCCCTCAAATGTGCTTGAAATAAATAAGACCATCGGGGGGGGGGGTTAATAGAGGATTTACGGTATTTTAGTGCCTGGAAATGGTTTATTCGAGGTTACATTGTGGTTAATAGATAAAGGGGCTTAATAATCACGCGATTATGACGTTAGGAATGATGTATTCTCAGTCATTGTTACTCGTGGTCATTCGTGGTCACTCGTGCTCACTTGATGCTGATGGGTACGCCGTTTCATTGAGTTTTAATCACTGCAGTTTAAGTAATCAAACTTTGAAATCGGAAAGTAGCGATGGAAAGTACATAGAGTCCTCAAAAATCTTCTTTAGTGCGAAGTTGGATTTAAACGCCCTCACCACACAAAATTGGTGATAGCAGCTGAATGGGTTAGAAAAAACTTGTTAACGGCGAATGCAACAGTTCTCTTACTGATTCCTAGCCATAAAGTTACTATTTCTCGCTTAAATCGAATTGGAAGACAACTTCAGCCGGTCAAATTGGCAGCCGGCGAATGGGCAGTGAATTGGCAGACAACTACAGAATATCAGACATAAGACTGTACATTTTGGATGTCCGCCATATATTCACCCTCTTTCTCAAAGGGTATATGCTCAAAATTTCCAATAACATACTATTCTAAAATAAGCAATAATCAGTATCATACTCACATTTAAAGGGAATCGAAGAGAGTGGAGGAAACTACATATTTCTCCACGTGCTCTGCCAGCTGAACCTATATTCATGTGTATTCGTCTTCTCAAAGCAAATCCCAGTTGCTCACGGTCCATAGACATTATTTTGATTCGTGATTAAAACAAGCTCTAAATGTATAGAAGACGTGTGCTAACTTTTATAGAATAGAGTAAAGCGCCTCAACTTCGCAGTATTCGCAGTATTTGAACGTGGTTTCAGCACGTGACCACAGCAGGTGATGGCAAGATCTTTCCACGCGTAAAAAACACGTGTAGCTGAATAAGTTTACGCGCTGTATATTTTCTTGAGCTTAATAGTAAAAAAAGATAGAGAAAGAGATGATCTCACAACGTGTATCGGTTATTTAGAGCAGGGCTTTATTTTTTTCGGATAAAACTTTGCAGTGCCGCAGCAGAAACGCATCCGGTTATTGTCTATAGCTTTTCTTCATTTTTTTTATTTTTCTTTTCCTTCTGGGATTATCGGACCCAAATTACCTGTCTTTCGGTCCTTAATTATGTTTAAGAGCTATTTGATTTGGTTTTTGATGGTCAATATTTTAATCAGCGGAAAAAAACGACATGAATAAATTTTCTTAGTTACAAAATTTCTCCCAGTGGTTTCCGCGATGAATCAAATAGCTCGCAACACCTTTATTTAAAGGTATTTGTGCCTCTTTCGTAAGGAAGCTCAGAAAGATTGTAATAGTAATAATAACAATAATTAATAATAATTACAATTTATTTATTTAGCGCTTATTCATTTAAGAGTCCGTAAGCGCTTCACATTAATAAAAAATTGAAAACTGCCTTAAAAAAATAAAAATATAACTTAAATAAAATCTCAAAATCTTGGGACCAATTTCTAACATAAGTCCATAAAAAGGTTTGTCTTCGTTTTACTCAGCAATAAGCCTTTTTGAAAAGGAACGTCTTCATGGCCTTCTTAAAACTACCTACAGAATCGCAGTTCCCGTGGAAGGGCATTCCAAAGCTGAGGGGCACATATAGAAAATGCCCTGAACCCGTACGATTTTAAATTATAAGATTGTGTCTTCAGAAGCTGCATGTTTCCTGATTTAAGGCTACGGCAAGGTCTATAAAGGTCTAATAGATCCTGGAGATAAACAGGTGCCATTCACCACTTTATATGTAAATAACAAGATCTTAATTTCTACGCGCTGCTCAACTGGCAACCAATGAAGCTCCATAACTACTGGCGATATATGTGATCATGCTTCCTAGACAATGTAACTAGCCTAGCGGCAGAGTTCAACACGTATTGCGGGCGCTGGATCTTATACTTAGGAAGGCCATACAGGAATGCGTTAGTTATCTAACTTAATATAATGTGTTCTGACTTGTAACTGGCTCTTACCATATAACGTAACCTGCGCCATATAAGCCCTGGGCTTCGTAAAGGCTGATTTAGACGGTACGAGTTTTGCCTACGACTATCGCCGGGGAGCGACTAGCGTAAGTCATGACTTTCGACCACCCACACGCGCCCAATTTTCACTTAATTACGACATCCACCGCTGTGTCGCACGAATGTCGTTGGTCTAATTTACTCGACACGATCAGTCGTGAAGTCATGACGCATGCTAGCCGTGCACAATAGTCGTCGTAAGCAAAAATAGTATCGTCTAAATCGGCCTTCAGGTGGCTAATTCAAGAGGGCTTATAAACGGATGGGTTCACTCCGAGAGAGTTCATAAATGGAATCGAAAAAACGCCTCGAAAATAAGCTGAAGCCGTGCTGATCAAAATATGAATTTATTTATTGTGAACTGGTTTTCATAATAAAGCTTCAAAACTCTAAATCGAATTTACCTCAATACAACTTGAGAGGGGCGAGGTGGCTTAAATACCCGTGGGGAGGGGGGGGGGCTTTTCTGAATCGGATTTAATTTTTGTTTACAGAACCTGAGAAGCTCATAAGAGGGTGTGTGGGAGAGGCCCGTTTTAGTTGCACTGTTATTGGACGTATTTGTCGTGGCCTATCGATCCATCAAAGTCACAGACACACAGATGACGTTACGATCAAACGTTATTATCCAGCATGGCGCGTTGTTTTGAAACAGTTTGCGAAATTTTTATTGCTAGTAAAGGGGTTGTTTACAGGTCAGAGAAAGGAGCAATAATAGAGACGAAAAGTGTCTTGACCACTTGAAAATACCCTAATTTAAAGAAATCTGCAAAACAGCTGTCCATGTAAACGCTTCGACGGATTCTTAGTTTCGAACAAAATAAAAAGCAACTTTTCTACTACTTACGTAAGGGTAAGTGGAAGTCTTTGAAAAAGTTCAGGGTAAGCTTTATGTCTGAAAAGATAATAAAGAAGAAGAGGGAAAGAGAGAAAAAATGCCTTTATTGGCACAAATTCTTGAACAGTCAAGTGCAACGGAGGTAAGTCTGTTGTTTTTCTTTCCTGCTTTTGTATAAAACAAATAAGTTCTATCAGGAGGTTCCATGCATGTTGCCGTGTGTCTCTTCAGCAGAAAATCATTAACACACACGGGCGTGCCTCGTGTGCCACTTTTTTTGTTCTTACCACATCTGACATCATACTTGATCTATATCAAAATTAAGTAGTATTACACATGGGGGTAAAGGCGGATAGTATATGGTTTGGGATTTTCGCTGACGACCGCATTTCGGACGCTCGATACTGGCGCATAGCGCAGAAATTGGTTTGAACCGGTTTTGGGCGGTTTGTCTAGAATTTATATATATTTTATTTTTTAATAATATCGAAGCCCAACCAAATCACCATATTGAAATAATTTTTTGCTGAATACTATTTTGGTTTTGGAATTAGGATCTATTTGATATTTTTGATATTTATCCTCATTTGTGAATACAACATGAGAATGATTATTGGTTATTTTTTTGAGTCCAAAATCTATTTTGTCTGTTTCTGCTTTTTGAATCATTTCCAATATTTTATCCACAATAGGATCTTCGATTATTTTCTTTTTATAAGTATCTAAAATAGGATCTAAATAAAAGCTCTTGACGCATTTATAATCGGCTTTTTCTATTGCTTGCTCAGGCTCAATGAGTACTGATCCTTTTTATCCTTCACAAGTATTTTTTATGATGCCAGATAGTAGTAACAACCCACGGCATGAAATTCTTGGTTCTTTTAGCTGGTTTAGTTTCTATAGTGCTGATTTTAGAGCCTGTTAATATCATCTCAGCTGATTCCAGTTTTTTGGAGATTAATTTCTTGTGGTATAATGTCGCAATTTCTTCTTCCAATTTTTAGATTTTAGTGAATAGTGCATTAAGTTCGGATTCCTTACTCTGGATTTTAGAATCAAGCTTTCTTATACGATCGTCCATATATACTATTAGTTAGATAGTAGATTAGTTAGGTAGGTTGCTTAGTGGAATCCAACTATTAAAGTCGTCACTATAGCCCAACCATTTTACCAGAGCTTGTTTCTTCTTATGATTCCTCCGAATGACCTTTTCAATGCGAAATACATCCTGTTTTGATGGTAGTAATTCTGGCTCATAAAAGCTGCCTTGTATTTCCTCATTATTGAGATCCTTTAATCTGTATGTGATTGGGTTTGTGGATTGGATTTTATCAATCAGGAATATCTCTTCTGTCCAGTTAGGTGTGTACCCTTTATCGAACACCTTTCTCTTGTACTTACTTATCCTAACTTTATCACCAACCTTGAATTTGGGCTTAAATGACAATTGCTTCATATCACCATATAGATTGTAATACACAGTACTTTCATTCTTCTTCTTACTAGCTTCTACAGGTGTCATTTTAATGGAACTGTGTTTGGTGTTGTTATATTGCTTCAGTATTTTTGGTAGTATGTCAAGATATTGGGTATTACCCTGGACAGTAAATTGCTTCCACATTTTGGTTTTAATTGTACGGTTCCATCTTTCACATACACTAGATTTTTCCTCATTTTCGGTTGAGTATAGTGTTATGTTATTCCTTTCTAACAGTTCTTTCATATTTTTGTTATAATACTCTTTCCCCTTATCAGTCCAAAGATATTGTGGTTTACGGCCCTCTTTGAAGATGGTTTTGAATGCTTCTGTGACAGTTTCCCCTTTCTTATCCTTCAATGGGACAATCCAGCCATATTTGGAGAATAGATCTAATACCATAAGAAGATATCTATAACCCTTGTTCCATTTGCTGAACTGTTGCATCTCAACCAGATCTGTGCACCAAATTTTGTCAATACCGGTTGTAATAACACGCCGCCGAGTAAAGTTGCGTTTTATGGGTTTATGTAATTCATCCGCTAATTGTTGTTGCCAACTGACACCCGACGGCTTTTCTAGTTTAAACCAAGACCGAGTTTCTGTTTTGTGTTTATTAGATTTCTAGCTAACCAGTGACCCCATTGTCGTTCACTATAGGGAATGGAGTCTAATGATTTTACCATTTTACGGTCAGCTTTATTTTTGCACTTTCGGTTATCACCACAAACACTATAATCAACATCGTGCTGCATGGCCACTGCATCGGTTGGCCCAGTTGGCGGATCATAAATTTCTAATATTTCACCAGTTTCTGGATTGTATCTGACTTGCTTTTCGAGATCGTTGTAAGGGCCTGTATACCGATGTCCTGGTAAAGTCCATCCACCTGCTGGTTTTGGTAATTTACCAATCTGCTTGTGGATATCTATAGCACCTCCATCCAAATCTTTCCTGTTAGTTTTGTAGTTCTTTTTTGGTCGTATTTTGGTTGATAATTGGTCAAGAGCTTGAGATCCGACACTGTGTATTACCGGATTTAATTTGTCCAGAGCGTAGTCGATAGCTTTTTTCTGTAACTTTTTATTACGTAATGCTTCTGACCCGTAATATATGCCCATCTCAACGGTCTTTTTGGCCATATATGGTAGGGCATGATGTACAAATAGATCAGTAGCGGTTCCTACAGCAGTGTGAAATGAATCGCCTCCTGCTTGAGAGGGCCCAATTAGTTTCCCTTCTTGACAAACTTAAACTTTTTTATTCCGCATTCAGCACAAGTGCACCAAAACATAAGTCTACCATTTTGGGCAGTTTTATAATCCGAAGGTTCTACACATTCTGTTCTACACAAAGAAACGGGTGCTACATCTTTAGAAAAACTAGTTCCATGAAATTATAACATAACTTTTTGACGAACCTTTGCGATGATTCATAGCGTGGAGATTGCATTTTATTTGTGTCTTTCAAACGTTTGAGGCTAGAACGCGAGCAAATCAGACAGATATTACTGGAATTGGAACAACTGACCTCTGACACGAGTTTCACATTAGAACTTGAAATCTGTTTTTAAAGCGAGAGGAAAGAGATTTTCGGGTCGCGAGGCGGCCCTGCTAGCGATAAAATCGCGATGAGGCGATGAGCCTTCGTGTTGCGAGCCAAATTTTAAATAAGACCAAAAACTTCTTCGAAAGTCTAAAATTTTACTTGAGGATATAAACAACAAATCTCCGTTGGCGGTTTATCAAATTAAACAATGACAACAACAATGACGGTTACATTCAAAGATATACGTACAAATATGAAAACAGGGAACAGTGCCCACAAACGTGACTTGCCAAGATGTTATTGGACGCCAAAAACGCTGAACGATCGGGGAACTCTATATTAAATTAACAAAATATTTAACAAGAATTTCTTGGAGTGTCTACAGATCGATGTCAATTCCTTTCTATGATTAAGTGTTGACTTTTCCGGTTTACAAATTATAAAAGTTTTCTCCCGTAGACAAAGATTATATTTTTTGTTGATATGTGAATACCATCTAGCGTGTCTTATTTTTCGCCATTTAATTTCATAATTGATTTTCCGGTCTTTTAGACTCCATGTGTACTTGCTGGGCTCGGTTACATTTTTGTATCTTTCGTTTCTTGAAAGAGCATGTGTGATTTCAATAGCGTTCTTTAAATGTTGAGTCGCAAAGTGCGATGTAGGTTTCTTTTGACTATGGGGTAATGACCCTTGCTTGATAGACCATGTCCTGCACATTGCAATTTCCAAGAAATTCTTGTTAAATACTATGTTAACTTAAAGAGTTCGCCAATCGTTCAGCGTTTTTTGCGTCCAATAACATCTTGACAAGTCACGTTAGTGGGCATTGTTCTCTGTTTTGATATTTGTATATCTTTGAATGAAACCGTCGTTGTTGTCAGTTGCCTGATGATTGCTTCGTGAGAAGCATGAAACTCATAGTTGCAAATAAATGCGTTTGAATTAGTCCGACTCCAGAAATCTATATTATATATAGCGAGGGAGGGTGCTGCAAAAGCGTGGTACTGTCCGTTAGTCTTGCTCTGGGAGAGCCAGTGCACTGGTCATGTCTGCTTTTAGTTTGTCATGTCAAATTCTTTTAATGTTTAAGGTCCACTGGACAATGAAAGCATTCCCGTCGAGTACGGGCTAAGCTGGGGGGGGGGGGGGTAGAGGAAGTCAGGGGGGTGATTTAACCTTGAATTCTCTGCTTAGAACTTGGTCAAGTCTCAAGCATCCTCTGTCATGTAAGGCCTTCAAGCAGCTAGAGTGTATGGCCAACTCCAGAGTGTCTCTTTAATGGATTTGAATGTTTCTTTTGCTAATCAGGAACCCAGAAGAGAGTCACCTTAAGAGAACCATGGGTAAGAGCTGAGTTTCTTGGCAATATTCACTTTAAGGTGTGTGGGTTCCAGGAGTCCGATGGTGCCGTTTTCATAAATCCGGCTAGGTATATATATATATACCCTCTTTCAATCTGCTTAATTATCTCCAAATAACTTAAAAGCTTGCGTAATTTTCATAACTTAAAAAGGCCAAAACATCGACCATATATATACTCTGGTGAA